>JASKON010000029.1:4200000-4515000 GCA_036010255.1 Myotis pilosus
TTTCCTTCGGACTGTTCAACAGAAAGAAAATCAAACCAAGTGGGACAAGTAGAACCCTGAGGGCCACCGGAAGGACTGCACAGAGCAGTCTCCACAAAACAGCAACCGAGTTTAAGCAGCGCCACTTCACAGGCTGCCAGCAAAATCCATGTCGGAGTGGGATTAAATACCGAGGGAGCACGCTTAATAGACTGTGACATAATCCCCCAAGAAAAGTGGGGGAAGCCCCGCTGCGCTAATCATTTCAATCAAGCTCTCTTGAGACCAGCATGCAGGAGGAACCCTGCAGCGTTCGGCCTGGGCAGAGACCACCTTATTCCCAGAACAATGCCCCAGGACGGCTGCAGCAGGGCCTACCGACCTGCCGGAGCCATCAGGGACAGGAAACCAGCCGTGCCGGCACCCGGGAGGCAGTGGGAAGAAGTCACCACCTTGCCTAGAGTCAGATCTGCCTTTCAACTCCTAGACTAAACTTCCGGGGCATTTAAGTTTCCATTAGCAGAGCTGGTGACAGCCAGCTCCTCCTCTCAGGTCAAAGAATATATCTGGATGCCCCTTCAGCCACAGGACAGAGAAGCATGTTGGGCTCAATCACATACCATGGGCTTGGCAAAGACAGTACTTTTTCCGAGTTTCAAAGTAGGCTGGCCACACCTACCAGCCTACAGATTTGGGCATCTGGCTTTTTTTCTGCAGGCCAAGTAACTCAACTAGCTCTTCCTCTTCCCCAGAGTATACTCTTGGTATATATAACCCCAGCCGTGGTTTTCTCATCTGTAGAATGGGATAACTATAGTACCCACCTCAAGGGGTTAAAGGAGATAATATGGACAAAGCCCTTGACATGGAGGCAGGCAAGTATCAGACAGACAGTAGCTACTGTTTTAAGAACCAGCTAGCATGAATGTACCTCTGCATAGATTAACTCTACATTACTGGCTGAATGCTCACTGGGAAGCATTTCTCTAAGGAAAAGCTACAGACAACTTCCCTTTGGGACCACTGCTAACTGCTGGCCAACAAGGTCCCAACTTCTCTTGATCCAACACCATCCTCTCCTAACAAATCCTGGTGAAACTGACAAATGGACATCTCCCCTTTCTCAGCTCTAATCTAGGCGGTACCAGAGAGTAAAAACCAAGTGGCTGACCAGGAGGGAAAGGCACAGGGAGAGCTGAGCCCTAGGGAGAAGGGACAAAGGTGCCTCACACAAATAAAGCCTGGCAACATGGAAATTCTCTAGACAAGAGAGAGGGATGGAAGTTCAAAGGGGCTTGGGCTTGTGAATCCACCTGGCTTAGAGAGGGGGGAGGGGGGAGGGGGGAGAGAGAGAGAGAGAGGGAGAGAAAACAACAAAGATGGAAACTCATGGGAGCAGTGGCTATTACCTGAAGATCATGAGAGCCCTTGACAAGAGACGGCTAGGTTAATGTGAAGGTCAGGGTTATGACCATTAACTGCCCAAACTCTCAACAAATTGCCTGGGTAGGCTCTGAATGACCCATTAACTAGGGACAAAATTACGAAAATTACAAGGAAGCTCTGCCTCTTCAAATGTTTAAGGAACCCCAAATCCGACCCTGTGGGACAGTCGTTTACTAGGATCGAAGGCTTCCTCTTAGAAAATTGGCTCAGGGCTCGTGCCTGAGACCTCAGAAGGCCAAGACCTTCCCTTGATTTAAGACATGAAACAGCCCTTGGGAGGGGAACCTCACTGAGGGATTTTCAGAGGCAGGAAATTCTTGAAATAAACCTTTGGGTCTTGCACATGTTTTTCAGTGTCCTTACAACCTAGGTTCATCGACCAGAAATCAAGAGCAAATGGGCTCTGTTCCTCTCTTTCCTTCAACACTCCCAGTTGTGGTCATAACTGGCTCTGTGACATCGCACTGTTTCCATGGTAACATGCTCACATCACAGATGCCCCCGGGGCTGCAAGCACAGACCAATGACAGTAGAGAAGCCCAACCACCAGCAACCCGGGTCACCAGCTCGCTGAAGGCCTCACTTCAACAAGAGCAGGACAGCCTGCCAGGTGCCAGGACCCACACAGGAACACACCGACTGCCAAAAGTCAATGTGGGGGAAATTGGAGACATCCGACCCCGGACTGGGTATTTGAAATATTAATGAATGTTAATTTTGTTAGGTATGATTATGGTGAAACGAGGTAAGATTTGGGAACTGCTTTAAACTATGCAAGGGGGATGGAGGTAGGTGAGATGAACCAAAACTGGCAGAATGTGTATCATCGGTCAAACTGGGAGGTGGGGATATGGTGATCTATGACACTATGTTCTTTTCTCTTGATTGTTAGAAAATTTCCATCATAAAAAACTTTAAAAGATGCCCTAAGTAGGGACAATCTCAGCAAGGTAATGGGAGTGTCAAGGTCCTAGAAGTTAAATTTCCAGCAGAGAGCTGGAGTCCTGGGGGGGGCCTCACCTCTCTGCCCTGGTTTCCTTAACTACAACACCTGCCCGGGTACCTCAGAGCCGTATAAAGTCCAGTGCCTAAACCCTACCTAATACATGACAGAATGTGGGTAAACATTTGTTGAATGAATGCCTGAATGCATTAGTGCAACAGGAAGTATTCATTCCAAACATTCTGTAGCAGCAACTTCCATGAAGGCACCAGGCGGCTGAGCTCTCCCCCCTTTACCGAGCTCGCTCTGAAACCCATTAACACACCTATTCCACGGTGATTCATTTAGTTTGTCCAGTTTACAGAAAAGCTAACTGAGGCTCAGAGATGGGAAGAAATTTCACCCAGAGGATCAAAGCAGGAAGAAGCAGAACCGGAGCCAGAATCTAGGACTTTCTAACTCCAGGCCCAGTTCTTAACTGCTACCCTTGAAACAAGTAGAAATTACCTGAGGAAGAGTAATTTACTAATCAGGCCAACTGATAAAACAACTCCTCCCCTAAATTTTATAATTGAGTTGGAAAAAATAAGACAGAAAACATCCTAAATAAAAGTGTTCCAAGGAATGCCAAAGGGAGGTACTAAGTAAGACATTGGGCAAGTTCCTTATACACTCTGTTGCTCCCCTTCCAACTGTGAAGGGAAGGCAGTGGTGGGGCCCCAGGATGGATGGAATTCCTGTGGGAAGAGACCACAACCTAGCCCAGAACAAATGCTTCAGAGTAAAAACTATCCCTACGCAAAGACATGAGGCCAATACGGTCCTTGCAACCATCAAGTGCGGGGAATTGGAACATTAAAAAATCTGACCAAAGACACTGGAATAGTTAAGGGAATAAGAAGTACACAGAAAGGCCCAAGGAATCCTAGTGAAAAACCAATGGAAGCCTAACCAATGGACATAGACAACAGGGGGGTGAGGGGAAGAGTGGGGGGATGGGGGCAATGGGGGGGATAAGGATACATATGTAATGCCTTAATCAATAAAGAAATTAAAAAACAAAAGAAACAAATGAGACTTATCCAAAGACGGACAGACAGCAATGAGAATCCAAGGGGAAGAAATTCAAAGTCCCCTAAATGCCAGAAGGAATGCTTTACCCCCAAGTGAGTGTCCGCACTGGGGTTCATCGGAGCACACAACCCACTTAAACACAACATTTCTGCAGAGCTTCAAACAAGCTGACCACGGAAAAGCCCGGCCTGCTACAAGGATCTTAAGAGTCAGTGTCATAGTCTTTGCCTGAGTAGCTATTTTTCCACTCCCACTCGTTCTGAAAACAGCTCATGTGCTTGATAAAGGTCTCTCTCTGATCCAAGTTTCTCCAGACAATCAACCGCTGAAATCTGCTTCTCAGCAACAAAGAGTTTCTTAACCTTCTCATGCCAACAATGCTTCAGATTGCTTCAAGCTGGAAAGATGCTGGTTGCCGTCCAAGGACAAGCGATGTCTGTCATTCCAGAGGAAAATCTAACCAGGACTTGTGAACTAGGACTTCTCCTTATTTATAATCTTTTTAGAGGAATCAATGTGGTTTCATTCAACCAAGACAAGGTATTAACATTTTTCTATTAAAAAATACCTGACCTATGACTTCATACACCACTAAAGAATTTCTTATGAAGCCGAAACCGGTTTGGCTCAATGGATAGAGCGTCGGCCTGCGGACTGAAGGGTCCCAGGTTCGATTCCTGTCAAGGGCATGTACCTGGGTTTCGGGCACATCCCCGGTGGGGGATGTGCAGGAGGCGGCTGATTGATGTTTCTCTCTCATCGATGTTTCTGACTATCTCTCTCCCTTCCTCTCTGTGGAAAATCAATCAAATATATTTTTAAAAAAGAAGGAAAAAAAAGAATTTCTTATGAAGGACTGCACTTGGTTCTTTGCAAGGGTACTTGATGCGAATTTCCAACAACCCGCAGCTGCAGTTCTGACAGCTTCACGATGACTCTATTGGCCAAAAATGCACTAAGTCGTCTCCCAGTTCGAAGCCTTCAGCAGATAATGGCAAGGCAGATCCACCAGAAATGAATACCAGATTTCCATGACAAATATGGTAACGACGTGTTGGCTAGTGGAGCCACTTTCTGTACTGCTACGTGGACATACACAGCCACACAAATTGGAACAGAATGGAACCTGTCCCTGTTGGCAGAGTCACCCCAAAGAAATAGAGACATCTGTAATCATCCCAGCTGGTGTAATAATGAATTGTCTCAAAACCAACTCCTAATTGATGCCAAGTGAAAGCACTGTGTACCCATTAAAATATGGGACGATAAAAGAAATTTAGTACATTTGAAACCTTTAAAAAACTTTTAAACTGCAATTATCTGTATACAGCTATTAACTTCTGGTCACCTGTGGGCTCCTGGAGGGCTGAGAAGAAAGAGGCTGGCAGTCACTCCCAAGTTTCCTAAGCCCAGCACAGGGCCAGGTACAGACTGGGCAGGTGCTGGGAACAGATTCTACACACACACGGCATCAGTCTCAGCATCCCACACCCTCTCTGTCAATGTCATCAACATAGACACTGGGTCATGTCTCAGGCAGCAACCTGGATCACTTAAAACTCTCACGAAGTCATGGAGGGGTTGTCTTTAGTTGCAAACTCATTCACCAAGTGTTAGTGGAGCTTCCTGATAGGCCAGAGAGCGAGTAATGATAAACCATCCATGATGGGTGTATCCAGGGAACAGATACAAGTGGCCACCAGTGGCCCCTCCACCTCCGGGATCCCGCCTGCCTCTGTTGCTGAGGCTGCGGTCCCCAGGATCGTTTTGGTGTCCTGAGCAATGGCAGGGCCTGGAATCCCAAGGAAACCTAAGCCCTGGTGTCTGCTAGGAAAATGAGGAAGGCAATTCTCCAAGCCACCTGCAACAGACCGTTAGCCAAGTGACACTGGCGTCTGGGCCCAGCTCCCCTGGGTCAGGCTCTGTGGGAATGTTAGCTGCGATCCACTTCGACACTGGGCCTCAAGAGTCTCCAGTTACTTCTAATGAATGAAAATCCCTTCAATTTAAAGGCTCGAAAGCCCAGGCCTGGGTGTCTACACCCATTGGGAGGAGTGGAACGTGGATGCGGGAACCACAGCAGGTCCCAGAAGGGCAGTAGCACACCCCATTCTCTCTGGGGCCAATTTTAAAGGGAATTCCTGTATTCCTTCCCATTCTTTTCCACCACCTCCACCACCACAACAAAAATGAGGACCACAGCTGCTGTGCAGACGGACCAGGCACTGGGCGCATTATACTAGTGCAGGGGCCAGAGATTAAATAAATACTTAAGGTTTGGCAGTTTCTGTCCCAACTACTCAATTCTGCTGTTTAGCACAAAAGCAGACACAGAAGATAGAAACGAATAGGTGTAGCTGTGTTCCAATAAAACTTTACTTACAACAGGGTGGGTGGGCTGGCTTTGGCCAGAGAGCCACAGTTTTGCCCCATCCTATTCTATGTGCAGTGGTTCTCAAACCTTGACTTTGACCCACATCTCCTCCTCTACATTTCTCTCAAAAGTTTCACGAAGTCACCTTGAACCTTTGCTGTACTCTGCGTTTTCTACCCTCTTCCATCTCATTTTTCAAAAGCAGGAGACAAATCAACAAATGGGCATCACATCCCACTGATGGCTGCATGCTGCAGCTGGAAAAATACCATCCAAGATCCAGGACAGCACATTCAGTATAGAGCTCAGTACAGGCTGCAGGGTTCTAATTCTGTCCCCACACCCACTAGCTCTGTGACCTTGGACGAGTGGCTTCAACTCTGTTTCAGTTTCTCAGCAGACAGCCAGCGTGAGCCAATGCAGACGCGCTCAGAGGGCCCCCGGCAGGACATGAGGATCGTCACACCTGCGGGAGGGCCAGGAAGCTGACAGACTGAGGAGTCTCTTCCAGCCCGAGTCCCACACTCCTGGCCTTTCCCCACTTCCCACCCTCCCTCCACCAGAAGAGGATGGCGCAAGCAGGCAGCAGCCATGCTGTACTCGGCTCTATGGCCTTGGGAGTTTCTGGGACAAGGGGACCAGGTGCTGAGCTTGCTGCTGAGCCAAGGTGTCTCTGATCGAGCTGCCCGCGACGTAGCCACAGAGTGTCTGACCTTACAACTCATTTCTAAGGCATTTACCCTGCAGCTGGGTACTGGGAGCTACAGAAATAGCAGCCACTACTTACTGTGGCCAGAAGCTGCAGAAGGTAGGTCAGGCACGGCAAGGAAATCTGAGGCCTGTTAAAGGCAGTACCAACCTCCGCCCAACTCTAAATAAAGTCCAAAGGAGAGAGGAGCTCCTTGCACCTGCCAAAAACTTTTCTGCTCCAAGAAAAGCACGGGACAAGCCTGGCTGCAGAATGGACGAACAAAACCTTAACTGACTCAGCCAAGTTACCATGGGGTGGACAAATCCGAGAGCTGGGACAGTCCTGGCTCGTTTCTCTAAGGGGCTCTGGAGAGAGTAAAGGACTTGCTCAAGGTGATGTGACTCCCTGGCTGTGGGTGAGGCGCTAGAGGCCTGTCAAGGTGGTAGCAGGCTCAGATCCTAACAGCAAAAGATGAACACAGGAAGGTAGTCAGCATAAGCTTTAGACAGCATGACTGTTCCAGCATCTATAATAAGGACATGATGCAAGCAAGAAATGCCCTAAGATGGCTCCCACTTAGTTTCAACCCCGATCAGCTCCTTGCAGTTGAATAAGCTGACCAGAAACCTACAAAGAGGAAGGTAAGACTTCCCTCAAGAACACAGATGTTATTCTGACTTCTGTTTACCCATCGGCCTGCAAATTCTATTGACAATTTTTTTCTAGTAGGGACAGCAGGGAGACAAAGAAACCAAGGCTCACTGAATGCCAGGCATTGCGTGGGTGTCCTGCATATACCCACCATTTGACGGCAATGACCCGAGAAGTGGGCGTTATCTGTGCCCACCATACACTGCAGGAGGGCTTATCTGCCTCCAAAGCCCACACTGCGCTTTCATATCCTGCTGCCCCTCCATGTTTGGAAGATGTCACCGCTTGCCTTACAAGTAAGAGAGCTGAGTCACCAACAGACACATATGAAATGACCAAAAACACACAAGATCCTCTATCCAGAGCCATTTGGCCAGGAGAAGGCCAAATAACCTCTAAGCAAATAACCTCTGCTCTGCTAAAAAATTATTCCAGCAGCAGGATGTGACGACGTTCATCTTGCCATCAACTGAGTCAGAAATGTATTTAAACACTGCCCATGTAACCTCGTATCGTTACTAAATGGAAAAAAAACACACCGTAGTCTTCAAAACGGCATCTTTGTGAACTACCAAAAGCAAAACAAGGTCTGCAGCGAAGACTAGGCCGACATGTAGAAACCCAAATCCATGAAACCTGCTCCCTCGACGTCTTACCTTAATTTATCCAAATGAACCTCAGATGCCGCCCAGACAATGAGGCAGCTTTTCCGCTCTTTCCATTAGGTTTTAATTATGAAACGAGCCTCAAACCACTTATTCTGACGGGATCCCCTCCACCTACAAGCAGACTGCTGCTATGGGTCCTTGAACCAGCTTATTAAATACCAACTGCCAGAAATCTCAAAACCCATCCTTTTCTCGCCTCCTCAGGTCAGAAACGTTGCCACGGTACACGCAAATGCCTTGCCCGTTTAGAAACTTAGCGATTTCGTTATTTGCTCTGAATTATTTTCTGTCACTCAGCCTCCGAACCTGGGTCAGAACCCCTCCCTCTGGTCCGAGAAGGCATCCGCAGGCACCAGAATTAGGCGGTCTGGAACAGGGCATTCACAGAGGCCTGGCAATAGTTTCAGTAGCAATTTTCACCATCAACGTATTGACTGCATCTGGATCTGGCCTATACAAGACGGTTCTGGGACGCGACAGCCGCAAAAATGTTAACGGGATAAGGCAACCCTGAGACATCCATTTCCCTTCTAGCAGCAAAGGGAAAAGATCTAAGAGGAAGGAGCAGAGGTCGAGGCATTATTAAAGAGAAACCGGGCCAATACAAAAATTGTCCCTATTCAACTGGACAGGAGCAGACAAATTCAGAGTCAACCACTCATCTCTAACTTGCCAGGTCCGCAACACCTGGGAAAGCCTTCATTTCCCCGGGTGCCAAGTTTTCCCTGGGGAACAACCTTCCTGGCAAAGGCAAGGCCGGCCACCTTTGTGGCTTCAGAAAGTAGCTCTTAATGTAAAAACAAAATGCTGGCTTCTCCAGATCAAAAAATTGAATGAAACCCTATCTGGGAGACAGGACAGAATGTGAAATAGAAAGCCCTTTTGGGGGGGGGGGGGGGAATCCTATTATTTTCTTTTGAAGAGCAAATTTGAGGGGAATAAGAAAAACAGGGGCTTTAAGGACCAGAATATCCATGTTTCCCTGGTCGCAATGATTTTTATTCTACTGGGAGATTTTTAACTGCTTTCAGAGTAAACCTCTCCCCAGAGAATACAAAAATTTTACACGTGTATGAGAGTTGCCGTTAAAATCAGGTATTCTGAGTGACACCCTTTTTTCTTTTTTTGCAACATCCATGAATTTGAATTTTAACTAATACCGGTACATCAGTTTTGGGAAGAAAAAAGGCAGTACTGTGACATTTCAAAAACAAAGGCTACCCAAACATAATTACTGGGGTTTCTGGGGTTTGATACATGAGATTCCTTTGAGGGTGTAAAAACAACAAACCCTTGTGTGGATACGCCTGAGCGCTTTTTAAACGTTTAGGGAAATGTTTTTAAATGCGATATAGGATTGCTCCACTTGTGAGAAAAGAAATCCTATTTCCTTAACATTTCAAAGTAAAGTTACATTAGCATCCCTCTGCAACTTAGTAGGTCCTGAACCTGGGAAGGCTCACCTATAGCACCGGGTTTGTGCACTGGGCTCCTGGAGGAGGCATTTCACCGAGGAGGGGAAACTTTAAAACGCAATTCATTTTCAGCTGACCTTGTGCCCTGGAAAGTGTGTTCAGTTTGTGCTTCAGACATATCTTTTTTTTTTTTTTTTTTGCAGGACACTGTACTGTGTGGACATTTCTTTCTCCCACAATCGACTTTACACACCTAAGGTCATCCCTTCCCAGCAGTTAGGTTGTGAACACAATGAGAGGAAGAACAAGTGGCCCCCGGAATTGCAATTTACAGGTTTCCTCATCTGAACGCAGTGAACTGTCTCTTCTCCCAAGAACGGAAAAAAAGGAAACCCGATCTTTTGGGAGTGGAAGAGGGCTGTGTGTTCAAAAGCTTTCTCGACCCAAGTATGTCGGGGACCGAAAGTTGGACAAGAGGGAAAACAGAACTTCAACGTGTTTTGTCTTTTAACGGGAGAACTTATGCTTGTAAAACACACCGGAAGTACAGTGTTTGGTTCTGCAAGTCATTTCTGTCGCTGTTTTTTTCCTTGTACACGTAGAGAAGGGGGACTGGGGGCTGAGGCAAGTGTTCTCTCTCCACCATGACTGGGCGTGTAACACGTTGGCATCAACTTTTCACGATCAGGCATGTGCTTCCGAACAAAGAACAGTGGAGACAAGGAGAGGAGACTGGGTATTGACACTTTACAGATTTGGTGCTTCAACAGTACTTTACAAATGACTTGCTTAATTTCAACGTCCATCACCATAAGAGACATTGGAGTAAAATGAGAAAATGGGGTCTACTTGAACCGCAATCTTTTGGGGGGCCGTGGGGCAAAGGGGAGGGAGAGCATTAACATGAAGGCAGGTATCATAAACCAGATTCAGTAACTTTGCCTCCTACAAATGGACTTGGAGTATCCACTCTCTTCAAAGATGAGGGCTGGAGACAAAGCAATGAATTGAAATGACAAGAAGGTATACCATACCCAGGGCTTGAAAACATACATAGGGGCCTTTTACTTAGGTTTTTGTCATGTTACAGTAAAACTTTTTTTTTCTTCTTTTTTTTTTTAGAAAACTGTGTACGTCCTATTTTTAAAAATTAAACATCGAAAAGGATGTGCAACTATAAAAGGGCTCAACCGGGCTAGAATCCTGATTTGAACATTCCAATTCACTCTCTCAAGCATCACTTTCATCTAAAGGCGAGAGGAAGGAAGGCAGGCAGGAGAGGGACGAAAAAAGAGGGAGATCATTGAATTACTCAATAAAAGAGGCTACTTACCATCCCAACCCATTGTAAGACATACACTTCTGACATAAGGGAGCTCCTGAGAGGTCGAGTAAAGCGTGTGAGCACCTCTGAGTAATGCACCTGCCCCCCGAGGGGGGCCCCGGAAGCCCAGCGCGGGCTGGGCTGAGCGGAACAGACCTTTGCTAATCTATTTCCTGGAACTGGAGTCAGGCTGCGATGGGCTGCGATTCCCAGGACGATACATTTAATTAGAACAAAACAGAACCAAACCAAAAAAAAACCAAACCAAAAAAAAAAAATGGTTGTAAAAGCTCACCAAACTGCTGCACTTGTGTCTCTGAATGTGGGTGGCATTTCTTTTAAAAGGCAAAGTGTGGTCTGTGAAGGAGAAAGGGGAGGGGAGGTGGGAGTGGGGGGCAGGGAAGCCCTCGCTGAGACCCCTGCCTGCGGGGGGGGGGGGGTAGGGTGCCCGCGGGCCCGGCCGGGCAGCGCCCGCACAGCATCTGCCAGGGCGCCTCTTCCTTCCCACCCACCCCCCCCCGCACCCCCAGACTCGCTGCAGCCCTCCTTCCATCTCCAACCCACTCTCTACCCCGCTCCCCACCCCGCGCTGGGGCGGGGGGCCCGGGGCGCGCGGCGAGCCCCCTTCGCACTCAACACACGGGAGGGGGGCGCCCCCTTCGCCCCGAGCCACGGCCCCGGGGACCCTCCTTTCGGCTCCCGGAAGGGAGGGCGCCGCTTTTCAGCCCCAAAGAAGGAGAGAACCCCGGAGAGCAAGAGGGGGACGACTTCCTCTTCCCCTCCAAGGCAGGGAAGCCAAGCCTCTCCCCCTGCCCCCCAAAAAGCCCGCATCACCTACCTAAAAAGAAAAAAAAAAAAAAAAGGCGAGAGGAGCCCTCCCTTTAGAGAAAAAACAAGGGGCAGGGTCTTCTTCCCCCCAAAACGGGCAGGGACTTCCATCCAGGGGCTAGAGGTCCCCCCCACCTTTTTGCCCTCCAGGGAACACCTAGGAAACACCTCCCGCCAAAAAGGGGGGGGGGAACCAGTGCAAGGGGCCCCCCATGTCAGGACCCCCCCCAGGAGGAGGGTGGGAAAGGGACTGGACGAACCCCCACTTTCTGCCTCCTACGAACGCTGGGCTACCTCTCCAAGCAGGACGGGGCGCGCCTCCCCCGGGAGAAAGGATACCGCCGGGGGCTGGGGGGCCCCCAACTCCACACCCCTCCGCGCGGGACTGCGGCTCGAGGTCTCCCCCGAAAAGGGGTCCGGGGGCCCCTCCCCCATCCCCTTCCCTGAAGCCAGGCGGCCGGCAGGCGGGCCCGGGGCTGCCAGCTCCGGGCGCAAGGGCAGCCCGGACCCCCCGTGGGCCTCCGGCGCCCCCTCCCCGGGGCGGGCGGGCGCGGGGGGTCCGGGGGGCGCCTCCTCACCTTCCCCTCAGCATGGCGCCCAAAAAAGACAGAGCGAGAGCGAGGGAGAGCGGGCGAACGCCGCGAGGGGGGGGACACGCATGAGGCCGGGAGAGAAAGCAAGCGAGAAAGAGCGAGCGAGCGAGAGACACCCACCGACCCCGCCCTTCCTCCTCCTCCTCCTCCTCCTCCTCCGCGGCCCGGCCCAACATGGCGGCCGCCCCCCTTCCTCCTCCTCCTCCTCCTCCCCCCGGGGACGCTGCCCCGGCCGGGCCGGGGGCCTGACCTGTCGTCAGGGAGCGGGAGGCGGTGGAGGAGGTGCGGGGCGGCCGGGCAGGCGTCGGGGGAACACGGAGGAGGCGAAGGCGTTGATGGCGGCGATGGCGGCGGCGGCGATTCTGATGGCGGCGGCGGGGGGGTCCCGGGCGCGGCCTCCATCGTTCCTTTGGGGGGAGGGGGTGTTAATGCACGAAAAAGGACTGCTTGGGCGTGGGCGTGGCGGGAGGGGGCACACTTCAGCTCTGCGGGCTCCTGACGGGGACGGGGATAGTATTTTTTTCGATTTCGGAATCACCTCTGCGCCGACCTCCGCGTCAGCCGCGCGGCCTAGGCCTCGGCGGGCCGCTCGCCGCCTGCTTTCTCCGCAGCCCGTCCCCGGGGTCACTCGCTCACAGGCGCGGGGCCCTCATCTGGGCGAGACGCCCCCCCACACACACGCCCCCCAACACACACACACACACACCCGCGGGCCCGGGAGTGGGACCCCGGAGTACAAGGAGACTGGTGGGTGGTTGGGTGTAATTAGCGCGGGCCGCGCGCGATTGAGCAAGCGAGGGGGAAGGGGGGAAGAGGAGAGCGAGCGAGGGGGGGTTAAGAAGAGAAGGGTTTTAGGGAGAAGAGAAACGGGCCGCGGAGACGGGCCGACTGTCTGTCTGTCTGTCTGTCTGCCCGCCCTCGGTGCCCCGGCTGTCCGGCCCCCGCCGCAGTCAGAAATTCACACAAAATGGCGGCGTGGCCTGGACAGACTGAGAGGCTGAGGCGGGAGGAAGGGCGAGGTGGGAGGGGGAACTGAGAGGCGGAGGCCGCGTCACGTGGTGGAGAGGGGGGCGGTCCAGGCCCTTTTCCCGAAAGGGCGGCGGAAAGAGCCGAGAGGCCGAGGGAAGGCGGAAAGAGCCGAAAGGCGCTGAGCGGGAGACAGGGAGAGGCGGAAAGTGTCGAAGGTGATTACTGGGGTGGGGCTAGAGAAAAAAATGGGAGGTCCCTGAGAGCCGGAAATAGCCGAAGCGGATCGGGACTGGGAAACAAGGCACTGAGGCGATCCGGAAAGAGCCGAAGGCGGCGTCGGGGTGGGTGGCAGGGGACGGAAACAGCCGAAAGAGGCGGTGCGCGGGTAATGAGATTTAGAAGGAAGGAGCTGAAGGGCTGGCTAGGGAGGCGAATAATTAAGAGAGTAAACGATTTCTGAGTAATTCGCCCGAGAAGCAGCAGGAAGAACCGAAAATTGCTAGCTTGAGAGAAAGCGGGAAGAGTAGAAAGTTTTAGGTGGGAGGATGGGAGGGGAGGAAATCGGGCTACGGAGAGGAAAAAAATAACCTAAAGCCGGAGGCCGGGTGCTGGAGTTGTAGGTTTCCGGAGAATGGGAAGATGGAGCCAGGCAAGCCGGGAGATGATGTCATTAGGGACCTCGGTCAATGACGTCATCCCTGGGCGGTGCAAGAGGGGCGGGCTTTGGTGGAGTTTTACAACCTAATTAGCAGATCGAAGGCTCTCAAATGCTGGACTTGGGAGTACTAAACGGATTCGGAACAGTATAACGTAAAATTCTTTAACCCTCGTAACTATACTCAGGACAGATAATATTATTCCCATTTAATGGATACAGACTGAACCTGGCTCCAGGTTATAGGATTAGGCATAAGCATCACAATTTTTTTTTTTTTTTTTAATCAGCGCTGGCATTCCATTGCCTCTTCCGGGCTTACGGGTAGTCTATGGACCTCTGGTAAACAATAGGAAGCATAAACCCTGGGGATTTATAGAAAGTCAAGACCTCTTGTTCTGAGAATTAGCTCTTGGAGTATTCGTGGATTCTATGAAGCCTGGATGACTGGCCACAATCCCAGGTGATGATGTACTATGGGACACACCAAGTGATGAAGTGGGCAGACCCAGCTTCAATTCATCACCATGTGGAAATGGTATTTGAGACTGAACTCAGGCAGGCACTGTGAATAAGGTCCACACATCCAGGGTCCCACTTCCCAACCACTGGTGGTAGATTGATAACAAAGGATCCTTTTCATGGGAAAGGTCACCAATTCACCTTCATTAGAATAATACTTTGTTGGGAATTGGTGTTATTCCCACCCCCCCTGTCCTATTTCTGCCAGTAATTACATCCCTGGACTTAACTATTTTCATGGTATAACTTTTTTAAAAATATATATATTTTATTGATTTTTTATAGAGAGGAAGAGAGAGGGATAGAGAGTTAGAAACATCGATGAGAGAGATGCATCCATCAGCTGCTTCCTGCACACCTCCCACTGGTGATGTGCCCGCAACCAAGGTACATGCCCTTGACCGGAATCGAACCTGGGACCTTTCAGTCTGCAGGCTGGCGCTCTATCCATTGAGCCAAACCGGTTAGGGCTATTTTCATGGTATAACTTTTTAAAAATTAAAAAACGTGCCCTTCACACAAAAACATGGTTAGCATGCATCAATGATGTTATTTCCATTAGTGAGAGAACCAGCAGAAAAATAAAGCTTGTTCATAGGAGGACCTTGAAGAATGAGTATGTATAGACTGAGAGGAAAAGAATGCAGGAATTAGGTTGGAAAGTTTGATACAAAACTGGTTAATGTCCTTCAAGGTTGTGTTTTCTGCCAGACAAAAATCATTTGAAACTTGAAAATCTCCCATAACTCTACAAATCTAAATCCTAATCAACAATTAAATGGTAAGTTAAAGTAACGTTTAGAACAGCAGTTCTCAACCTGTGGGTCGCGACCCCTTTGGGGTTGAACAACCCTTTCACAGGGGTCGCCTAAGACCATCAGAAAACACATATATAATTACATGTTGTTTTTGTGATTAACCAATATGCTTTAATTATGTTCAATTTGTAACAATGAAATTGGGGGTCACCACAACATGAGGAACTGTATTAAAGGGTCGCGGCATTAGGAAGGTTGAGAACCGCTGGTCTAGAGTGTCAGAAGGACTTGGTATTATCAAAGCATGAAGAAATCTTGCCTAATGGGATTTGCTTGTCTTTTCATTTTCCTCATTACCTAAAAGCAGGTGGCCCTCCAGAATTGTAGGATTACCGGTTGAAGCTTTCGAGATGTTGCCCACATCTCCAAACCACATCTTGAAAGGATAGGGTGCTGTCCTCATAGATGTAGTCTATGGTCTCAATCAGTGTTGTTGGGTCCATAACTAAAATGCATGGGGTTCAGAAATCATAGAAAGCATAGAATGGCAACTTTTACAATTATCCATAATGACCCATTTACAGTATTTTTCCTTTCTATTCCATAACCCTCCTCTACTAGCTCTTGGTGTGTTAAAGAAAACTTTTTTGGACAATTTAGTTATGAGCCAACATTTTATTATAATGATGCATGCAAAAAAGAAAAGGTCTCTCTCATAGGCTAATTAAAAGATTCCCTTTTATCTGGCAGGTGTCGCTCAGTGGTTGAACGTTGGCCTATGCACCAAAAAGTCAATGGTTTAATTCCCTGTCAGGGCACATGCCTGGGTTTCAGACTCAATCCCCAGTAGGGGGTGTGTAAAAGGCAGCCAAATTGATGTTTTCCTCTCATCCATGTTTCTATCTCTCTCTCCCTTCTTCTCTTTCTCAAAATAAATAAAAACATTAAAAAAGAAAAAGATTTACTCTTGCTCTGGCTAGGTAACTCAGTTGGTTGGAGCAGCATCCTACATACCAAAAGTTTACAGATTCAATTCACAGTTTTAAAAAAAAGAGGGGGTCTTGGCCAGTTGCTCAGTGGTTAGAGCTTTGGCCCATGGAACAAAGGGTCGAGGGTTTGATTCCCAGTCAAGGTTCAATCCCCAGCCCCAGTGGGGGCACCAGCAGGAGGAAACCAATCAATGTGTCTATCACAAGAAAAAATTTCCAAGATGTCTTATCCTATATAATAAAAGGCTAATATGCAAATCGACCAAACAGTGGAACCCCTGGTCACTATGATGCGCACTGACCACCGGGGGGCAGATGCTCAATGCAGGAGCTGCCCCCTGGTGGTCACTGTGCTCCCACAGGGGAAGCGCCGCTCAGCCAGAAGCCAAGCTCATGGCTGGTAAGCACAGCAGCCCTAAGGACTCCTTGGGGGATCCCAGACTGCAAGAGGGCACAGGCCGGGCTGAGGACACCACCCCCCACCCCGTGCATGAATGTCTTGCACCGGGCCTCTAGTATTAAAATAAGCAGGCCAGAGGGTGGAAGGAAGAGATAAGAGGGTTAATCAGTTAACAACTACAGGGCAAAACTAACACAAGACTGCTTCCATTCGCAAATGTACGGTGAAATTTTGAATTAACTTCCAGGAGGCTATTTCCAAGTTCATTTAGAATAGCCAAGGCTGGTATCTGCCCGTTGGAGAATTGCCAGGTGTGGGAGGAAAGTGACCAGAGTAGAGATGAAACACGGAAATTCCCTTAGAACCACTTTGGAAAATAGCCTGGCCACATAACTACAGCTGAACATATATCTACACCAGTGGTTCTCAACCTTCTGGCCCTTTAAATACAGTTCCTCATGTTGTGACCCAACCATAAAATTATTTTCATTGCTACTTCATAACTGTCATGTTGCTACTGTTATGAATCGTCATGTAAATATCTGATATGCAGGATGGTCTTAGGCGACCCCTTTGAAAGGGTCGTTGGACCGCCAAAGGGGTCGCGACCCATAGGTTGAGAACCGCTGATCTACACTGATTCAACAATTCCACCCCAAATGCATACCTAACAGAAATGCATATGAAAAGACATGACAAGAATATTATATATATATAAAACTGATTTCAGAGAGGAAGGGAGAGGGAGAAAGAGAAACATCAATGATGAGAATCATCGATCAGCTACCTCCTGCACGCCCCCTACTGGGGATCAAGCCTGCAACCCAGGCATGTGCCCTTGACTGGAATCGAACCTGGGACCCTCAAGTCTGTAGGCCGATGCTCTATTCACTGAGCCATACCAGTTAGGGCAAGAATGTTCTTTTAAAAAAAAAAATATATATATATATATATATATATATATATATATATATATATATATATTGATTTTAGAGAAGAGAGAGAGAAACATCAATGATGAGAATCATTGATCGGCTGCCGCCTGCATGCCCCCTACTAGGGATCAAGCCCACATCCTGGGCATGTGCCCTTGGCTGGAATTCGAACCCGGGGCCCTTCAGTCTGCAGGTCGATGCTCTATTCACTGAGCCAAACTGGCTAGGGCTGTGGTCGGCAAACCGCGGCTCGAGAACCACATGCGGCTCTTTGGCCCCTTGAGTGTGGCTCTTCCACAAAATACCGACTTCTGCGCATGGGCCACGAAGTTTCAATAGCACTGTACGTGCGCACCCGCACATGGTATTTTGTGGAAGAGCCACACTCAAGGGGCCAAAGAGCCGCATGTGGCTTGCGAGCCACGGTTTGCCGAGCCGCAGTTTGCCGACCACTGGCCAGGGGACAATAATGTTCTTAGCAGCACTATTTTAAATAGCCCTTGAGGCCTTTTGGCTCTCTGAGCAGCACTGTGGCAATTGGCAAGAACAAGCAAGCACCTTGCCCGCCGGTGTGGCTCAGTGGTTGAGCATCAACCTATGAACAAGGAGCTCACTCACAGTTCAATTCCTGGTCAGGGCACATGTCTGGGTTGCAGGCTTGCTCCCCAGGAGGGGGTGTGCCGGAAGCAGCCAATCAATGATTCTCTCTCATCATGATGTTTCTATCTCTCCCTTTTCCTTCCTCTCTGAAATCAATAAAAATACGTATATTTAAAAAAGAAGAAGAACTGCCGAAACCGGTTTGGCTCAGTGGATGGAGCGTCGGCCTGCGGACTGAAGGGTCCCAGGTTCGATTCCGGTCAAGGGCATGTACCTTGGTTGCGGGCATATCCCCAGTGGGAGATGTGCAGGAGGCAGCTGATTGATGTTTCTCTCTCATCGATGTTTCTAACTCTCTATCTCTCTCCCTTCCTCTCTTTAAAAAATCAATAAAATATATAATAAATAAATAAATAAATAAATAAAAAAGAAGAAGAACAAGAACCTTACAAAAGATGGCAAAAAAGGGGCCAGGAAGAAAGTGGTTGATCCATTTTCTGAGAAAGAGTGGTATGATGTGAAAACACCAGCTATGTTCAATGTGAGAAACGTTGGAAAAACACTAGCCATGAGAATTCAAGGAACCAAAATTGCATCAAGGGTTGTGTTTTTGAGGTGAGCCTGGCTAACCTGCAGAATGATGGAATTGCATTTAGAAAATTCAAGCTCATAACTAAAGATGTTCAGTGCAAAAACTGTCTAATTTCCATGGCATGGGTCTTACCCTTGACGAAATATACCCCAGAGTTAAAAAATGGCTGTATCTTTTTTCCACTAGACCAGCCGTGGGCAAACTACGGCCCACGGGCCGGATCCGGCCCATTTTAAATGAATAAAACTAAAAAAAAAAAAGACAGTACCCTTTTATGTAATGATGTTTACTTTGAATTTATATTAGTTCACACAAACACTCCATCCATGCTTTTGTTCCGGCCCTCCGGTCCAGTTTAAGAACCCATTGTGGCCCTCGAGTCAAAAAGTTTGCCCACCCCTGCACTAGACTATCGTTAAGCTCACGTTGAGGTCAAGACAACTGATGGTTATTTGCTGTCTATTCTGTGTAGATTTGGCTGAAAAATGCAACAGTCGGATTTGGAGGACCTCTTTTGCTCAGCACCAACAGTTCCCAGATCCTGAAGAAAAGATACAGATCATGACCCAAGAGATGCAGACAAATGATTGGGAAGAAAGGGTTGATATCACCTCTCAGCCTTTAGGCTAAGCTAACTGTGGAAAGTGGTCAATAAATTGATTCCAGATAGCATTGCAAAAGACATGGGAAAAGCTTGCCAATCTATTTATCTGCTCCATGGAGTCTTGTTAGAAAAGTCAAAATGCTGCCCTGGGCAGCCTGGCTCAGTGGATAGAACGTCGGCCCATGGAAAGGAGAGCCTTGGCCAGAGAGAAGCAGTATGGTGTGTTGCATCCTGCTGACTGCCCACCCATGAACTCTCTCCCCTTTCCTCCTTGCTGATCCAATGTACTGGGGAGTTAGGGAGTGATGAAGTTCAGGCTAGAAGCTAGATCCTTCTACCTGATTCTTAAGGAGATGATGTTGCCCCCTAGAGTCCATTCTGAAAATTACTGAGGGAAATGAGTTTTGGTTATCGACTGGTTCTCAAGGGGGACAGTACTGCTTCCTCGGGGGAGTTTAGGAAATTTTAGGGGAGTTTTCTGGGCATCACAGTAATGAGTGGGTTGTCATTGGCACTAGAGAAGAGGTACCTGGAATAATAGAGTGTCCTGCAACATGACGTTATTTAAGGATCACCTAATGACCGAAGTTAATGGTAGTTCTTAAATAATGGAAATAACTGTTTCTACGAAGTTAGATTAATCTGTAATGCTGAACTTTTTCAGTTCTTTTGGAATTGGGTGCATAGTAAAGTCATGGTCAGATTCTTGGGAATCTACAAATGTATATCATCACCTTTGGGGGTGGAATGTTCTGGAACTAGATAGAGGTGGTGGTTGCTCATGGTGAGTGTACTAAATGCCACTGAATTGTTCATTTTATTTATTTATTATTTATTTTTTAAAAATACATTTTTATTGATTTCAGAGAGGAAGGGAGAGGGAGACAGAGAAAAGTCAATGATGAGAGAATCACTGACTGGCTGCCTCCTGCATGCCCCCTACTGGGGATGGAGCCCGCAAACCAGGCATGTGCCCTTTTCTGGAATCGAACCTGGGACCCTTCAGTCAGCAGGCTGATGCTCTATCCATTGAGCCAAACCAGCTGGGGCTGAATTGTTCATTTTAAAGTGGCTGCCCTGACCGGTTTGGCTCAGTGGATAGAGCATCAGCCTGCAGACTCAAGGGTCCCAGGTTCAATTCCGGTCGGGAGCATGTACCTTGGTTGCGGGCACATCCCCAGTGGGGAGTGTGCAGGAGGCAGCTGATCGATGTTTCTCTCTCATCGATGTTTCTAACTCTCTATTCCTCTTCCTTCTTTGCTGTAAAAAATCAATAAAATATATTTTAAAAAATAAAATAAAATAAAGTGGTTAATTTTACGTCACATGACTTTCAACCCAATAAAGGAGTTTAAAAACATATCTACTCCCAAACTGTACATTATACTAGTGGTTGGCAAACTCATTAGTCAACAGAGCCAAATAGCAACAGTGCAACGATTTAAATTTTTTTGAGAGCCAAATTTTTTAAACTTAAACTATAAAGGTAGGTACATTGTTATTAACTTAACTAGGGTACTCCAAAGCTGGCCTTTGCTAAAAACGTCCTCAATCTGATTGAGGTACGTTCGCTGAGGTCGACCCCTTCCAACGCTCCCATCCGCACTCGTCTATCTGAAGCAAGTATACAAGACGAGTGTGGATGGGAGAGTTGGAAGGGGTCGACCTCAGCGAACGTCAAAACAATGTACCTTCCCTGCGCTGCGTATCCCGTCCCCCGACCCACCAACACCCCCCACTTCTTCTAACGCCACTTCTTCAAAAAAGACTCTCCCAGGCCAAAAACCGACTTCTGCGCATGGGCCATGAAGTTTCAATCGCACTATACGTGTGCACCCGCACGTGGTATTTTATGGAAGAGCCACATTCAAGGGGCCAAAGAGCCGCACGTGGCTCGCGAGCCGCGGTTTGCCGACCACTGCATTATACCATTACATTACATTTTTCCCTCTGAGCTTTAGAAAAGCATAAGGGGGAAGAGAGAAATGACATTTTTATTGGTTTATTTTTACTTACTTATTTTATTATTTTTTAAAGCACATTTACTTACAAAATTACAGAGGTGGAAGAAGTAATTCATAGATGAAATGGGCTGAGGAAACAAGTTATACAGGCAAAAAGGAAGGACCCTTGGAGCTAGGGAGTGAGGAGGGTAATGGTGAGGTGCCTGGAGGGAAAGGGGAGGAGGGGGGAGGGGGAGAGGTGGAAGAATGCGCCTGGGAGGAAGAAAGGACTCTTTTAGATGTTTAATGAGCTAGACGTGCAGGAGAAAATACTTTCGAGAGCAGGGAGCTGTATTTTCAGGGCTCTTTCTCAGAGTGATCATTTCACATGAATTACTGCATACTGAGGAGACGTGGCTCAGGTCACTCCCTAACCAATTACAGGTGACTACCTGCCCTGGATCTTCAGGGTCACTTTCAAGGTCAATCTATTAATTAATCATTTAATGCTTCAGGTCTATTTTTAGCTCTTCAAAATAGTTAGACCTCCTTTATTATTTTTTTCCTATGTTCCATGTACACTTCACTGTAATAACTCAGCATAAGTGTTTATTTCCAAAGGCTTAGGCAAAAGATATTCAATATAACCCTCTGCTGCCCGGTCATTTCATGACTTCTAAACATCTTTCCTGCCCAAAGAGGTTATCTGATCTTGTCATTGGCCTTTCCCCCTGAGATCAGGAAGTATCACAGCTTAGTGCAACAGCTTTGGATTCAGAACTTTAAAATGAGAATTTAAGAAAGTGAACCTTCATATACCCATCGCCCAACTTCAGCAATTATAAACCCACAGCCAGACTCAGTTCCTTCCTGCCACCCACCAACCTCCTGGTTCATAGGTCGACGCTCAACCACTAAGCCACACTGGCCGGGTTCGTTATATATTTAAAATATACCCTTGCACCTGTACTGGGTTGAATAGTGTCTCCTTCCCACAAATTCATGGCCTTCCGGGAACCTCACAATGTGACCTTACTTGGAAATAGAAGCATTGTAGAGATCACTAATCAGATTAAGATGAGGTCACAGTGAAGTAGGCTGGGCCCGGCCCGTAATCCAATATGACTAGTGTCATAAGACAAGGAGGTGCACACATGGGGAGAACACTATGTAACAACAGAGGCTGAGTTTGGAGTGATGCATGTACGAGCCAAGGAATGCCAAAATTGTTGGCAACCACCAGAAGCTAGAAGAGGCAGGGCATGATTCCTTCCCCGGGGCCTTCGGAGAGCTCAGACCTTCATCTCTAAGCCCCCAGACCTCAGACAATAAATTTATGTTGTTTTAAACCCCCTTGCTTCTGGTACTTTGTTATTTCGGCCCTAGGAAACTAAGACATACTCATAACTAATTCCAACAGAATACCACAGGATTCATTCCAGCCGCCACCTTTTCTATATTTGTCCCTTTTCCAACGCTAGGACAACCTGACACCCATTATTCTTCACCCATGAATTAATCTATTCCAACGACATCCTGAACGTACTACAAACTGGGTGGCTTAAAACAAGTTCCGTGTAGTCTCACCGTTTTGGAGACTAGAAGTCCAAGATGGAGGTGTTGGTAAGGTAGGTTCCTTCTGAGGGCTGGAAGGGAAAATCCATTCCATGCCCCTCTCCCCTAGCTTCTGGAAAGCCGTGGCATTCTCTACCTTGTAGATCTACCATTCTGGTCAGTACCTTCACTTTCACATGGCCTTCTCCCTGTGTGTCTGCATCCCAATTTCCCTTTTCTTATAAACGCACCAGTCATGCCCAGCCAATGTTGCTCAATCGTTGAGCATTGACCCATGAACCAGTAGGTCACAATTCCATTCCTGGTGAGGGCACATGCCTGAGTTGCAGGCTCAATCCCCAATAGGGGGTGCGAAGGAGGCAGTCGATCAATGATTCTCTCTCATCATTGATGTTTCTATCTCTCCCTCCCTCTCCCTGTTGTAATGTACCCCGCGAATCACAGAAGGACACCTCAACAAGTCGAATTAAAGAGTCACATTTATTGCAATCCAGGACTATGACGGGCCATTTTGCTTTCTCAAATCTCATAGTAATAAGATGGTCGCAACTCCAGGTTTATACAGGCAAAAATCACAAAGGTATTGATTACATCCCAGGGTTTGGAATGAGGAACCTGGTTCGCAAAAAGCAGTTTACAGAAGCAGAATTAAGCATGTTAATTACAGTTTTGGGTCTCCGGATCACTGAGTTGACAGAAACACATTATCTAGAGCTATCAAGGCAATTTAGAGTAATTGTGCTGTCCTGGTCTTGGGACCATTGAGTTGACAGGGAAACATTATCTGGAACCCTCAGGTCTTGGGGTAATTGTGCTGTCCTGGTTCCCAGGTACAGAGGAATGTGCTTTCTAAAACCAGTAAGATCACAATCAATGGGATAGTCACGTTACAATCAATAAGGCATTCAATCAAATGGGATGATTTATACAATTCAGAAAATCAAAGTAACTTTTCTATTGTTAAACAAAGCAAATAAGTACAGAAGCCAAACAGCAGGGTTAAAGTTAAACTATAGTTTCTACCTGAGATGATTGCTACCATACTTCATCCTTACTCTCTGAAATCAATTTTAAAAAAAAGGACACCAGTGGGCACCAATTAAAGATATAATGCCACCCCTATTACCTAGCTCCCCTTCTCAGCCCTTGGTTTATATTGTTTTAACTCATCTTTAACCATTCCTTATTGTTTCATATCCTCCCATTTCGAAGCCCTAAAGCTACAAATGGTCCTTCACATAGAACCGCAGATGAAGGCTGCTGCATCCATTGTCTGTGGACCTTAAGTTAGCCCACTTCCGATGGGACCCTGACTGCCGCCTGCCCCCCAAACTACAACCCCTTTGCCAGCAGGAAGCAGCCAGATAGATCAGTGTCCATTGTCCCCAAAGGCAGTTGGGATTTCCTAATTGGAGGGGGGACTGAAACAGGAATTTTAGGGGAATAGAGGCAGGTTTAGGGAATTTTTATACTTGAGGTCCAGGGGGAAAAAAAATCCACAGGGCTACAGACTGGGAGAAGGCACATTTCCATAACACAAGGAAGCCTGGTGAAGTTACATTTCCACAAGACAAGGGAACTGGAAGTAGCCAAAAAAGGTCTATATTTACAAAATAAAGAAAAAGGAAGAAAGCCCAAAAGGAATAGGAGGACAATGAGGGAGGAGGGCCTCAGGAGTCACTATAGTAACCAATGCAAAAGGGAATATTGACCAATTAGAGGGGATGTCAGGACACAGGAACTGCAGCCTTTATAAACTATGGAAACAGGAAGTCAGTGGGACTCTTTCCCTCTCCCCATGTGGGAATCTGTACTTATTCTTCAATAAATTTCCACCTTTACTATAAAAAATAAACAAAAACAAACGAACACCAGTGATGCCCTGGATGGGGAGCTCAGTTGATTAGAGTAATATCCTCATACCTCAAGGTTGCAGGTTTGATCCCCTTTCAGGGCACATACAAGAACATATTCACTAATGCATAAATAAGCGGAACAACAAATCAATGTTTCTCTCTCTCTCTTCCTCTCCCTCTAAAATCAATCAATAGCCCTAACCGGTTTGGCTCAGTGGATAGAGTGTCGGCCTGCGGACTGGAAGGTCCCAGGTTCGATTCCGGTCAAGGGCATGTGCCTTGGTTGTGGGCACATCCCCAGTAGGAGATGTGCAGGAGGCAGCTGATCGATGTTTCTCTCTCATTGATGTTTCTAACGCTCTATCCCTCTCCCTTCCTCTCTGTGAAGAATCAATAAAATATATTTAAAAAAAAGTAATAAACAATAAAATCAATCAATAAATTTTAAAAAAGATACCAGTCATATTGGATTAAGGCCCACCCTAATGATTTCATCTTAACTTGATTACATTTGCAAAGACTTTATTTCTGAATAAGGTCACATTCATAGGCAGCAGAGATTAGAACTTGAACATATTTTTTTGGGGGGGGGCACAGTTCTACCCTTAACACCTTGTATGGGTGAAAACCCATCTATCTGTGTAATGAAATATATTTTACTATAGGTATTGCATTTTTATTAAAAAGGATTAGTTTTTAAATCTCCATTTGTCAATTGTATGATTTCATTAATATGAGGTATCTAGAAGAGTGAAACTCATGGAAGCAGAAGTAGAATGGTGGTTTCCAGGGCTGGGTGAAGGGTGAAATGGGGAGTTGTTTAGTGGGTATAGAGCAGTGATGGCGAACCTTTTGAGCTCGGCGTGTCAGCATTTTGAAAAACCCTAACTTAACTCTGGAGCCGTGTCACATATAGAAATTTTTTGATATTTGCAACCACAGTAAAACAGAGACTTACATTTTGATATTTATTTTATACATTTAAATGCCATTTAAAAAAGAAAAATCAACCAAAAAAATGATTTCATGTGTCACCTCTGACATGCGTGTCATAGGTTCGCCATCACTGGTATAGAGTTTCAGTTTTGCAAGATGAAAATGTTCTAGAGATTGGTCTCACAACCATCTAAATAAATATACTTCACATAAGCCCCTACTCTAACTGGCAGCCCATGTCTACAGAATGACGTAGAAAGTGTGATTAGGCCCTAGCCCAGTAGGTAAGAGCATCGTCCTGATACCCCAAGGTTACAGGTTCAATCCATGGTCAGGGCACATACAAGAATCAACCAATGAGTGCATAACTAAGTGGAACAACAAACCGACGTGTGTGTGTGTGTCTCTCTCTCAAAATCAATAAAAAAAAAGAAAGTGTGTGCCCTAGCCAGTGTGGCTCAGTGGATAGAGCGTTGGCCTGAGGACTGGTGGGTCCCAGGTTCGAATCCTGTCAAGGGCACATGCTGGGTTGCAGGCTCGATCCCCAGTGGGGGGCGTGCAGGAGGCAGCCAATCAATGACTCTCTCATCATTGATGTTTCTCTCATCTTCTCCCTTCCTCTCTGAAATCAATAAAAATATACCGTATTTGCCGGTGTATAAGACGACTGGGCGTATAAGACGACCCCCTAACATTTCCACTCAAAATACAGAGTTTGTTATATACTCGCCGTATAAGACTACCCCCTCTTCCGCACAGCTTCCACACACCAAATAAAAGGTAAAACAATATCAGATTTGATTTTAACATTTTAATTTATATTCAAATGCTTATGACATGCAGGAAAACTGTCACAAGGCTGTATGTAATCAAACATATACATAAAACAGTGCAAGTTTATTACCGGTAAACATACCGGTAATTCACTAAAGAAAACACACTCTATAGACTGGTACCGTAGATGCTTCTCAGGAACACAGGCAAGCAGCCCACAACCTAGAGGGACTGTCAATGATAGAAGTAAGATAACAAATAGAGGGAGAGAGCAAGTGCCGGGCAAGTCCCTAGCAAGTTTGCTGGCGTGACAGTTTCACCTTAAAAGCCTTCAAACTCCTCTTCATCATCTGATATTAAAAGTTCATCAACGACATCTTGGTGCCATGATAGGGATGATAGGGGTTTGACTGGTCGACATTTTCTATGCTGTACTGTACAATGGGGCAGTATTGTGGTTGGCTGTTGGCTGTATACAAAGCCTGATTTGATTGGTCCCTGCTCCCTGTTTGCCCGCCCTGTCACTATAGCAGTCTGGTCCACCCTTGCATCCGCATCTCCCTGGGACCTCACTAGTGCGCAAGTGCGAGCTCTTCAACATTCTAACAGGCACCATGATAGCGCAAAATCGCGAATCTTCAATGCATATGTAAAGAAATATACAGTAACCTGAATTTACCACACTCGCAAATTCGCACACAGCCAACCATACACCCAGTATGGTATCGTGATTCGCCATTTTGCGCTATCATACTGGGTGTATGGTCGGCTGTGTGCGATTTTGCGAGTGTGGTAAAATCGCATAACAGCAAAATCGCATAACAGCCGAGCATACACCCAGCAGCGCTGCTGATGCCTGAACGGTATGTGGAATGAAGTGGGCGGGCATCGGGAGGCCACTATGGCACGGGGCAAGCACTATGGGCAGTCTATCTGAAGTGTACCTGGCGTATAAGACGACCCCCCACTTGGAGGCATATTTTTCAGGGCCAAAAAATCGTCTTATACGCCGGCAAATAAGGTATATATTTTTAAAAAAGAAAGTGTGACTAAAAGCGGTACAGAGCCATGAGAGACATCCAGAGCTCAATCTGATGTCTTCTAAGCAGCCTTAAGAGTTCTGTGGTCCGTACAGGAGGAACAGGAAAAGACTTGAGACTAGAATGAAGCAGCACACAGATCTTTGCTCCATGGTTCTCCCCTCGGCTGCATCTGGGGAGCATTTTATAAAAATCCCAATGTCTCAGCTCCACCCCAGACCAATTAATCAGAGTCTCTGAAGGTGGGGCCTGGGAACCATATTTACTGAATAGCTCCCCAGATAATTCTAATGTGCAGGTGGGATGGAGAGCCGCTGCCTTGGCTAAGGGCGAGCAGGCACCTGGGCGGAGGTAATTATGTAATCCTCAAACCCAGGAGCCTCATCTACTAAACAACTGCTTTCCACCCCTTTTGAGTTCCAAGGTCTTACTCTCGGCAGCTGTTCTGGTCAGCTGTTGCTGAAAAATAAACCGCCCCACGGCTACAAACCCAAGAGAATTGATACAGGATCTTTTTTTTTTTTTAATATATTTTATTGATTTTTTACAGAGAGGAAGGGAGAGAGACGGAGAGAGATAGAGTTAGAAACATCGATGAGAAAGAAACATCGATCAGCTGCCTCCTGCACATCTCCTACTGGGGATGTGCCCGCAACCCAGGTACATGCCCTTGACCGGAATCGAACCTGGGACCTTTCAGTTCGCAAGCTGAGGCTCTATCCACTGAGCCAAACCGGTTTCGGCTGATACAGGATCTTAATGAGATATTGGTACACTCGTGTTCATAGCATTATTGATGATGGTCAAAGGCAGAAACAACCCAAATGCCTACCGATGGATGAACAGAAACAAAACATGGTGTAAACTTACAATGGAATATATTCAGCCTTAAAAAGGAAGTATCTTATACATGCTACACATGAATGAATCTTGTGGACATGATATTAAGTGAAATAAGACAGTCACAAAAAGACAAATACTGTATGATTTCACTAATGTGAAGTATCTAGAATAGTGAAACGCATGGAAGCAGAAGTAGAATGGTGGTTTCCAGGGCTGGGTGAAGGGTGAAATGGGGCGTTGTTTAGTGGGCAAAGAGTTTCAGTTTTGCAAGATGAAAATGTTCTAGAGATTGGTCTCACAACCATCTAAATAAGTACACTTAACACTTCCCTAGCTGGTTCGGCTTAGTGGATAGAGCCACACGCCAGGGCTCACTTAGTGGATAGAGCCACACGCCAGGGCTCACTTATTTGATCATCGTTGTGGCTGATTGCATTTTGCAAAAATGGCTATGACAGCCCTAGCTGGTTTGACTCAGTGGATAGAGTATTGGCCTTCAGACTGAAGGGTCCCACGTTCAATTCCAGTTAAGGGCATGCACCTAGGTTGCAGGCTCCATCCCCGGCCCTGGTCAGAGCATGTGCAGGAGGTAGCTAATCCTTAGCATAGGCCTGTGGTCTGAAGGGTTCAATTCTGGTCAAGGGCACATACCTGGGTTGTAGGCTCGATCCTCAGTAGGGGGCATGCAGGAGGCAGCTGATCAATGATTCCCTCTCATCATTGATGTTTCTATCTCTCTCCCCCTCTTCCTTCCTCTCTGAAATCAATAAGAATATTTTAAAAAATACTCACTTTCAGTGAGCCTGAAACTTTTAAATGGGTAAGGTTTACATTCATTTTCTAAAAGAATAACTGTGCCTTTAAGATTATATCTTAATATAATGTCTTGGGATAGAGGACATATCAGATATTAAACTGATAAGAACAGGTACTGCACATGAGGCTGAGAAGCCATTGCCACACTCTTGGTCAGTCACCAAAGCCAGTCCAATTTCAAGGAAAGGCAATGAACATAGACCACCCATCCCCTCAATGGGAGAAGTTTCAAAGGAATGTTATAAGAGTACGTAGGATGGGAGATACTGTCTTAGCCATTTTTTGTTGTTGTTGCTAATCCTTGCCTGAAGCTATTTTCCCATTGATTTTTAGAGAGAGTGGAAGGGAGGCAGAGAGGCAGAGAGAGCGAGAAACATTGATGTGATGTGAGAGAGAAACATTCATGTGATTGCCTCCTGCACGTGCTCTGACCAGGGCCTGGGATGGAGCCTGCAACCTAGGTGTGTGCCCTGAACTGGAATCGAACGTGGGACCCTTCACTCTGAAGGCCAATACTCTATCCACTGAGTCAAACCAGCTAGGGCTGTCATAGCCATTTTTGCAAAATGCAATCGGCCACAACGATGATCAAGAGAACTTAGTGAGCTCTGGCGGGTGTGGCTCAGTTGGTTGGTTGTCCCATGCACTGGAGAGGTTGCTGGTTGATTCCCTGTTGTGGGCTTGATCCCCAGTAGGGGGCGTGCAGGAGGTAGCTAACCCACGTTTCCCTCTCACATTGATGTTTCTTTCCCTCTCCCTTTCTCTCTCTCTCAAAATCAATTTTAAAATCTTTTAAAACTAAAAAAAAAAAATGTAGTAAGAAATACATAACATAAATGGGGACATATGTAATACTTTCAACAATAAAGATTTATGAAAAATTAAAAAATTATATATATATATATAAAACATAAAACCCACTATTTTAACCACTTTCAAGTGTACAATTCATTAACATTAAGTACATTCACAATATTATGCAACCATCATCACTACCTATTTCTTTTCTTGTCACCTATTGTGTCTCGGCTTTTCACTTACCATATGTTTGTTTGGTTTTTTTTCCCCTAACCTGAGAAACTTTTACTGTTTATACCGTATGTTTTGAAGGATCATCCAGGCTGCAGCATGTGTCAGTACTTCATGCCTTCTTATGGCTGAATAATAGCCCATTGTCTGGATAGGTCACATTTTGTTTATTCATTCATCAGTTGATGAAAGGATTGGGTTATTCCACCTTTGGATTGTGAATAATGCTGCCATGAAGATTGGCATACCAGTATCTGTTTAGGGCCCTGTTTCAATTTCTCTGGGTATATATCTGAGAGTGGAATTGCTGGTTCACATAGTTTTGTTTTTTTAAAAATATATTTCATTGATTTTTCACAGAGAGGAAGGGAGAAGGATAGAGAGTTAGAAATACTGATGAGAGAGAAACATCGATCAGCTGCCTCCTGCACACCCCCAATTGGGGATGTGCTTGCAACCCAGGTACATGCCCTTGACTGGAATCGAATCTGGGACCCTTCAGTTTGCAGGCCGACGCTCTATCCACTGAGCCAAACCGGTTAGGGCTCACATAGCTTTTTTAAGGGGAGCCTGCCTATTTCTAAAGGCCTGGACCCAGAAATTGGCCAGGGGAGTGGAGGTGCCCAGCCATCAGCCAACAACAACTTGACAGCCATGTGAGTGGGTCACCTTGGGAGGTGCTCTTCCACCCCAAGCCATCAGATGACTGCAGGCAAAGTGTGCATCTGACCGCACCCTCATGAGAGGCCTTGAATTAGAACCTCCCAGCCAAACTTCTCCTGAGTTCCCAACCCACAGAAATTATGAGATAATAAATATTTGTGTTTTTTTAAAAAAATACATTTTTATTGATTTCAGAGAGGAAAGGAGAGGGAGAGAGAGACATCAATGGTGAGAGAGAATTATTGATTGGCTGCCTCCTGCATTCCTGCCATTGGGGATTGAGCCCACAACCTGGGCACATGCCTTGACTGGGAATTGAACCGTGACCTCCTGGTTCATAGGTTGATGCTCAACCACTGAACCACACTGGCTGGTCAATCAAAACATTTAAAAAATACTTATTTAACTTGCATAAGAGGGCAGTTATTTTCTTTTTCACTGCTTTATCCCTAGCACAGAACAAGTGTTTAATACATACTTATGGAATTAATAATAAAAAGGCATCTTGCCTAAGGAAAATACATATTAGCTATTACCAGCCTGCAAGGCCCTACATGATCCCCTACCTGCTTCATTCATGTTTTAACCTTTTTACCATTTGCCACCCTCTCTCTTTGCTCCAGCCACAGTTAAACCATGCAAGCACGCTTCATCTTCAGGACCTTTGTACTTGCTGTTTTCTCTGCCAGGAAATGTGCCTTCTCCCAGTTATGTGTACAATTTGTTTCTTCGGATCTCTGCTTAATGTCTCCTTCCCTGCGAGGTCTTCCCTGACCATTCCTGTCATCCTGTAGTTCCATACCCTGCTTTATTTTTCTCCAAAGCATTGAAGCATGGCCTGATTTACATTGATTTTATCTTGTGCCCTCCTCAGCATCAGATAAGCTCCATGAGGCCAGGATTTGTCTATTTTATTCGCCATTCTATTTCACAAACCCAATGCCGGGTTTGCAGCAGGCGCTCCATAAATATTTGCTGAATGAATAATCTCATAGCAGTCTCCTTCCCTGGTGGGGGGCCATAGGCCCAGCTATCTTTGGGTCTGGACGGCCCGGAGCAGTGGTTCTCAACCTTCCTAATGCTGCAACCCTTTAATACAGTTCCTCATGTTGTGGTGACCCCCAACCATAACATTATTTCCGTGGCTATTTCATAACTGTAATTTTGCTACTGTTATGAATCGTCATGTAAATATCTGATATGCAGGATGCATTTTCATTGCTACAAATGGAACATAAAGCATAGTGATTAATCACAAAAACAATATGTAATTATATATGTGTTTTCCGATGGTCTTAGGCGACCCCTGTGAAAGGGTCGTTGGACCCCCCCAAGGGGTAGCGACCCACAGGTTGAGAACCGCTGGGCTGGAGACTCTGTCACGTGACCAACCGTGGCCGGCCTGCCTTTGAAGCTGGGGCGGTCCACGTGGTCGCCGGCGGCAGGGACCGGCGGGGGGTGGGGGTAGGGGGGGAGAGGAGCTACTGCGCAGGCGCGGTCTCCAGCGCAGGCGCAGACGCGTCCCGGCGCGCGGCGGTTGGCGGTTGGCGAGAGCAGAACCTGCGCTCGGGCAGCGAGAGCGGCGCCATGGTGGAGAAGGAGGAGGCCGGCGGCGGCATCAGCGAGGAGGAAGCGGCGCAGTATGACCGGCAGATCCGCCTCTGGGGATTGGAGGCCCAGAAACGGTCAGACGGTGCAGCCGGTGCGGCTGGGGGTCTGGAGCGGGCGTCTGGCCTGAGGCGTTCGCGGCCCTCAGGGAGCGGGAGGGTCTGATTTGAAGAAGGGAGGCGGGAATTCTGCACCCGGGAGGGTAGCCGGCCTGAGCGGGCTGGGAGGGTTGGTTTGGGACTATTTCTGGAAGGTATGGGAAGCCAGGACTTCCCAGGGGGTGAGAGGGCGGTTCCGAGGGATTGGAGGCCTTTGGGGGGCGGGGGAGGAGGTGATGGGGGGGGGGTCCTCAGGGAACAGGAGGATTCGAACTTAGGGACTCAGCAGCCCCAAAGGGGGTGATGCTGGAGTTTAGGTCGGGGTTGGGGGCTGGGAACTAGGAGGGGCCGGGAATGGCTGGAAAGGGTGGAAAGGAGCGGCGTGTTCATTCATTACCAGGTCCTGGGGACCTGGACGCTGGGGAGACAGGCGAGCCTAACGTGCACCCTACATGCTTGGGGCCTCTAAGGGGTGGGTGGGCCCATCTGGAAGAATGAGGGTTTTTGAGCGTTTGGGGTTCAGTTATTTTTAGTGGGAGTCTTTTATTTATTTGTATTGATTTCAGAGAGCGGAAGGGAGAGGGAGAGAGAGAGAAACATCAGTGAGGAGAGACACTCATTGATGGGCTGCCTCCTGCACGCCCCCTACTGGGGATGGAGCCTGCGACCCAGGCACGTGCCCTTTATCGGAATCGAACCCGGACCTTGCAGTCCGCAGGCCCACGCACTACCCACTGAGCTAAACGGCCAGGGCTTTTAGTGGGAGTCGTGAGAGGCTCTAGGAGTCCAGGGGGGCTGGAGGCACCTGCAGAGGTGGCTCGTGTCGAGGTACGGGGATGTGTCCCGAGAGGACAGGACGCGGAGGTTGGGCATACATCCCTGGGGTGCTGAGGAAGTTACCAGAGATGAGGTCTTTGGAAGAGGTGATTGATTTGATCAAATAATGATTGAGCACCTTCCGCAATCACTGTTTTAGGCATAGAGCATATATCCCTGAACAACAAACTCCTTGCTCACATGAAACTTACACTCTAGTGTTGGCAACAAACATAAATAATGTTAGGTCCTAGCTGGTTTGACTCAGTGGATAGAGCGTCAGCCTGCAGACTGAAGGGTCCCGGGTTCGGTTCCGATCAAGGGCACATGCCCGGGTTGCGGGCTCTGCCCCCAGTGGGGGTGTGCAGGAGGCAATCCATCAGTGATTCTCCCTCTCCCTTCCTCTCTGAAATAAAAATATATATAAAAAAAAAAATCTAGCCCTAACTGGTTTGGCTCAGTGGATAGAGCGTCGGCCTCCAGACTCAAGGGTCCCAGGTTCGATTCCGGTCAAGGGCATGTACCTTGGTTGCGGGCACATCCCCAGTGAGGGGTGTGCAGGAGGCAGCTGATCGATATTTCTTATCCATGTTTCTAACTCTCTATTCCCTCTCCCTTCTTCTTTGTAAAAAAATCAATAAAATATATATAAAAAAATCTACTGTTAGGTAATGCAAGAGCAAGGGAGAAGAATAAAGCAGGATAAGAGGCTCAATAAAGGATGGTGAAGCGGAGAGCTGTTTGGATAGGGTGGCCAGGTAAGGCCTCTGACAGGTATGAAAGGGAAGCGCCACCTGGAAGGACCTGCCTGCCACAGAACAGCACATGTGACATCCTGGGGCCAGCGCACGCTTGGCAGGTCACACAGGATGGCTGGAACCAAACGAAGTGACTAGCTTTTGTATTTTTTATTCTGTGTTGGGGAGTTTTGAATAGGTGTGGCATGATCTGATTTTTTAAAAGGACCATTTTAAATATATTTTATTGACTTTTTACAGAGAGGAAGGGAGAGAGATAGAGAGTTAGAAACATCGATGAGAGAGAAACATCGATCAGCTGCCTCCTGCACATTTCCCACTGGGGATGTGTCCGCAACCCAAGTACATGCCCTTGACCGGAATCAAACCTGGGACCTTTCAGTCCACAGACCGACGCTCTATCCACTGAGCCAAACCGGTTTCGGCAAAAAGGACCATTTTATTTATTTATTTTTTTTTTAAATTTTTTAAAATATATTTTATTGATTTTTTACAGAGAGGAAGGGAGAGAGATAGAGAGTTGGAAATATAGACCAGCTGCCTCCTGCACACCTCCTACTGGGGATGTGCCCGCAACCCAGGTACATGCCCTTGACCGGAATCGAACCTGGGACCTTTCAGTCCGCAGGCCGACGCTGTATCCACTGAACCAAACCGGTTTCGGCAAAAAGGACCATTTTAAAAGGACCATTCTTGCTGTGTGGGGAATAGGTTGAAGTGGGCAGATGTGGAAATAGGGGTTCCAGTTGGGAGACTACTGCAATATTTACTACAATAATCTGCTGGAGACATAAGTAATGGGGCTTGGAACTTTAGAGAAGGGTCAGATATATATTCTGGACATCTTTGAGGACAGAGGGGACAGGACTTGCTGAAGGAGTCAGTGTGGGTTGTGAGAGGCAGAACTCCAGGATGATGGAGACTGTGCCTTAAGACAGGTGGGTTGATTGGTTTTAGGAACTGCTCTTTGAAGGATATGGAATTCTTGGTAGGTGGGAGTTATTCTGAAGGAGTGGAGATGTACGGAAGCCTGTGAAGAATCTGGAAAGAGTTGGCTGAGGGTCCTGGGAAGGAAGGGGTTATCTATAATTAGGAAGCTATTTGGAGACAACCTTACAGACTTATTAAAGTGCTCTCACGGCCATTTTTCAACTGAGTCTCATAGCAGGGCTCTGGAGTGGAAAGGGCCCTTGTATAGAGAGGAAGGATGCTCCACAAAGCAGATTGACTTGCCTCTAAGGCAGCGGTTCTCAACCTGTGGGTCGCGACCCCTTTGGGGGTCGAACGACCCTTTCACAGGGGTCGCCTAAGACCATCCGAAAACACATATATAATTACATGTTGTTTTTGTGACTAATCACTATGCTTTAATTATGTTCAATTTGTTTGTAACAATGAAAATACATCCTGCATATCAGATATTTACATGACGATTCATAACAGTAGCAAATTACAGTTATGAAGTAGCAACGAAAATAATTTTATGGCTGGGGAACTGTATTAAAGGATTGCGGCATTAGGAAGGTTGAGAACCACTGCTATAGAGCAAACTGTTACTATTTTTTACTTTTTTATGTTTGAAATTTTTAATAATGAAAGTTGGGGGGAAATGTGACCCTTCCCCCCCCATCTGGAGATTTCATATAGAATTTCTGATTTCTGTAATTTTAAAATTTTTATTTTTTTAATAGTTTTCTAGTTAAGTCCTACTTCTGACCTTAACAGCTTTTTTTTAGAGTGATGAACTTTTATTGCTTTATTTTAAAAAATACATTTTTGTTGATTTCAGAGAGGAAAGGAGAGGGAAAAAGAGATAGAAACATCAATGATGAGAGAGAATCATCAATTACCTATCTCCCAAAAGCCCCCTACTGAGGATTAAGCCTGCAATCCAGGCATGTACCTTGACTGGGAATTGAACTGTGACATTCTGGTTCATAGGTTAATGTGCAACCACTGAGCCGCACCGGCTGGGCAGATTTCTTTCTTTTGAAAAATAGGAAAATTTTTTTTTTTTTGGGTTAATGCTCACCCAAGGATATTTTTCTATTGATTTTTAGAGAGCGTGGAAGGGAGGGGAAGAGACAGAGAGAGAGAAACACCGATTGGTTGCTCCTGCATGGCTCCTGACCAGGGCTGGGGATTGATCCTGCAACCGAGGTACATGCCTTTGACCAGAATCGAACCCGGGACCCTTCAGTGCACAGGCTAATGCTCTATCCATTGAGCCATACCGGCTAGGGCTGAGGCCGCCTCTTTTACACAGCGTGGGTTCTCTACTTTGCTGTCCTCTCCACCATTGCCTGGCAGTTTGCACGTGAGTTTGCATCTTGCTGTGGCGCATAGCCCATCTTATGAATGAGGTTCAAAGGAGGGAGCCAACTCTTCCAATGTCACACTCAAGTAATTAGGCGTAGGATTGGATTCGTAACCTCTAACTTCAGACTCACTGCTATTCCCATGGCAGCTCATTTTCCACCATAGGGGCTCATTCTTTCAATCAAATTAACATAAAGGGGGATGCTAAAGCTGGCAGCTGTGTATGCTCTCAGAATGTGTGCTTCCACAGTTTTGGCACTGCCTTTCACAACAAAGGCATGTCTGATTCTCCACCTCAACAGTGATTTATCCCCATATCTAAGACAGGAGGGGAGGGTGAGTGGAAAGAGGGAAGTAGATTATAAACTCCATTAGGACAAGCAGTTTATAAATGTCCAATAATTAGAATGTGGGTTTTTACTGGTCTCTTAAATTTCCAGTGCTTACAAGTGTGTAGATATTTAGATACTTGTCGAGTGAATGAAATGACTATACATTGCAAAGACCTAGGACAGTGATGGCGAACCTTTTGAGCTCGGCGTGTCAGCATTTTGAAAAACCCTAACTTAACTCTGGTGCCGTGTCACATAGAGAAATTTTTTGATATTTGCAACTGCCGGGGTCCAACCCCAGCGGGTCCAGGGGTCCCCAAAGGTGTGGACGGAGTTGGCAAAGAAGGAATGACACGGAGACAGCGTTCAGTTGATCAGCAGCCTAGGCAGGATCTCTAACGAAGTTCTAGTCAGGATCTCCAGTGAAGTTCTGCTTAGGATCTCCAGGCAGGTTCTGTGGCCATGTTCTCTCGCTAGGTTCTCCAGCCAGGTTCGGGTTAGGCTCTCCAGCCAGGTTCGGTCGCCAGGTTCTGTAGCCAGGTTCTCTTGCCAATTTCTGTAGTCAGGTTCAGTCCAGGATCTTTTGCCATGTTCTCTCCAGCGAAGTTCTAGGTTCTGTGTAGGTCCTGTCTGCTAAGTTCTGTGTTCTAAGTTCTGTGTTCTAAGGTCCGTCTTCTGAGGTCTGCCTTCTGAGGTCTGCCTCCTGAGGTCTGCCTTCTGAGGTCTGCCGCTAAGTTCTGTCTCCTGTTGTCTTGTTGCATCTGTATTTATACCAGGTGATTCTAATCCTATCAATCTCTATTCCAAAGGTTAGGGCGTTTCTTATCTCCATTCCAGGGAGTAAAGATTATGTAGCTTCTGCATGATTGTTCATAGTTAAAGTGATTAATTACCCGCCTGGCACTTAAGAGGTTTTATTCCCTCCCTAACTTCAGGGGAAAATCCCTACCTGGGGAAACAACCTTTCTCAGAGAGGTGACCTTGGTTAAAACACATAGTGCCAAGAAGGTGATCAAATATATTAAGAACAGTATGCCATATATGCCAGGTCCCTAGAAACAGCAAGGATGGACCGGCTCCCGGCATGCAACCACAGTAAAACAAAGACTTACATTTTTGATATTTATTTTATACATTTAAATGCCATTTAACAAAGAAAAATCAACCAAAAAAATGAGTTCGCGTGTCACCTCTGACACGTGTGTCATAGGTTCACCATCACTGACCTTGGAAGTCAAAAGACCTGCGTTCAATCCTCATCTCTGCTAAACAGCTCTTTGCCCTTGGGTGAGTCACACAATTTCTTGGCTCCACATCTGCAAAAGGGGGGGGTGAGTGTGACATCTTTAAGGCTTTTTTAACTGTGAAATTTTGATTTTAAGAGAAAGGGACTAGGAAAACTTCCTTATTTTCAATCACTCATTACCCTACGCTGCTGGCTGTTCAGAGGAACTTCATTTGGTTCCATAGGCACATATTTGCCATTAAAGCGACTGAACATGTACTGGGTACTGGTTGTTTCATATAAGGACTAATTTATTTTAGTGGTTGGTAGTGAATCTCAGCTCAAGAACATCTTAGTTATTTAACCTTGAATACCTTTATTTTTAATATATATATTTTAATATATTTTTATTGATTACAGAGAGGAAGGGGGAGAGGGAGAGAGAGAGAGAGATAGAAACATCAATGATCAGAGAGCATCATTGATTGGCTGCCTCTTGCATGCCCCCCACTGGGTATCGAGCTCGCAACCCGAGCATGTGCCCTTGACCGGAATTGAACCCGGGACCTTCCAGTCCGCAGTCCAACGTTCTATTCTCTGAGCCAAACCAGTTAGGGCAATATATTTTTTATTGTGGACGAGAGGCCCGGTGCACGAAATTCAAGCATGGTGCGGTCCCTAGGCCTGGCCAGCGTGCATCTGGTGTGGAAGGTCAGGTCCCAGCTGACCTCTGGGCCCTGAGCAGCACCTGGGCCCCTGTGTGCCCCCCTCTACCTGAGTCACGGCACCTGAGTTCCCCACATGGAGATGCAGTGAGCGTGCAGGACGCTGTGGGCCGGGGTGCAGCTTGGGCCTCTAGGCTGCCCAGCGGTGCGACACAGAAGCCGGGCGGGCAGTACGCTCTTTTCCGGCTGGCCTCACAGACCAGCTCCTGTGTGAACCCACAGGGAGCCCGACTGGCCCCCGTGGTCTCAGCGGCTGTGGCCCGGCTCACTCAGAAGAGACCGCACGGGTGTGGGATGGGATCCTCACGGGTGGTCACTGTCTGCCGGGTGATCAGTTGGGGCCAGGCCTCCCCGCCCGGCTCACTCAGTGCCTGGGAGCTGGGAGGAGACAACCCCCGTTCCCTTGCCCCCTCTCCCCCTCCCCACTAGCACTGCTGGGAACCATCTGCAGGGCATATTGGCAGGCAATCTGGCACTGCTCACACCCGCCTTGGCATGGCACCACCGACTCACCTGCTCCACCATCCCTCCATGGCCCTGCTCTCCTCAGTGCCCATTAGGCCGGCAGCCACATCAGTGACACCCACCATGTCAGTGACCACCTGGTGGTCAGCGCACGTCATAGCAAGTGGTCTAATTCCTGTTTGAACTCCAGGTTGAAGGGACAATTTGCATATTAGGCTTTTATTACATAGGATAATATTACAGATATCTCCCATTTTATCCCCCTTTACCTCCTCCTCCCAGCACCCCCCTTCCCCCTAGGTAACCTTGGATACATCTCTTAACTTCTCTATGCTTCAGTTTTGTCATTTATCAAATAGAGATAATATAATCTACTTTATAAGATTATGGAGAACTAAATGAGATAATGCATGAGCAGTGCCTAAGCACAGAATGGAGTTAGTAAATTATAGCTACAGTTATTTGACAAGTATAAATTACCAGCAACAAAAGAAGGGAAACTACATAGGAAATAGCTTGAGATAAATAAGGCAAGTGTAAAGCAGGAGTCAGTGGATTGAGTGGGGACTTCAGAAGGATGAGGAAGACTAGGAGGAACAGATTTGCTGAAGCAGATCACAGTGGGGAGCAGTCTTAAGTTATGGATTATGACAAGACATATAAGTACATATGATGAGTGGACAGTTGGATGGAGCAGGATTGCAGATTTATGAGACTGACACGCTACCTACTGCGCTAATGAGGCACCTTGGATTGTAGATTTAAATGAAAAGTACCATACTGTTGAATGAAGAAGGGGCTATTTTTAGAAGGAGAAAGTGGTCAGATTTGCCAAATGCCAATGGCTCTATCATTTCCTGTAGCACAGACCAGAAACCTACTTCTTGGTTTCTCGTTGTCCCTTATACTCACATCCAATGTATTGGGAAGTCCTGCTGGCTCTGCTTCAGACTTTATCTCATCTACCTTTCTTAACTTTTTCTCCTTTTATTTTTTGCTTAATCCTCACCTGAGGATATTTTTCTATTGATTTTTAGAGAGAGTGAAAGGGAGGGACAAAGGGGGGTTTGAGAGAGAGCAAGAGACATCAATGGGAGAGAGACACAGCAATTGGTTGCCTCCCACACAGAGGATTGAACCTGCAACCCAGGTATGTGCCCTCGATCAGGAATTGAACCTGAGACCCTTTGTTGCGTGGCCAACACTCTAACCACTGAGTAACACCAGCCAGGGCCCTTCATTTTTTAGTCTAAGCCACACCCATCATCTCAGATCACCTCAGCATTCTCTTCACTGGTCTCCCCTGTTCTCTCTCTCTTTATTTTATTTTAATTTTTATTGATTTCAGAGCGGAAGGGAGAGGGAAAGAGAGATAGAAACATCAATGGTCAGAGAGCATCATTGATTGGCTGCCTCCAGCACGCAACTTGGGTATGTGTCATTGCTTGGAATCGAACCTGGGACCCTTTGGTCTGCAGGCTGGTTCTCTATCCACTGATCCAAACCGACTAGGCAGTGGTCGGCAAGCTGCGGCTCGCGAGCCACATGTGGCTCTTTGGCCCCTTGAGTGTGGCCACGAAGTTTCAATCGCACTGTACGTGCATGCCCGCAGGTGGTATTTTGTGGAAGAGCCACACTCAAGGGGCCGCAGTTTGCTGACCACTGGACTAGGGCTACAATGTACTCTTCACGCAGCTGCCAAATGAATTTAAATTAGGGGTCCCACTTAAAGCCTTCCAGTGATATTTTCTGGTTCACTCAGAGTAAAATCCAAAGCTTTAAAAAATCCATTGCCTTTCATGCTCTGGCTTGTCAGACCTTGCCTACATTCCATGAAAGCTACTTGAATCTTCCTGTTCCTCAAATATGCTAGAGCTCTGTGTCCTCGGGGGCTTTGTGCTTAACCTGTTTGAAATAGCCTCATGCCACCAGGTCTTTGCGTGACTCGCTCACGTACAGTGGGGCCTTGACTTACGAGTGTCCTGACTAACGAGTTTTTCGAGATACAAGCCGTCTCTCGGCCGATTTTTTGCTTTGGGTTGCGAGCTAAAATTCGGGTTATAAGCTAGCTTCAGATACCTCACCGCTAGTTGGCGCAGCGAACGTCACAGTGAACGCCACAACATCAGCCCAGCATCACCTGTCTCACTCGTTCACTTTTTGATTTGACATACAAGTAATTTGAGTTACGAGCTCGGTCACGGAACGAATTAAACTCGTAAGTCAAGGCCCCACTATATTAGACTCTCAATAAGGATGGTTTGAATGTGAATTTGGTGGTCTTAAGAGTTTTTAATCATGAATGGAATTCATTTACTTGACTTAACTTGAAGTGTGTGAATTCAAAGATTATATATAAAGGCTCTGGTTCCTGCCTTCCCAGAAATTTAAAAGATATTCATATGGGAGCAGAAGACAAAGAAAGGAGAGTAAGTCATATATTTATTTAAAACCAACTGTATACAAGGAGCATGGGAGAGACATTGAGAGAAAAAAGTCATAGATCATGGTCAGAATTCTGATCCTAACTCAGACCACCCATTAGCTGTGAGAGCTTGGACACCTTTTCTGAGCCTTAGTTTTTTCCTTTCTCAAGGCAGACATGGATCCTTTCCTATGGAAACGTTATCGCCTACCCCCCGAGGTCTGTGGAGCCCCCTTGGACTCTTAGGAAGAGAAATGTTGTGCAATGTTTAGAGCACGCATGTTTTTATTGGAGAGAGAAAAATGCTGAAGAGCTAGTCAAGGTTTCAGGGAGGTTCTACATGTAATGGACCTAGCTCAGTGCCTGGTACTTAATGAGTCCTCTGGGGATGGTAATTGCTGCCACTGTTTTTACCAGTGGACTACGTATATATACAATATGTCACAATGTAATTTTACATTTATTTGTGATATTGAGAGGCAATATACCTTTAAGAGCACATGTTGCCTGAGTTGACATTTACTTTGCCTTTTTAAAAAATATATGTTTTTATTGATTTCAGAGAAAGGGAGAGGGAGAAAGAGATAGAAACATCAATGAGAGAGAAACATCGATTGGCTGCTTCCTGCACACCCCCTACTGGGGATCAGGCCCACAACCCCCGTCATGTGCCCTGACTGGGAATGGAATCAGCAATCTCCTGGGGCATGGGGTGATACTCAACCAACAGAGCAACACCAGCCAGTCTGCTTTGTCTTTTAGTAGCTGTGTGATCTTCAGCAAGTTCCTCAACTGTGCCTCCATGTATTTTCTTTTCTTTTTTTAAAAATATTACAAAGAATGTGTTTTTAAAAATATTTTTATTGATTTTTTACAGAGAGGAAGGGAGAGAGATAGAGAGCTAGAAACATCGATGAGAGAGAAACATCGATCAGCTGCCTCCTGCACGCCTCCCGCTGGGGATGTGCCCGCAACCCAGGTACATGCCCCTGACCGGAATCGAACCTGGGACTCTTCAGTTCGCAGGCTGATGCTCTATCCACTGAGCCAATCCGGCCAGGGCTCCATGTATTTTCTGTTGCTGCTGTAGCAATTGCCACAAATTTGGTGGCTTAACACAAATTATCTTACAGTTCTGGCAGTCAGAGTCTGAAACCATTTTCAGTGGTGGGCTTAAAATCAAGGTGTGTGCAGGGTTCTGCTCCCTGTGGAGGCTTTAGGGAAGAGTCTGCGTGCTTGACTTTTCTAGTGTCTAGAAGTCACTGCTTTCCTTGTCTCGTGGCCCCTTCCTTCATCTTCAAAGCCAGCAATATAGCATCTTCAAATCTCTCTTCTCTGACTATGGCCCCTGCTTTTGTCACCACATCTCCTCTGCCTGACTTCTGTCTCACTCTTATGATTACTTAGACCTACTCCAACAATCCGGGATCACCTTCCATCTCAAAACCCTTAATTTAATCACAATATCAGAGCAATTCTTTTTGTCATGTACAGTAACTTATCCACAGGTCCCAGGGATTGGGGCACTATTTTGTCTATCACACTTTGGCTTTCTTATCTGTAAAATAAGAATAACAATAGCACCTATGTGCAGAGTTAACACATATAAGTTGCTTTGAATAGTGCCTGGCATACAGTCACTGTTTAATAAGTGTTAATTGCCATCATTCTCTCTCTTTTTTTATAGAGAGAGAGAAAGGGAGAAGGATAGAAACATCGAGGAGAAAGAAACATCAATTGGCTGCCTCCTGCATGCCCTCTACTAGGGATTGGGTCCATAACTCTGGCATGTGCCCTTACTGAGAATCAAATCATGACCTCTTGGTTCCTGGGTTGATGCTCAACCATTGAGCCACACCAGTCAGGCTGCCATCATTATCTTATTCTTTTTAAAAAATGTATATATTTTATTGATTTTTTTTACAGAGCGGAAGGGAGAGGGATAGAGAATTACATTGAAGAGAGAGAAACATCGATCAGCTGCCTCCTGCATACCCCCCATTGTGGATGTGCCCACAACCAAGGTACATGCCCTTGACCGGAATCGAACCTGGGAACCTTCAGTCCACAGGCCAACACTCTATCCACTGAGTCAAACCGGTTAGGGCTATCTTATTCTTTTTTAAATCCTCACCTGAGGATACGTTTGTTTTTTTCATTGATTCTAGAGAGGAAGGGAGAAACATTGATGTGAGAGAAACCTTGATTGATTGCCTCCCATACATACCCCCAACGGAGATGGAACCCAAGACCGTTAGGTGTATGTGATGATCCTCTAACCACTGAGCAACACCAGCCAGATCTCTCTTATTCTTTATAATGGCTGCCTAGTTTTCCATTTTGTGTGTGTGTGTGTGTGCGTGTATGCGTGCACGCACGCATGCACCAGGGCTGAATGGCCTCAGAGATACCATCTTTTTTTAAAAAATCTTTATTGTTCAGATTATTACAGATGTTCCTCTTCCCCCCCTCCCCCCAAAGCTCCCCTCCACCTGGTTCCCACTCCACCCCAGGCCCTTGCCCCCCCACTGTCCTCGTCCATAGGTGTAAGCTCTTTGTCCAATCTCTTCCCACCCCCCCAAACCCCCTCCCCCGCGAGAATTGTCAGTCCGCTCCCTTTCCATGCCCCTGATTCTATTATATTCACCAGTTCTGTTCAGATTTTTTATTCATTTGATTTTGAGATTCACTTGTTGATAGTTATGTATTTATTGTCATTTTGTTGTTCATAATTTTTTATCTTTTCCTTTTTCTTCTTCCTCTTCTTAGAGAATGCCCTTCAGCATTTCATATAATACTGGTTTGGTGGTGATGAACTCCTTTAGCTTTTTCTTGTCTGTGAAGCTCTTTATCTGACCTTCAATTCTGAATGATAGCTTTGCTGGGTAGAGTATTCTTGGTTGTAGGTCCTTGCTATTCATCACTTTGAATATTTCTTGCCACTCCCTTCTGTCCTGCATAGTTTCTGTTGAGAAATCAACTGACACTTGTATGGGTTCTCCTCTGTAGGTAACTGTTTTTCTCTTGCTGCTTTTAAGATTTTCCCTCTGTCTTTTGCCCTTGGCATTTAATTATGATGTGTTTTGGTGTGGTCCTTTTGTTTGGGGTTTTCTGCACGTACTGGAGTTGTAAGTCTCTTTCTTTCACCAGGTAGGGGAAGTTTTCTGTCATTATTTCTTCAAATAGGTTTTCAATATCTTGCTCTCTCTCTCCTGGCACACCCATAATTCGGATGTTGGTATGTTTGAAGTTGTCCCAGAGGCTCCTTACACTATCTTAATATTTTTGGATTCTTTTTTCTTTTTTGGTTGTGTGTTTTTTTTCTTCCTCGTATTTCAAATCTTTGACTTGATTCTTGGGATCCTCTAATCTACTGTTGAATCTCTGTATATTATTTTTTATTTCAGTCAGTGTGTGCTTAATTTCTGACTGGTCGTTTTCCATTTTTTTGGCATTCTCACTAAGATCCTTGAAGGTCTCACTAAGTTCCTCGGAGGTTTCTAGAAGATTCTTGAGTAACCTTAAAAGTGTGGTTTTGAACTCTATATCCAGTAGTTTGCTTTCATCCATTTCTTTCATTTGTGACATGTTTCTTTGTCTCCGCATTTTGGCTGCTTCCCTGTGTTTGTTTCTATGTATTGGGTAGCTGCTAAGTCTCCTTGAGTTGATAGAGTGGCCTTGTGTAGTAGGTGTCCTATAGGGCCCAGTGGCTCAGCCTCCCCAGTCACCTGAGGTGGACACTCTTAGTGCACCCCTTTGTGGGCTGTGTCCAGTCTTGTTGTAGTTAAGCCTTGATTGCTGTTGATATCACTGGGAGGAATTGACCTCCAGGCCAATTGGCTGTGAGGACCAGCTGTATCTACAAAGGAAGAGCTGCTGTGCAGGAGACACCCTTATGGGGCAGCACTTGCTTCAATGGGGCTTTGGTGCTCATTGAGTCTGCCCCCTGAGTGTGTCTCATGGATGTGAAGAGTTGTAATCTGGATGGTCTCACACTGACCACTGGGTACACTGGCTCTTGGATCTCCAAGGAGGTGCAAGGTCAGCCACTGCCTGGGGCCACCCAGCAAGAGCTACAGAGAGATCTGCAGATTCCTCCTCTTTGTATCGGGTTTGTAAGGGTATCGGGTTTGTAAGGGTTTGCAAGTGGCCAGACGAGGCTTAGCTGTGCAGCAAGGCAGGCTGCTGCTGCTGGATTGATTGCTGTGGGGCTCCCTGACCCAGCTGCTGCCTGTTTGACAGGTTTTAGGCTGAGAAAGGACAGGCTATTAATATGCAAAAGCTGCTTTGCACAGCTTGGTTGGGGTTGTAAATTGGGTGGGGCAGGTTCCCAGGGAATCACCAGGGCGGAGCAAAGAGCAATGGCTGCCAGTCAGCCCTGCACTGAAGAGGTCCCTGCATCCTCGCGTCCCTGCGCAGGAACAATGATCGCTGAGAGCACCTCTGAAAGAAAGCCACCCTCGCGTTCCTGTCCTGATGCCAGACAGCCCAGTTGCTACCCGTATGTGTCTGGGTCCCCCAGAGTCTCGCCTGGAACTGGAGTTCAGAACAAGCAGGGAGCTTGTGTCTCCCTCCCGATTAAAAAAGCGGCATAGCCAGCCCTTTCCGCACCTTCGCACCCCCTACCAGTTTCAATACGCTTTCTTCAACCCTCTAGTTGTGGAACTTCCACTCAGCCAGCTTTCCCACGGTCCTGGATCATAGTTGTTCTGCCTTTTGTAATTTTGATGTGTTGTGAGAGGCAACAAGTGTAGGTGTTTACCTGTGTCACCATCTTCTTAATCTATCCAGAGCTACCATCTTAATAGCTCTACCTTATTGTTGCCTTTATCTGCTAGCTCATTTTGTGTCTGTTTTCTCGGCTGTAAAATAGTGATAACAAGGTACCAGCTGATAAGATTGTCATGAGGATTAAACAACAAAGAGTTTGGAACAGTGCTTGGCCATAGTGAGTGTTCAGTTACATGCCAGACATGTATTTCTGCTGATGGACACTTGGGCTTGTTTTGGTATATCTATTAATTCAACAGCTATTTGAGTAACAGTATAAGTGCCAAGCATAGTCATAACTGCTAGGAATGTAGTGGTTTCTGGAGTTTACATTTTATAATCGTCACTATTATCTAGGCTGGAGTTAACATTTTAATGGAAGAACAGGCAATGAACATAAGCAATTACCATAATTCCAGATTGAAGAGGGAGTGGACATATTTTGGGTTAGGTGACCAGTGACAGTTGAGCTGAAACCTAAAAGATGGGTCATGTGAAAAGTTTGGAGAGAACAACTAATGCCAGAGTCCTATCTCTGCCTGAGATGGGGACAGTGTGAACAGGGAGGCCGGGTAGGAGACTGTTGAGTTCTGTAGGCGAGAAATGATGGTGGCTCAGACCAGACACTGTGGAGGTAGGGGGAAGCAAGTAGACGGTGTTGCTGTGAATATATTTGTACATGACTTTTGTGACCACTTGAATATTTCTGTAGGGTTGATTCCTAGAAGGGGAATTGCTGTGTCAGAGTATGAATAGTAATAGCTGACATTCATTAAATGCTGACTCTATGCCAGGTACTATTTTAGGTGCTTTTCATGTAATTGAGCCATCAGTAACCTGTAATCTTAGGGCCCCTGGCATGGTTAAGGATTAACAACATAAGCATGAAGGTCAGGGGTGATGCCACTTGAATAAAAAAAAAACTCGCAGAGTTTGAAGAGCTCCACAGGATGTAGGGATCATGGAGAGGACACGTGGCTATAATGTGACTTATCAGAGGCATTTATATGTGGCATTTGCTCTGAATTCAGAGGAGAGAGTATTTGAGTCTGTCATAAGAAACGACTTGCTGAGGAAATGGCACTCAAGTTGGGTTTGAAGTCTGGGGGAAGGCTTGACTGGGAGTAGAGAGGAAGAACAGGTGCATTTCAGGTGTGTGGAATATTGTGATTTAAAGTTTGCAGGTGGTGGCCCGACTGGTTTGGGTCAGTGGTTGAGCATCGACCTATGAACCAGGAGGTCACGGTTCAATTCCTGGCCAGGGCACATGCCCAGGTTGGGGGCTAGATCCCCAGTGGAGCGGCATGCAGGAGGCAGCCAATCAGTGATTCTCTCTAATTGTTGATGTTTCTATCTCTCCTCTCCCTTTCAGAAATCAATAAAAATATAGGCATATAAAAAAATAAAGTTTGCAGGTGGAAAACTGAGGGCATGCTTGGGATTAAGTAAAGTAATTTGGTGGTGGTAGGAGGTAAGGCTGGAGAAGTCAGAGCTAGCCAATAACTGAATGGCTTTAAATGCCAGCTTTAGATTTCTTTGTGAGTTTTATTGTGTGTGTGTGTGTGTGTGTGTGTGTGTGTGTGTGTGTGTTTTGTTTGTTTGTTTGTTTTTTGTTTTAATCAGAATGAATCCTTTACTGAGCCTTTTGTAATTAAGGCAATGGGATTGGGGAGAAGTTTAATAAATTCAAGTAACATAAACTGAGCATCTGTTACATGCCAAGGATTATGCTAGATGGCTTTGCATACACATTTTACCAGGTTGTTGAGATTAAAAACCATTAAGTCAGAATTAGTATCCCCATTTTACAGGTGGATAAACTGAAGTTTAGAGAGATTGTCTAGGTCAGCCAGGTAGGAACTCTCAGAGCCAGAATTTAAACCCAAGGCTTCACACATAGAGGCATGAGTGATTGGTAATGCCTGTTGCTGAAGGAATATCAAGGAGAACAGAGCCTGAGAAGTTAGTAGGTGTGGAGATTAGGAGGCCATTGGTAATATTTGAAGATATGGATTCCTAGACGAGAGCAGGGCTGTATCTTTGAGGTACTGGAGCAGTTAGACAGTACAAAGCCCACTCACTCCGACTGAAAGGGAACTGAGAGCCTGGAGTTCCAAGTGCAGCAGAGTCAGGGCCAGGTGCTGGGAGGGCTCGTAGACTCACAGTGATAGCAGAAGACTTGGAACGTACAGCTAAATGCAAGGGTGCCCCACCTTTCTGCGCAAGGAGGCCAGGTAGAAGGCTGGTTTGACGTGTACTATATTCTTTTAGGAGACATTGCTTATTATATTTGCTGATTCTTGAGGAATTAGGGCTCCTGTGGAAAGCCAAATAGTTTTCCTTCTCCTCCCATCCGTTGGTATGATGCTCTACATCTCTGATAAAGGACCTGCTCATTGTCTCCTGTAAGCCCTCTTCTCAGCTGTCTCCTGTTCTGCTGAAGTGGAATTGTCACTTGAAAGGCTTGTGTCTGCTCTCCTGTGATTGGCAGTGAAAGGGCCCATAGATTGAAAGCAATAACAGAGAAACTGAGACCCAGACATATCCCTTTGAGGGAAATATTGTCAATAGTCTCCCTCTTTCCCCATCTTATCCTTTGACTGTATCAGCGAAGAAAATCCAAAATCTGCTAGCACCAAGAACCAGCGCAGGGCTCAGCCACCATTCTCATTAAAGACTTCTAGTCTACATGCAGCATCCATAATTATTAGAACCATTGCAACATAGTTTCTGCATGTTCTTCCCAATACTTGTTGAGAATGGACTCATTTCATAAATTAAGAGCAAACTCATTGTCCAGCAGAAAACTTGAATTTATGTGAGGCTGTTCTTAGTTCTTATTTATCCTTTTCAGTGTGAATAATCATATATTCGCTGCAGAAATATTAAGGCGTTTAATTACAGAGCGCTATAAAAGATCCTGATGGGGTTGTTTCATAATATATGATGTAAACTCTTTTATTTCCTTTTTATAATGTCAGTGAATGAGCACTTTATTTTTTTATTTTGTATCTTTAAAAAATTTAGTGTTCAGTTACAGTTGACATAAAAGTTTATGTTAGTCTCAGGTGTATAACAGTACTAGACATTTATATACCTTACAAAGTGATGACTCCATTAGTTTAGGACCTATATGACATCATACCCTTTATTCCTGTTTCAAATCAAAAATTGTGATTCTGAAACATTCGTGCTTCAAGGGATTTTTTTCTTTCTTTCCTCATTGAAAAGAACTTTTACCTTTATTTTGTCACTATAGATGGGAATTTTGTATGTTTTCCTGCCCTCCAAGGGAATTCAAATAAGATATTATAGACCTATATACTGTCTGCCACTGACTTCAGAGTTAAGTCCAGACTTCTTGCAATAGCCCAGCCTCTGACTACCTTCTGTTAGCCGCGTCTTCTGTCACATTATACATAGAATGATCCAAACATTTCCTCGGTACACCCTCTTTCATGCTGCCACGTTTTTGCGTGTTAGGGCTTAAATAGTACCCCTTCCCACCTCCTCTTCTGCTATCATACTAGTCTAAGCCCTCATCCTCTCACCTTAACTGTGATACTCTTCCCCTCCAGACCCCGCTACCCCATGGCTTTTCATTAGGCTTAGAATAAAATCCAGAAACCTTACAATGCCTGTGAGAGCCTTCATGATGTAGCCCCTGGTTCTGTCTACAACCTCATTTCCTACCAGTTTCCCCATTGCTCACCGCTCTTCCTTTCCCTGAAACATGCCACGAACTCCTGCCTCAGGGCTTTTGCTCTTGCTGTTTTCTCTGCCTGGAATGCTCTCCTCCCAAATATCTATATATTCATCCTTTATATCATTTTCATTTGTGCTCAGCACCTCCTCAGAAAGGCCTTTTCAACGAGTTTGACTAAAATAACATCCTCCACAGTCTTGATCACATCATGCTTGATTTTCATCACTTTTTGGCATAATATACAGGGTGAGGCAGAAGTAAATTTCCAGTGTGAGTACCTGAAACAGTTTATTCTTGTATTATTACTTATTAATTTTGTATTATTTTCCATATAAACAACTGTAAAACCTACTTTTGTCCCACCCTATATACTCTCTTATTTATCTGCTTTCTTCACAAAGTATAAGTCACAGAAGGGCAAGGATTATGTTTGATTTATTTCCACACCTTAGAGGTGCCTGGCATAGGTGCTCAACAAATATTTGTTGAATGAATGTGCTCTGCAGGATGGATTGGAGCATCTCTTTTCTAGTTTTGAGGCTGTGCTGCTTCAGTGCAGTGAATGAAAACTAAAATTATAGCCCTGTTTTGTTCTTCAATGATTTGGCGAGTTTCTGCTGTTCTGTCATCCAGTTAACAATGTTTGTGTTACAGGCTGCGGGCCTCCCGGGTGCTTCTTGTCGGCATGAAAGGGCTTGGGGCTGAAATTGCCAAGAATCTCATCCTGGCAGGAGTGAAAGGACTGACCATGCTGGATCACGAACAGGTGAGATGTGCAGCCACCTCATCACTCTCCAAAGCAGTCTCCCCTCTTAGCTATAAACACTTGGGGATTTGGGGAGTTCCTGCTGCCCCTTCAGGGCTGTGAAAGGAGGGCTGGCATGAATGGAACTGTAGCCTTTGGAGACTGATGGTGCTAGCACTGCGTTTTATTTCAGCATCATCACTCCTGTCTCCTTGTTGAGCTTATTTATCTGCACGTGGAGTTAAGTTCTCTCTTGGAGAGTGATCCTGAGGGGTAGAGGAGTAGCTTTCCAATTTGTCCTTATAAATCACCTGGATAATTAAAAATATAGAATTGCCCAGGGACTTTGGCATGGGATAGTCCTTCACCCTCCACTGATGCTACTTTAGAAGAAAAGTCTGAGATCAGGCTCAGGAATAAATACATTTAAAAGGTATCTCAACTCAATTTTTAAAAATTAAAAAAATAGCCGGCCAGTATGGCTTAGTGGTTGAGCGTCGACCTATGAACCAGGAGGTCAAGATTCAGTTCCCAGTCAGGGCACATGCCCCGGTTGTGGGCTTGATCCCCAGTAGGGGTTGTGTAAGAGGTAGCCAATAGATGATTCTCTCTCATTAGTGATGTTTTCTTCTTTCTTTCTTTTTTGACAGGTAAGTATTAATACATTTTTATTGATTTCAGAGAGGAAGGAATAGGGAGAGAGAGATAGAAACATTAATGATGAAAGAGAACCATTGATCGGCTGCCTCCTGGACGCCCTCCATTGGGGATCGAGCCCACAACCCAGGCATGTATTTCTGACCAGAATCAAACCCAGGACCCATCAGTCCGCAGGCTGATGCTCTCTCCACTGTGCGAAACCAGCTAGGGGTTCATCACTGATGTTTTTATCTCCCTCTCCCCTCCTCTCTGAAATCTATGAAAATACTTTTTTAAAAAAATTCAAAAAAATAAAGTTATCCTAGGAGATCTTGTTGTAGATGGTTCGAAGACATTACTTTGGGAAACATTGGGTCAGAGAGGATGTATTTGGACTGCTTAGCATAGTGCCTGCACAAAACAAGCAAAGCATCCAATAATTAGTAATTATCTCTCTATATAAAAGCGTAAGCGACCATTAACGACTAGATAACCGGCTGGTAGCTATGATGGGCACTGACCATCAGGGGGCAGATGCTTAATGCAGGAGCTGCCCCCTGGTGGTCAGTGCACTCCCACAGCCAACCTCCCATGGTCCCTTCCCCCGGCCCGCTGGCCCTGATTGTGCACCGGCCTCTAGAATGATATGATTTAATTCATGATATAATAATAGTGCCCAGCTCCAGTGTAGCTTTCCTCTGACTTGTCTTTTATCTAAAGTGAAAATAACTGCTTCTTACTCTACATTCTCATGCCTCAGTGGCATTTTAGTTTTTTTAAATATAAATTTCAAATATATATAAAAGTAGAATAATATTTGACATCCCATCTACCTGGCTTCTCCAGATAACAATATTTTGTTGATTTTTAAAGAAATTTACTAGTATCTTTCACCCTGTCTATTTTTTGACAGTATGTTATTTTATTACACATATATATATTTTAAAAATATTTTTACTGCTTTCAGAGAGGTAGGGAGAGGGAGAGACAGGTAGAAACATCAACGATGAGAGAATCATTGATCACCTCCTGCACGCCCCATACTGGAGATTGAACCAGTAATCCAGGCATGTGCCTCACTGGGAATCAAACCTATGCCTCCTGGTTCATAGGTCAACACTCAACCACTGAGCCACACAGGCTGGGCTTTTGACAGTATTTTATTTTATTTTATTTTATATATATATATTTTATTGATTTTTTACAGAGAGGAGGGAGAGGGATAGAGAGATAGAAACATCGATGAGAGAGAAACATCAATCAGCTGCCTCCTGCACACCCCCTACTGGGGATATACCCGCAACCCAGGTAAATGCCCTTGACTGGAATCAAACCTGGGACCTTTCAGTCCGCAGGCTAATGCTCTATCCCAGGGGTGGGCAAACTTTTTGACTCGAGGGCCACAATGGGTTCTTAAACTGGACCAGAGGGCCGGAACAAAAGCATGAATGGAGTGTTTGTGTGAACTAATATAAATTCAAAGTAAACATCATTACATAAAAGGGTACTGGTATTTTTTTTTATTTTTTTTTTAGTTTTATTCATTTCAAATGGGCTGGATCCGGCCCTCGGGCCGTAGTTTGCCCACGGCTGCTCTATCCACTGAGCCAAACCAGTCAGGGCTTGACAGTATTTTAAAGCAAATTCTAGGAATCATGTCTTTTTAGGTAAAATACTTTAAAGATTGTGTTGTCCCATCCTATAATTTGTGGGCAATGAAGAGGGGTCCTGTCTCACACTATATAACTAGTACACAGTATGAGGTATAGCCTCTATGGACAAAAATAAATGTTAATGAATTTTTTATTTTTTAACTTTTTTCAAATACCTTTTTTTTAATCCTCACCCAATGATATGTTTTTATTGATTTTTTTTAAAAATACTTTTTTTTAATTGACTTTAGAGAGGAAGGGAGAGGGAAAGAGAGGTGGAAACATCAATGATGAGAGAGAATTATTGGCTGCCTCCTGTATGCCCCCTCCTGGGGATCAAGTCTGTAACCTGGGCATGTGCCCTTGACTGGAATGGAATCTGGGACCCTTTAGTCCACAGGCCAATGCTCTTTTCACTGAGCCAAACCAGCTAGCACTGTTTTTATTGATTTTAGCAAGAGAGGAAGGGAGAGAGAGAGAAACATGCTGTGAGAGAGAAACACTGATCGTTTGCCCCCTGTTCACTCCCTGAGAGGGAATTGACCCAAAACCTGGGTATGTGCCCTGGCTGGGAATGGAATCTGCAACCTTTTTGTGCACTGGATGATGCTTCAATCAATTGAGCCACCTGGCCAGGGCTACAATCATTAATTTTTAAAAATTTTATTGCAATATGAAAAGAAACATGAGTTGGCTTTCTTTTTTTTAATTAATAATATATATTTTTTTGATTTCAGAGAGGAAGGGAGAGGGAGACAGAGAAACATTAGTGATGAGAGAGAATCATTGATTGGCTGCCTCCTGCACGCCCGCTACTGGGGATCGAGCCCACAACCCAGGCACAGTGCCCTTGACTGGAATCGAACCTGGGACCCTTTAGTTAACAGGCTGACACTCTATCCACTGAGCCAAACCAGCTAGGGTGCGTGTTGACTTTCTTAATATCACAGTCATATATTGATTTTTGACTTGAATTTAAAATCTTTTAAGCCCTAGCCGGTTTTGCTCAGTGGATAGAGCGTTGGCCTGCGGACGAAAGGGTCCTGGGTTCGATACTGGTCAAGGACACATACCTTGGTTGCAGGCTCCTCCCCAGCCTGGGCCCTGGTCGGGGTGATAATCAATTGATGTGTTTCTCTCACATCAATATTTCTCTCTGTCTTTCCCTCTCTCTTCTACTCTCTCTAAAAATCAATGGAAAAATATCCTCAGATGAAGGTTAAAAAAATAAATAAAAATAAAACCTAAGGAAGGAAAATTTCAGCAAGCAAACTTTCAGGTTATTTAACAGTCTGAGGACCTGCTGCTTTGACATCTCCCCAACCACAGTGCCCCCTAGAGGCAGGAACACCTCATCTAGACTAATATGTAATATCGAGAGAAGTTAAGAGTTAGAGACTCAAGGAAGGATGGTTCCTAAACTTTGGAGGCCTTGGTGTGGAATAAATGAAACCGCACAGGGATGCTGACTTCCTCATCTGGTTGGAGAAATCCAAGAATGGGGAACGATAATCTAACAGTGAGGGGTGTGTGCTAAGGTCCTCTCACTGCCTCAGTCCAGTGATGAAGGCCACCCAGTGTTGAAGTGATCAGGCTGATTGTCATCCCTGCCTCTTCACTTTGAGGACTTGGAGTGCCTTCTGCTGCCTTCCAGTGCAGGGCCTGACTCCTCTGACCGGTTTCAAGGCTTCACACAGGGGTTCTCAGTCCCATCTGTGTGCTTTAGAATCTTTGGGGAGTTATCTTACTAATAATAAACATGTAAATTAACCGTCCCTCCACTATACTCACCAGCCAATCAGGAGAGTATGCAAGTTAACCCAAAAAGATGGTTAATTTGCATACATAGGGGCAAAGTGGTGGAGCGAAGACTGAAGGCTCCAGGCCGGAGTGAAGGCCTGGGTCCCAGGTGCCAGAGGAAAACCGGTGCCGGTAGCCAGGGAAAGGGAAGGCCTATTGCATGAATCTCTTTGTGCAACGGGCCTCTAGTTTTAAAATAAAAGGTCTCCAGGTGAGCCTGACAGTCAGGGAGGGTAGAGAACCTCTGGCTTCATGTAACCTGGTCCTAGTCAAGTTACCCTACCTGACCCCCATGTCATAAATCTAATAGCTCACAAACACTGTGGTTCCTCTGCCCTCTTGCAGTTTGCTTATATCCCCCATTTCTTCCCCCCTCCCCACGACGAGAAAAATCTCAGGCAGACAGTGTTACATAGTGCAAAAGCCTTGGAATCATGCAGACTTGAGTTCAGATCCTCCAAGGTGAGCGAAGGATTAACCTTTCAGAGAATCAGTTTGCTCATCTATAAAATGAGGATGTTATTTTCTGCCCCTTAGAGGTTTTCATTTTGTTTACATCAATAAGCATCCAAGATCCCCTTCTGCTACCCTGACGTATTATAGGTATTTGGTTCCCATTTTCAATTTTTCCCCAGAAATCAGAGTGGGCTCCCTGACTCAGGTTGTGATAGGGGGACATAAAAGTCTTCCTGGAGTTCTGATCTGAGCTGAGTATTAAAGAACAAGTAGAGATTGATCAAGTCGAGGGGCTGTATTTCAGGCAGGGGCCATTAGCAGTGGCACAAAACAGCAGGGGAGAAATAGACTATAGAAAGCAGAGTGGAATGTTTAGAGCAGGGGTCCTCAAACTATGGCCTGTGGGTCACATGCAAATACAAATATTGTATTTGTTCCCGTTTTGTTTTTTTACTTCAAAATGGGATATGTGCAGTGTGCATAGGAATTTGTTCATAGTTTTTTTTAAAATTATAGTCCGGCCTTCCAACAGTCTGAGGGACAGTGAACTGGCTCCCTGTTTAAAAAGTTTGAGGACCCCTGGTTTAGAGTGTGAAGCTCAAAATGGTGGGAGGTGGGACCAGGTTGCAGGTAAGGTCCACGTCCTGAAGAGCCTGCTGGCACGCCCCGCTGTGAGCTTTTACTTACACCCCTGGGTGATAAGGATTCATTGAGGAGTTTCCAATGTGGGGTGGAGTGACCTGGTCAGCTTTAGACTTTGGGTAGATGACTAATTACTGTATCTACTACGGTTGGCACAAGATAAAGAGTAAAAGACCACTTAGAAGGTTGCTTTAGTCGTTTGGGTGAGATGAAAAGGATATGAGTGATGGTATTGGTGATAGGGCAGGAAGCACACAGAGATGAGAAAAACTTAGTAGAATTGATAGGATTGTATATGAGCTCGTAAGGAAAAACAAAGAATATCTTGCAACAGCGGACACTTACTGAAGGTGCTGGACACTGTTCTAAGAGCTGTGGCTATAGTGTCATTTAGTCCGCAAAACTCTGACTTGTAGAGTTTATCATCCCTATTTTACCTGTAAGAAAACTGAGAAAAGGAACTGAAGTACTGGCCCACTCAAGGTCACACTAGTTAGTGGGAGACAATGACTCAGTCAGTCTGACTCCTGGCAGAGCCATGCTCTTAGCAACCTTAGCAGATCACGGCTATCAAAGAAATACCAAGGATTTGAACACCAGGTTTCTGGTGGATGGCTGGATGGGCAGTTTGATGGGCTTATCAACCGAGACAAATACAAGAGTCAAATATGAAGGGCCTGTGGGATATCCAGGAGGAAGTATCTGGTGGGCAGTTAGTTTAATACAAGGCTCAGATCAGGAAGAAATCTGTATGGGTAAGAGTGATTTAAGAAATACCAGGAAATTCTGGTAGAAATTAAAAGAAGCATTGAGTTGGTTTATGGTGGTATACAGAGTGAAAAGATGAGTGGTTCTGAGATGGAATCTTGGGACCGATGTAGAGGCTGGACTGCCTGTGGAGGGAGGAGGAGAGCCAGGGTCTGAGAGGCCAGGGGAGCAGAGCATGGATAGTAATAATTAGTATTGGAGTAATTAGTAAGTGCATTGTTTTTATTAACATCTGCATTTGACCTGTGATTCCCTCATACTTACTCAAGGTCACACAATAAGTGGCTGAGTCACATTTGAACAAAAGATTTGAATCCTGCCTGAATTATTTCAGAGCCTTGCCCTTAGCCACTATGGTGTATAGCAGGGGTCTGGCCTGTGGGCCATATAAAACCCTCAAAATCATTTGGTCTGGCTCTGCCAAGCATTGGGGTGAATTAATTAAATGTTTGACCAAATACAGCCAGCTAATGTTTAAGTTGAAAATTTTGTGTGGCCTATGAATGATGTTCTAAATATCCAGATGGCCCTTGGCAGAAAAAAGGTTTCCCACCCCTGGTGGGTGGCTTCTCATAATATAATCAGATCTCTGAAGCCGGATAGGAGGGGTCAAGGATCCTGTTAGAGGGTTGGCCTTGAATGGAAGAAGGACCAGCTCATTTTCTTGAAGGAAAGGTAGTGAGGTAGTCCTGTGAGAACTTGGCAGGAGGGGAGGAGGGAACCCAGTCTTGGTGAAGGTGACGAAGTCACATCTAGAGATGAATGGTTAAATTAGATGTTTGATTAGGGGAGAAATGCTTTATGAACAACATGGAGTCTGTAATCCCAGTGGGAACTGTCATGTGATTATGTTACCTGGCTTTGAGGCTCACTGCGGTACATCCAGCCTTATGGGTGAAACCATCTCTCTGCTCTAGTCCCTACTCACCTTTCCTCCTCTGAGTTTTCATTGAATTTAAGAGTTCATTTCAAGCATTCTTAATTGTGTCTGAAATTTGCACTGGTCTAATTTTAAACCACTGTAGAAAGGGACTTCATCCTTTAAACTACTTACGTTTCTTTCTGAATGCTTAGAGTGGGCACATGGTAGGTATCTGGTAAATGCTTACCACTAATAATCACATCATTTTGATAGCATTTACAAACCTAAGTTGAAGAAGAAAGCATGGACTTTTCTGTTTAGTGTGAATTTTCTTTATAAACACAAGGGGGTGCTCTTTAACCATCAATGCCCAGTAAAAGTTAAATGTCTATTTCAAAGCCTCAGAAGGAAAGAGTAGGGCCTCTGCATTAGGCAGAGTCCTGTAGGAACAGTAATGCAATCAAATGGTAGGTATTTTAGTTATCCTTTAAAAGGGAAAGGTTCATTGTCTTTGAGATATGATTTTCTCCACATTTAAGTATTTAAGAAAAATTTCTTCCTAGGTATCGCCAGAAGACCTTGGAGCTCAGTTCTTGATCCGTCCTGGGTCTCTTGGCCGAAACAGGGCCGAAGCCTGTTTGGAGCGAGCTCAGAATCTCAACCCCATGGTGGAAGTGAAGGTGGACACTGAGAATATAGAAAAGAAGCCCGAGTCATTTTTCACTCAATTTGATGCTGTAAGTTTCATAGAAAGTGTCTGATCTGGGGAAATTAAAGCACTAATGGTGTGTGTTCTAGGTACACTAAAGCATTAGAATCTCGAATTCTGAGCTTTTTCCCAAGTAGGTTTATAAGCTGTCTGTTCTGTAGGTTTACTGTACTGCCTTAGTAGACTGAATGTGTTGGTAGGTGGATCCAGTATGTTGGGTCTGCTATAGCTGTGAGTTGCTGTCTTTTGGTTTCTTCTTTGGGCATATGTCCCCCTAGACCAGGTTTCATCCTTGGTGTTTGTCTTCCTTCCAGAATCTTTGCACATGGCTTTGATACATATTATTGCAAATGTTTTCTCCTGAAAACTTAACAAGTTGGTGATTAATTTCTGTAGCAGAGTCATTTTTTTGGTTAGAAATACCAAACTACAGCTTGTGTTTTGTCTTTAAAAAGAGCACACCTGATCTTGGTCTGTCTCTCTCACACAGCCACTTTGACCATGTTGCCATGGATATCTAGACAAAATCACTATAGTCATAAGCCAAATGAGGCATATCCAACCTCACTTGATTTCTCTGCCAAATCTCTGCAGAGGTGAAAGGATAAGTTAAATTCTGTTTCAGTGCCTGTGACCTTTCAGACATGGTTCCTTGTACCCTGCGAGAAGCTTGAAAAATTGTGAAATAGTCACAGATGATCTACTTGTTTTTTAAATGAAAGGCCCATTATACGAGAGGTCAGAATTCGGGTTGAGTAGTTTGTTTTTCACGCTGTTATATTTCATATGCGCATCTGTTCAAATATGGGCTTGAAATGATGGATCATCTGTGCATTTTGTCCTTTTTTTCTTTTTAATTCATTCTGTTTCATAACTCCAGATATTGGAACATTTTCCATGTGGATGAAGGTCTTCTCTTCATTCCTTTATTCATAGCAACCACATTTGATTTATTCTAGGTGTCCCTCAACCTTCTAGCAACTAGAAGCTTTGTTAGAACTGAAGTGTGGGGCCAGTTGCTTGTATAACGCATGTGCACGGGGCAGGCGAGACTGCCTCACAGGCCACGTTTGACTGGTCCGGAATAGGGTTTAGTCACTTGTGACTCTATGTTTCCATTTGGTCAGTTGATTGCATGTTCAATCATGGTCGTCTCACCTTTTTAGATTTGATTTTTCCTTGGGAGGCTGTGTCCTCTGAATGACACCAGACGCACGTATTTCTCCATGAGTGTTATTTCAGCAGTCTGCCTGCCAGACAACAGCAGAGAGGTTCTATCAAATGAAAATATCCTTTTGTAATTTATTCTCCAACTTTCTATGTTCAGATGAAAAAGGTCTACATTCGAAGTTATCTTCTTGGCCGTGATCACAAAGCTTCTCCAGAAAAGATGGTGTTTTATGCCATGAAATTTAGCCGTTTCCAATCCCTTAACTTATTGGAATAGAACCTACAGGCCTCAGAGCAGCATTGATAATTCCACTGAGTGAATTACCAGTTCATTGTCTAAGTCTGAATGGAAGGTCACTTGGTCTATAAACCTTTTTTTTTGTCCTTAAATTCAGATAAAGTTTTCACATGGAAAAATAATCTCAACAGGACTTGGTTATCTTTTTTATCTTAATACATCCATCAAAAGAAGGGGGGAAAGTGCCCTTGTATTTAAACGTGACTAGGGGTCAATTTTAAAAACTGGTTTTGCTCCTTGTTGTAGCTTATTCAGATTTTAATATATTTAATCACTTAGAAATAACTTACACTTAGGTTATTAGTGTCTTTTTCTTTTCATGAAAACCATGAAATGTGGTTTATATATGTTCATGGATCAGGGGAAACAAATTCATTAAATGGCTTTTACTTTCTAGTTAAACACATTGCATTTGGGTTGCAGAAAGTAACCGTCTCATAATTTACATTTTCTACGCACTGAAACCTGCAACTTTTCTTTTGTCTCCTTGCCATAGGACCCAAGGAACCTGTTGTACCAGTTTGAAACTGGCTCTAGACATGCCTAGTGAGACTGTTCATTAAGATTTATTTAGACATCAGGACAATGATTCACGGTTTGCGGAACTCACACCCAGCCAATTTCTTTCTTTCTGCAGGTATGTCTGACTTGCTGCTCCAGGGATGTCATAATTAAAGTTGACCAGATCTGCCACAAAAATAGCATCAAGTTCTTTACAGGAGATGTTTTTGGCTACCACGGATACACATTTGCCAATCTTGGAGAGCATGAATTTGTAGAGTAAGTGTTGGGAGAGGAGGAGAGAATATAACATTTTCAAAGTGTCATTTCACTCACTGCTAGAAAATGAACCATTAAGGAAAGTCTTTTACTATAACACTTAGAACATTGGGAAGCCAATTCATTAACAGCTTCTGATACATAGATTGTGTGTTCAGCGTTGTAGGAGATGGGGACCTTGCCTTCCACAATGATGGTCTAATTTAAAGCTTAAAGAAAGCAGTGTTCGAGGCAATTGAAGTACATCACCTGGGGATTTGATCACTCTGGATTTCAGGGGGTGAAGCACGCTTTTAGGGAAGGCTTTGGATTGTAAACATTTTTGTCCAGCTTAGCAGGTCAAACTTTTCAGGTTGAGAGATAGTAAAATTAGTACAAAATATGTTAGATGGGCCACTCTGGAGGCACACTCAGCCAAAACCTGCCTTGGAAATAAAAGGCTCCATGATCCAAAGACTGCTCTGTGCATCCAGCAGCCCTGTCCTCTCATTTTGAACACTGCGGTTGCAGACCATGGAGATTCTCACATGATGGGACCTGTCGTGTTTTGAACTTGTAGCTTCTATATGAAAGATGGTACCAGTGTTGTAAAACTACATGAGTTGGGTTTTTTTTTTGGTTGTAATTTTCTGACCACTGACACCCCCTCTCCGCCATGAGATGTAAAGATTGAGAGGTAAAGAGAGTCCCTGCTGTGTGCAGGTGAGCTTCCTACCAAGTCAAGAACTTTTAGTTCAGCTTCTCAGGCAAGTCACTGAAATTTCTCTGGTCTGCAGGTTTCTTGCCTGTAAAATTGACGTGGGGGAAGGACAAACATGTTCAGGATCTCCCATAACTGCAACGTTTTGTGGCTTTAGAAAATCTAGTTTTTTGGGCACATTATAAATGGATAAAGAAGTCATAGAGGAAAGCAGTCCAAATTATTTTAATGTGAGTTCCCCATGGCAGAGGGGAGGGATTCAGTTAGAGTAATTCATGATTCAAGTGGTATGTTCGCAAAGTTTATTGAGAGCTTACTAGGCAGTATGCTAAGAAATGTATGTTATTTCTCTTCTTACAAGAATCTTGTTAGCAGTTGTTACTCCCACACAGTGGGTGACTGGCTCGTCAGGTATTTGGTGGCCAACCTGTGATTTGAACCCAGATCTGTTTGACTCCAAAACTTTGGCTCTTAACCAACATTCCATTCTGTGAGCAGGTAATGCTCTATTTGTTCTAATGGCATGATTCCTAGAGTAGAACTGAATTTCCTCCCTTGTCACCCTCTAGGGAGAAGACCAAAGTTGCCAAGGTTAGCCAGGGAGTAGAAGATGGCCCTGATACCAAGAGAGCAAAACTGGATTCACCTGAGACAACTATGGTCAAAAAGGTATGTGTACTGTTGAGGGGAGGGTCATGAACACTGAGCCTCATGGGAACAGGCAGTTAAAATGGCGTAGGAGGGAAGCCGGCGTGGTGGGCTTGGAGGGAGGGTCTGGGGAGACTGGGCCAGTGCTTGTCCCATTTAAAGGGGGGTAGCTGCTGCTTAGTGCCAGCCAGCTGAGCTATGAGGGAATGTGTGGATCTATAATGCCAGATGTGATTTTTTAAAAAATATATATTGATTTTTACAGAGAGGAAGGGAGAGGGATAGAGAGTTAGAAACATCGATGAGAGAGAAACATCAATCAGCTGCCTCCTGCACACCTCACACTGGGGATGTGACTGCAACCAAGGTACATGCCCTTGACTGGAATCGAACCTGGGACCCTTCAGTCCGTAGGCCGACACTCTATCCACTGAGTCAAACCAGTCAGGGCGTGATTTTTAAGACAATCAGAAATGTGGCTCAGTAGTTGAGCATTGACCTATGAACCAGGAGATCACAGTTCGATTCCCGGTTAAGGGCACATGCCCAGGTTGCGGGCTCAATCCCTAGTGTGAGGCGTGCAGGAGGCAGCCAATCAATGATTCTCTTTCATCATTGATGTTTCTGTATCTCTCTCCCTTTCCCTTCCTCTCTGAAATCAATAAAAATATACTTTAAAAAAAATGTAGTGTTTTTTTAATGCTCTGTCTCAAACTTTTTAATACTGGCAACCTAGTCACCAATGCTGTTCTTATCAACAGCAGAGGCTAAAGAGAACATGTTGGCAGGACTTGCATGGTCTGTGGGCCACCAATATGACCCCTGGAATATGAAGTAGTATCAGAAAGACTGTTTTTGAGCAAAGGCCATGAATTTTTTAAGTTGATTTTAGAAAGAGAAACATTAATTTGTTGTTCCACTTCTTAATATATTTTATTGATTTTTTTACAGAAAAGAAGGGAGAGGGATAGAGAGTTAGAAACATGGATGAGAGAGAAACGTCAATCAGCTGCCTCCTGCACACCCACTACTGGGGATGTGCTGGCAACCAAGGTACATGCCCTTGACCGGAATCGAACCTGGGACCCTTCAGTCTGCAGGTCGATGCTCTACCCACTGAGCCAAACCAGTTAAAGCTGGTTGATTCTTACATGTGTCCTTACTGGGGATGGAGCCCGCAACCTTGGTGTATCTGGACAACCCTCCAACCAACTGAGCTACCCAGCCAGAGCCAAAGAGCATTACTTTTGTTTTGCTGGTTTTTTTATTTTAAAGAAAGGTGAGATTGGTAGACAATTTAGTAAGTTCCTAAGTGGACAGGAGACAGTTTAAACTTGAATTGTCTTGTTTCTTTAAAGTTTTGTTTTGGTTTCACCAAATCTTTCAAGAACAAAGGTCTCAAGGTTGGCCAATGTTATCAGGTGTATACTTTTAAATTTATACTTAGATTCTACTTGGAATTGGTGCGGTAACTTAAATTCATTTTCTAAGAAGAGGAGTGGAAAGGGAATCAGAGACACTGGTTTCTAGTTGGCGGTGGAATCTGAGAAGGAATCTTGTGGTGGGGAAAACCAGGTGAAGTGGTCAGAATTGGTTTTGTCGAACGGAGAGGAAAGATACGACCAAGCCCATATTTACTCTTTGCTTTGTAGATTTAAATGTTGAGAAAGAAAAACAGCTGGTCAGAGCATTGAGTTAAAATTGCTCTAAAGGGGGGATTCTAAGAGCGCAGAAACCACAAAAGAGACTGCAGAAACCACAGAAGTGGAACTCTTCAAGTTTCCAGCGAGGCTTCGCTGGAGATTTTCTCTTTCTTGCTCTTTATGTTTGCCCTGGAATAGTTTGATGCTGTGAGTGTGATACAGAGGAATTATTAAGCCCTAATTTTAGTGTCTATTCACAGGACCGTAATTATCCTGAGCGAACATTGGTGTTTTGGCCAAAACTTGGGTCCTTTTCTTTCTTCCATTCTTTCTTCTTGGGGCCCAGTCAAGCCTTATCTGAATAGCGCCGTGAGTTTGGTGGGGGGAGATAAATTGTTAACTAAGGGAGGAGCACAAAAGCAGCTTTGTGGGTGCTGTCAATTTATAAATCACACCCTCTTACAAGTGTGACACTTGGCCTTGGTGTGAAGGGTTTTATGGCTTAAGGGCTTCTTTGATTGAGGCGGGTCTTTCACATTCAAATAGAGAGTGCCTGGCTTTGTTAGCCCTTCACAGCTGGAAGTTTCCCGGGAGTCACTTCTGATGGTGCCCACTGGGGCTGATCTGGAAACCTCTTTTGGGAGCCACTTTATCTAGCTATGAGGAGAATGCGGCAGCCCTGGCAGGCGCTGGGAGGCCTTCGCGTACCATTCCTAGGGCCCTTCAGTCACAGAGCTCTTTGTGCAGCCCCTTCCTACATGGGGCCGAAGTTGAAGGTATCAAAATATGCCCAGCTGACATTGTTAGTCAGCTGTTTCCCTTGGACAATTCAGGCCGGGATTCCAACCTCGAGCCCTTGAGGTTGCGAGGCATTCAGTGCATTCCTGACGACAATCCCCGGGATTCCAGACCTTGCCTTTGTGCGGCCTCACCAGGAGCGCTGTGGAAGGTCTGGGCCAGGACTTCGCCACCCTGTACCGACAAGTGTCCTCTGTTTCGGCAGAGACCGCTCTGAGGTGTGGAAGTTTTCCTCCAACTCAGAAATCCTTTGATTCAGATTCTGCCCTTTTGCCTAAATTGTATGGAATAACTAGTTGGGTTATGCTCAGAGTGCAGGATGGGGGTGGGGAAGCAGCCACTTCCTGTTTCCTGTGAAAGGTTTCTGGTTAGGGTCCAAATGTTGTAAAGCCACTTTTGCTTCAAGGTACGCATTGTGCTCCTAAATTAGAAACAGTTAAAAAACAAAGAGGGAAAACAGAGGTTGTGGTTTTCACACCGTCTAGGAAGACACGGGGCCTTTCTAGCACATGTGCCATCATGATAAATACAGCAGCAGGGAAGTCCATAGCCCGGAGACGGGTGCTTAGTAGTTTGTTTGCTTCCTTTGCTGCCCAGGAGAAGTCGTGCAACAGATTTAATCAGAATTGGGTCTTGGGCACAAACCTGATGCACAGTGGATGTGCAGTGGACGAAGGAGAGAGGACAGTAATGGTTTTGTGGCGAGGGAGTGTTAAGAAAGTTTCCCAGAGAAACAGTTGTTAGAATTGGCATGTAAAGGCCAGTTTGCCAGGCGCTGAAGCCAGGACCAGTCCTAGGAAGCAGGATCAACCAAAAGCACAGATGTGAGACAGAGTGACTCGGGCTTTCCTCACTCCAGAACAGCCAGCTCTTTCTGTATCTTCGAGTTGCAAAATGCCTACTGTGTGCAAGGCAGTGTTTTGGGTGCAGGGAATCACAGTCCTTTGTCACCATTCACAGATGATGCTGAAGCTAAGAAAAGTTAAATGACCTGCCAAGGTCACACAGCTCTGTGAGAGCAGCAGGTGGGAGAGCGCAGACAGAGGCTAGGGCACTGGCTCCCCCTAGGACGTACAAGGTGATTCCCCTGGGAGTGTCTAGGATAATGGGAACTGTTATGAGGATGGTGGGATACAGTATTGTTACCATGGGGATCATTCCAGAAAAACCTTTGAGAGAAGCCATTGCCACATTCCCATTTGCTGCTCATGTTTCTTTATTGTTAGGGGCTGCCAGACAGGAGTAGGTGCCCGATGGTGGTTTCTTGCCAAGGTCGCACTTGAAAAACTAATCATAAAGTAGGATTTGTTCATGACATGCTAAGAAACGCAGATTTAGTTTTACCTCTGCTTCTGAAAATAGAGGGTGACTAATTTGGGCACTGTTAATACTCCTCTCATGAATTAGTTGTGAAATTCCACGGTGGAGAAGTGATTCATTATTTTGATTCCCCCTTCCTGAGCAGTTTGTTGACAGCTCAGTCATCCTCCTCTCACTGCCATCCTTAAAGAAACATTCCTCATGACTGACTAGCTTCATTCCTCCTCTTTATGTGGCATCTTGATTTGTAACCATGATTACTCTTCAGATCACTTGTCAGTGTCTCTCCCATTAGAGTTTAAGCTCCACAGGGGCAGTTTTGTCCACTGCTGTACTCCGAGACAGTGCCTGGTACGGTCACATCCAGGAAATGTCTGTGCTTCCTGCAGTCCAATACGATAGCTTTAGAGCAGATTATTGTCATTTAAAAAAGAGTTATTGAGTTAACTTTCTTTGTGATCAACTAAATGGATTAACTTTGTAGTACATGAGGTTTCATAATACTAATTTTTTACAGAGAGGAAGGGAGAGGGATAGAGAGTTAGAAACCTTGATGAGAGAGAAGCATTGATCAGCTGCCTCCTGCACATCTCCTACTGGGGATGTGCCTGCAACCAAGGCACATGCCCTTGACCAGAATCAAACCTGGGGCCCTTCAGTTCGTAAGCCGATGCTCTAAGCACTGAGCCAAACCAGTCAGGGCAGTTTAGGTTTGTGAGCTAAGCCAAGAACAAAATTCCAAACAGGACAAGGGACTTGGCTAGAAATCCATAGAAGTCATTGAGTTGCCTAGACTAGAGCCTTGAGGCCCAAATGCTGCTTAATTGTCAGAATCACTTGGTTTGGGGGAGGAGTGGCAGGGAAAGGCAGGGTGCAAACTGCAGAAAGGTTGGTGGAATTCAGATAGCAGGTCTTTTTTAAGTCTGATGGTTGTAAAGTGTGGGGTGGGTGCTGGTGGTGCCCTGTCTCACAAGGGGAAAGTTTCTGGGCTCTAGGGGTGAGAAAAGAGGGTTCTTCCTAGAATCCAGCACAATCCTGTATGTGGGGAGGAGGGGGAGATATGCATAAAAATCATGCCACATCAATGCAAGTTTTGGGACATAACAATAAAACACTATTCAACTTAAAAACAAAAACATTTCCAGTACTATTGTACTAATCTGTGTGCTTCTCTCTCCTCACCTGCTTGCAGGCATTTGTGTGGACTTAATAAGGTACCTGAAAGGGCGGATATTGCCCTGCTTGGCATGGTGTTTTATCATGTGTTTGTAAGTCTAACTAGTGGAATAGAACTTATTGTGTGATGTTATAGGTATAAGTCAAGAAGGATATAGCTAACCATGTGCCCATCACCCAACTTAGAGCATAAAGCATTACCACTGTGGTGAGAGCTCACCCCTGACCGTCTCTCCCAACGTAATTAACCACTGTTTTCCATCGTGGTTCTCCCTCCCATGCATTTCTTCTCCTAAGTATGTATTTCCCAGCAATATAGAATTGTTTGGTGTGCTTTTTAACTTTTTAAGGATTGATTCATATTCTGTGAATGCCGCCACCTGCTTTTTAAGAGCAGTGTTATATCTCTGTAGTTCCCGGGCTTCCCCGTCTGTGTTGGTAGCCACTGGCTACATGTGGCTATTGAAATTAGTTAAAATTAAATAAAATAAAAAATTTGCTTCTTCAGCCTCTCTAACTATATTTCACACGCTTGGTAACTACACGTGGCTATTGGCATCCGTATTGCAAAGACAGAAGATGTTTCATCCTCACAGCAACTTCTCTTGGACAGCACTGCAGGTCTCTCTCTCTCTCTCTTTCTCTCTCTCTCTCTCAGCTGTAGGGTATTCGTTGTGTGAATAGATCACTGTGTATTCTGCTGTTTGAGGGTTGGGTGGCCACAGTCAGTGTTGGCGTGTGCAGCTAACGTCCTTGGGCACCTGTGCTTTCTCCAGGGCAGATACTTAGGGTGAAAACGGATGTGTGCAGCTTCAGCGTCAGCAGACCCTGCCTGCTGAATTACTCCCGAGTGGTTCCACCCGTTTACCTTTCGAAGCCAGCAGTGTAGACCAGTCACGTGTGCGTGTGCTAGCTTCAGGCCCTTTTGCCACGCTGCGAAGTGTGAAAACTGTCTCCGGTTGTGGTTGTCATTTGTTAGAGTGCTTTGTTTGTTTGTTTGTTTGTTTTGAATCATATGAGCCATTTATTACAATACTGCTGGCAGCATGGGAGAGCAGCAGGTCATCCACAAAAATCTGCTGTTAGAGTGCTTTTTAAAAACTACAGTCTCCCATGAATAGGTATGGAAATTAGACCCAGAAACCTGTAGTGTATTGTTTTTTAAATAAGGTATGCATATGTTTCTTTTTTTAAAGATATTTTTATTGGTTTCAGAGAGGAAGGGAGAGGGAGAGAGAGAGAAACATCAATGATGAGAGAGAATCATTGATTGGCTGCCTCCTACGCTGGGGACTGAGCCTGCAACCGGGCATGTGCCCTGACCAGGAATCAAACTGTGACCTCCTGGTTCATAGTTGAGCCAAACTGGCCAGGTGATGCCTGTAGTTTTAAAAGTTGTTTTGATGCTGATTTACATTCAACTTTATTTTATATCCAGAACTATATCATGTTACAGATGTTCAGCCTGATTTAAAAAGTTAAATTTATTCACAATCCCAGGTGGGGAAAACACAGAACAAGCTAAGAGAATGTGAACCCTGTTCCCCCATAAGGACTGTAACGTTCTTCTCAGAACACTTTCTGTGCATGTGTACTTAATAAAGCTGGAGTACTAATTAATATATATGAATACATACAAGGCATATAATGACCTAATATGTATGACATGTATTGTGTTTTGCTTTTTTGTTCAATGTGTTTTTGGGAGCACTCCCGACTTACATATGCTTTGGAGAGCAGGTGTACATTGCCTTGCTGTGATCTGTTGAAACAGTCTCCTCTTACATGGGCAGGTCACTGCAGTTTCCCACAGTTCTAAATGGCCTAGCACAACTCCGTAACTTGATGGCTGATAGGCCATGTGGAGAATTCACCTTTTATATTTACTGTTGGGATTTTTGGCAAATGAGAAGCAGCTCACAAGTATTTATTGAAAATCTAACCTATTCGGTGCTGTGTCTTTCACTGTGGTCCCCACCTCGGGAAGCTATAAGAGTGAGTGTAAGAGGGCTTGTCACTAGTCTTAACTGAACTATGAGATTGAAATCCTTAAGGCTCAGGATTTCCCATGAAGGAGTGGATAGCAGAGGGGAAACGTTAAGCATTTTAGTCAGAGGGATCCAGGAGCCAAGGGAGGAGAAGTGGAAGGGGCACGTGAGGTGTGAAAGTTACCGGTGTGAAAGTTACCGTCTTAGTGTGTTCATTCAGGAAGATGGTGGATGCTACTGCTCAGCAGACACTGTCCTGGGCGCTTCACCTGAAGGAGCCTTCATTCCCTGAGAGCACTGTCGAGTGTGTTTTCTCTATAAATCCAGCGCCGGTGAGCTGAGTGACACAGGCATCGCCTCTTGCACCTGTCCTACTACAAATTAGGTGACTGGTTAAGTTTTGTTTTATTTTTAATTGTTGTGAAAGTCGATAGTAGACTTTTGGTAGTTTGGAAAACAAAAAAGGACATTAGCCCTGTCCAGGGCTAATGGTTAGTTAGAGTGTCAGCCTATGCACCGAAGGGTTGCAGGTTTGATTCCCGGTCAAGGTGCGGCATGTACCTGGGTTGCAGATTCCTTTCCCTTCCCACCCCCAGTAAGGGTGCCTGCAGGAGGCAGCCAGTCAATGTGTCTCTCACATCTATGTGTTGATGTTTATCTCTCTCTCTCTCCTCCCCCCGCTTCCCTCCCTCTTTCCTTTCCACTCTGTCTGAAAAGCAGTGGAAAAAATATTCTCAGGTGAGGATTAACAACAACAAGTGGGGGGGGGGGGAGAATTAATTGGAGGCAGGCTGGAGTAACACAAGAAGCACTGAATAACTGTTGTGATCTGAGAAGGGTAAAAAACCAGGCAGCTGGTGGTGGGAATTTGGCCCTTCTCTTAAGAGCCCTGCCATTAATATGGCTCTGCTTCCAACTTTCAAATTCTCACTTCCCCGGATAAAGACTCCGATTGGTCAGTCCTGGGCCATGGGCCCTCCACTGGCTCTGTCACCTGTGGCTGGAGGGCTAGTGCATATTATAGATAGGGCCACTGTGGGCCTCCTCCCCAGGTACCAGGGAACCTCCTAAAAGTTGTCTGCCACCGTCAGGCCTGAGAGGTAAATTCATTTGCCTGGGGTCACAACTTAGTGTCAAAACTGGCATGGTTCTTTCTGTCCTTAGACTTTGGGAGGCAAAAGGGCCTCTGTCCTTGGCCCTAGTGCTCTAGAAGGTCCCAGTTTGTCCTCCTTCCAGCCCTTCCTCTCATAGCGTGAGGATTCCATGGCATCAAGGAGATGTGTCTACTGGAGCCCATAGCTTTTGCCCTTAGTTCTAGACCACATTCTGGACGCCTGGGACCCCGGAATTTTCTACCCAGACAACCCAGGCTTGCTTCCCAGGCGTTTTTGGGCTTCCTCCCTGATCTGCCTCTGGAGTGCTGACTTTACCACAGTGTTTACATGCCTACGCCCCGGGAGGGTGGGGGTGGGATTTGGTGGGAAAGGACGAGCTGAGGGGACAAAGCTAAAAGAGAAGGGAAAACTGGGGGACAGCTATCCCGATGTACCTCGTCCTGGCAGAGAACCCCAAGGAGTGTGAGAATCCCAAATTTGAACCTGATCTTCCAAGGTGGCTGTGGAGAAGGTATATTTATTAAGGCAGGAGAATACAATATCTTTGACTTAGTAGCTTGCTAGTTTGGTTTATAACTAAACATGTAGATGTGATATATGGGTTTTCATTTGTACTCTTGTCCCAGTGTTAGAGGTGGGACTAAGACCAAAACACAACTTCTTTTTCTCATTCATTATCCAATAGTGGCTTAACGGACCAGTGGATTGTTAGCATTGTTCCTGGTGAGGCAAACTATGGAACCTCTGAATTATGGTCTTGGTAGTTTTTAAAATCTGATAAAACTTTGTTTCCTCATTATGATAGCATTCCCAGCATACTGCTGATGGCTTGATCTGTGTTTAAAACTCATTAAGAAGGCTCTGGCAGCCTGTATAAGGCACTAAGGGTCACTAGGCTGACTACATGACTTATCTTTTGAGGTCAAACAGACCCATTGACGCAAAGGTTTGAGGGCACTGTAGACATCTTGTATACCGACTCAGAGGCAGAAAGCCACCTTAAAACCTTGACTATTGCCTGGCCAGTGTGGCTCAGTGGTTGAGCATGGACCCATGAACTACGACAGTGATGGCGAACCTTTTGAGCTCGGCATGTCAGCATTTTGAAAAACCCTAACTTAACTCTGGTGCCGTGTCACATAGAGAAATTTTTTGATATTTGCAACCATAGTAAAACAAAGACTTATATTTTTGATATTTATTTTATATATTTAAATGCCATTTAACAAAGAAAAATCAATTAAAAAATGAGTTCGCATGTCATCTCTGACACACGAGTAATAGGTTCGCCATCACTGAACTAGGAGATCATGGTTCAACTCCCGGTCAGGGCACCTGCCCAGGTTTCGGGCTTGAGCCCTAGTAGGGGGCATGCAGGAGGCAGCCAATCGGTGATTCTCTCTCACTCTCTCCCTTCTTGTCTCTGAAATCAATAAAAACACTTTTTTTAAAAAAACCTTGACTGTTTTGCCCTGGTTGATGTGGGTCAGTTGGTCATCCTATGCACCGAAAAGTTGTTGGTTAGATTCCCGGTTGGGGCACATACCTGGATTGTGGGTTCCATCCCAGGTTGGGGCATATATGGAAGGCAACCCATCGATATATCTCTCTCTCTCCTCCCCCCCGCTTCCTCTCTAAGCATGTCCTCAGGTGAGGATTAAAAGAAAAAGTAAACTTCGAGTGTGTTTAATCTTCATTAACAATTTGGAATTTCATTTATAATATCCATTTTGGTCCTTAATAAGCTATGTAAATTGCCTGGTAGCTGATAGATCTTGGTTCAGTAAGCCTCCTAAATTATACTCTTGTTATTTTGAGTCAGTCAGCCTCTCTCTCTCTCTCTCTCTCTCTCTCTCTTTCTCTCTTTTAAATATCGAGGGGGGGGGAGGGATTTGTATGATGCCGGTGTGTGTGTGTGTGTGTGTAGAGAAAGAGAAGAGAGGACCCTATACCTCTGTAAGTTTGAAATTATTTATACACACCCATCTTAAACCCAGTAAAAGTAACCAGTACTGAGAACCATTTTTTCCTGAACTGTCAGAGAGTAAGATGCCAACATAATGCCCCAACCATCATTCCCAGAGATTTCAGTTTGTATTTTCTCAAACAAGTCATCCTTCATAACCACAACCCAACCATCAAAATTAGGAAACTCATCCAGTTACATCATTACTGTCTAATCCTCGGACCCCATTCAAGTGTTGCCAGTTGCCCCAGTCATGTCCCTTTGGCAAAGGGTCCGGTTCAGGATCATGCGTGCATCTAGATTGTCATGGCACTTTTAAAGATTACGAGCCAGTTAGTCTGTAAAATGTCCCTTAGTTTGGGTTCATCTGATGTTCCCTTATGACTACATTCCAGCTACACATTTTGGCAAAAATATCATGGTACGGATGCTTCTCATCACGTTCTGTGGTCTGGCACATGATTTCCATATGCCCTTTACTGCTAATGTTCACTTTCATCATTTGAGTGAGATTATGTCTGCCAGACTTCTTTGAATACAATTCCTCTTTTCCCTGTGTGACTAATATGTATTTTATAGAGAGGTATTTTGAAAATATGTAAATATCCCATTCCTCATTAAACTTGATTAATTTTAGGTCTGTGGACTAATGGATTCTAGTTTATTTTAAGTGTTGCAATCTATTATTATTTCTTTTTACCCTCAAATTGTTCCAGATTTGACCAGTGGGCACTTCCTTAAGCTGTGTCCTGTTTTCTGTTTCATGTCCCCATCATTCTTTGAGCACTTCCTTGTTTCAGGGAATTGCATCTACAATTATTTATCTGTCCATACATTGAAAATGAGTTTATCCCCAAAACCACAGACTTCGTTCTAGTTTTCTCCCCATATTTCCAGTTCTCTTCTCTGACATTGAGAGGCCTGGCTTCCCAGATTCTCAGTATATTTACTAGTTGCAGCCAGTCTGTGGATATAGTCGTTCTCTCTGCTGTCCCTGGGGAAGCCCTTCTTATCATCTGTCTCCTCCAGGCAGGCCCCCAGCTCCTCTACACACACAGTCTCTCTTTCCTGCCCTTCCTCAGTCCCAGTACATGACTTTGGATGGACTTGTTCAGGAAAGGGAAACCATTTTCTCATTCATATTTAATTGTTTACATTTTACAGTATATATTACGTCATTTTCCAAGATTATTTGGTTTAGTTCGGTAGGTTTAGCCATACTTCTCCTGCCACAGAGCCTTTGCCAATGCCATTTCCATTTCCACAGCCTGCAGCTTTTGTTTCACCCCCGTTGTTCTTTTTTCTTTTTATAGCTTTTTTCCAAAATATTTTTTATTGACTTTAGAGAGGAAGAGAGAGATAGAAACACTAATGATGACAGAGAATCACCGATTGGCTACCTCCTGCATGCCCCCCACTGGGGATCACAACCCAGGCATGTGCCCTTGGCCAGAATCGAACCTGGGACCCTTCAGTCCCCAGGCCAACGCTCTATCCACTGAGCCAAACCGGCCAGGGCCCGTTATTCTTTTTCTTGCTGTTACTTATTAGTATTGTCATCCCTCAGCAGCAGCAAACATTCCTCTACTGAGAAACATTTATTAATTTTTGTTTGTTTTTATTTACTATTAAAAAAACTTTTATTGAATATCTCGAGACACATATTTTTTTTCGCTTTTATTTCTGTAGTGTAAATACACCCAGTTAAAGAAAGAACCAGATGGTATTAGGGCTTTCGCTTTTCTCTATCTTCCTTCAAGGCAGGGAGTATGTTATTCATTGCTGTGTCCCAGCGCCCAGAGGAGCACTCAGTAAGTGCTTAATAAACGTTTATTGGATTTGAGTGGCCTCAGCTTCCTTTAATGAACACTAAACCTTAGGTAATGACATTTCTCTCAATGGTGAAGAGCTGTACTGCCTTGTGAGTTAAAGCCGAGCATAGTTTATCCCTGAGCTGTTGTGCCTTTTTTTCAACAGAAAGTGGTCTTCTGCTCCATTAAAGAAGCCCTGGAGGTGGACTGGAGCAGCGACAAAGCAAAGGCCGCCCTGAAGCGCACAACTTCGGATTACTTTCTCCTTCAAGGTGAGGGCTCGAGGCTTCGGGTGAGCCGGGGCTTTGGGCTTTGATTTTTGCACGTGTGGCGGCAGAGTCCAGATGGTTTCTTGATGTTCGTCCTGAGTTAGGTTCCTCATTAGTTGATTCTCAGTGGCCACACATCTGAGTGAATGGAGATGAGGACCATCATGGAGCTCTGGTTTCTTAATGATTTTTGCTTTTTTCAAATCTCTTTTTTTATTTGTTGAAATGACCTACCCTCTAAAGTTGATCCTGAGATCACAGTGTCATAAATCAAACATTTTATCAGCACCGCTTTTCTCTCTACAGAGTTCTTCCTTAGCCCCCAAACCAGTTTTCCTCTCCTGAAAGGTCTTCCTCTCTCCCTCCTTACTGGGGCGGAGGGAAGGGGGGCGGCAGGGGCTGTTAGCTAAGTATTGTTTGGCTCCTTCTGCTTGGCACTTTTAGGTAATTTTTTTAATGTTGTTTTAAAAATAATCACTAACATTGAGTGCTTAGCACAAGCTGTGGGGCTAGATACTATTACTAACCCCTTTTTACAGACAAAGAAACTGAGGCACAGAGAGAAAGGTGACTCATTTTCAGTTACACTGCAAGCACATGTAAAAAATACCGGTTTGTTAATTAGTGTAAAAATAACTCATATTTACTGCAGAAAATGCCAGAAAAGTAGAGAGAAAAAATCACCTTGACCTTCTGGGGATGTGCTTCCCAACTTCCTTTTCCACGCCCCAGTTCATGTAGCACAGCTACGGAGGCCCGCAGTCACCTGTCCCAGGCGCCATGTGTTCACCCAGGCCTGTAAGTCATTATCTCTGCAGAACCATCACCCTTTCGCAGGGAGACTCTGAGGTGGAGATGTAGCTTTCCTTTGTAAAAATCTACCAAGCATTTTTGGTTGCATTTAGACAGTATTTGGTCTTCTTTCCCCAGGGAAGAGAGGGGAGCTGATCCCTCCTTCCTTCCCTTGGTCTGTGCAGACTCCAGGAACTCCCCCTCCAAGTCAGCACAGACGAAGTGCGTGCTAGCTCTCCAAAGGGAAATACATAAAGCTGTATAAAGCCTCCTTAATAAACTAGTAAGGAGATCAGACAGGGCTGAAGTTTATCTTTACATTATTTATGAGTAAAGCTCTTCCCATAGTAATTAATGGTGTTGACCCAATTGGGGACAAGGAAAGTTGGGGGATGAACTATTTTGAAGCACTTAATATCCATTTGTATAGAAATAATGAAATGGGTTAAGTAGGAATGAGTCTTTGCATGTGAGTGTAGGACTCAGAAAATAGCCCCTTTAAGGACTGGGGCAGTTCAGCAAGGAAGTGCTAACTGGAGTCACAGCAACACCCTCCTGCCTGGAGTTCAGAGAGAGCAGCTGGTCATCCCTTTGGGAGAAGCTAATTGCTCAGTGCCTGGCGCATAGAAAGCCCTCAGTAAGTAGTAGTTGTCCTTTTGCAAAGGTTTTGGGTATAGCTGCTTCTTATAAATTAGTCATGCTGGTCAACTGGCATTTGAGTTTACCAGGATGTGGTGATTCCCAACCAGGGGCCGTTTTGCCTGCCAGATTGCTTGGTGGACTAAGTAAGGTTCTAGAAGTGAAGCGACATGCTCTTATGTTCTCATCCCCTGGTTCCTGCCAGCAGCTTAGAGCCCTCAGCTTGTAAGCATTAAGCTGACTCTGTGAGCACATCAGCTCATTCTTTTTTAACGGTGGCAGTATGGTTTATTCAGCTGGGCCTAGTGCAGGTGCTGGGGCTTGCCCCTGGTGCTCTTCATGTACAAAGCCGGAACGTTCTGTCAGTTCTCTTTGAGCAATGACACCAGGAAATTGACCGCTAAGTAGATGCTGTACACAAGCTCATCATCTGTCATCTTCACATGGCCGGCAGCCCCTGCCAGACCCAGCACCTTCTTCATCTGGAACTTGATTGTGGTTTTCACTTCATCGACTTTGGCCACCATGTTCTCCTTGTGGGTCAACAAGGAAGGGAACTTGCCAGCCTTATTCAGGCCTGGGCCCAGGATTCATGAGATCTGCTTGATCAGAGACTCCAAAGCCAAAAAGGCATCGTACTTCTTGGCCAGCTTCTTGACTAGTTTCTTATTCTTGTTGAGTTTCTTCAGTGCCTCGATGTCCATGTGCAGGATGTCCACGGCCTTGGCCTCATCACAGTGCTGCTGGTCCCCCAGCGCACACGGAGAAGTTGGGGCGGGGCGTGGACTTAAGCCTGACGGTGCCCGAGAAGCGTTTGTCCTTCTGAGGGTCATAGTTCTTCAGGCTGATCTGCAGCTCCACTGGCTCTAGAAACTTCCGGCGCTAGCACTGGTTCCCGTGCGGGACCTCCTGCACTGTCTCGTAAAGGGTGTCGCGGGAGACTTCGCTGCTCATGGTTCCTCGTGCTGCAAAAACCGGAAAAGAGCTCTTTAAAAATTTTTTTTTTCCATCATCAAAACTTTATTGAAAAATTGATACCAAAATAGGAGATCACTGTTGTATACTTACAAAATTAAATGTAATCACATTATCCTAGTAGATTAACTGGAATTGCTAAACTGATAAGGCTTTTTATGATACAACCCAAATTCAGGAAGCTGTGTGGATCATTAGTGTTGCTTTCTTCTACATGAACATCCTTCCGTGAGCCTAGCCTTTCCTCCTGTCGGCTGGCACAACACTGTTGAGCAGCCTACGCAAAGAACCACCGTTGGAGCGTGGCTGAAAACCGTGGTGATCTTGTAGCAACCTGCACATTTACATCCATAAAATAAGAATTTGGACTTTGAACTAGCCGTTTCTTTTTATGTTTTTTCTTTTCCTCTTCCAAGGATGGGTGTAGTAAATCTCGCCAAAGGCATGTTGATCCTCTCACAGGCATAGCCCGTTCCCACTTTTTAATTTTTTAATTTTTACTGATTTCAGAGCGGGAAGGAGAGGGAGAGAGATAGAAATATTAATGATGAGAGAATCATTGATCGGCTGCCTCCTGCACATCCCACATTGGGGATTAAGCCCGCAACCCAGGCATGTGTCCTGACCAGGAATCGAACCATGATCTTCTGATTCATAGGTTTACACTCAAACACTGAGCCACGCTGGCCGGGCTCCTTATTCTCATGTTCAGAGAAATACTTATTTCAGTTTTCTACTCAGCCATTCATAGAACTGAGATTCTCCTGTAATTTGACCTTGTGGGACTTATGCAGGTCATAGCTTCCACAGGTGAACTTGCCTTCTGCCAAATACACTTGCCATCATCTGTCTTTGTGACCTTGGGCGTAGATAAGTCAGTTTGCCTCTTTAGGATTTTATTTCCTCGCCTATAGAAATGGGAGGACTATGTTAGCCAGCCTCTCTCTGAAATCTCTTCTCATTCTAAATAGTCAGCGAAAGTGTGTCTTGTTTTTCTGTATTTTTTATTTTTATGCTTTTAACAACTTTATTGAGGTATGATAAATAAACAGAGAGTTTACCCATTTTGAGTGTACAGGCAGGTTTTGTGACCAGTCTCATCCTGAAAGTCACATAAATCGTTTTTAGTTTTTCCCAGTCCTTGGAATTTGTTCCCCAGACCCTTCTAGGAATGTGACTGATCCACCTGCCTCAGGAATTCCTAGTGAGGACAGGTGTTTGGCTGTGATGCGCACCTGAGAATACCTTACAGGGAACCTGACTTGGTTTCACCATTGGAGGACATAGTAGGTGCTTGATAAGTATTTTTGGCATGAGTGACTGGTATTGCTTATCTGGTCATTTACTCCACTCTAGAGGGAGAGCCGCCGGCTCACTGGTGACCCCACGGGATCCTCTCACCTGTCTGCTTCCCCGGGCACCCAGCAGGCTTTGGATTCTAGTGCCGTCCTGGCCCCAGCCTGCACCTCACATGTGGATGGTTCTCACTGCCCCGAACACGATTCAGCGTCCGGGGAAGCAGCTGCCCTCCCGTCCATGTGCGTGTGTTTGCCTTGTTTGGGTGCTGAGTGTTTTTCCAGTTTACTTAATAAGATAGTGGCCAGACTGAACGCTTCCTGCTGCATTTTTCCACTATCTTGAGCGTTGGCCTCGCCATCTGTGAGCAAAAGGTCTCATCTTTTTATTATTCTCCCATGGCATGTTGCAAAACATTAAGCATGAGCTGGTTTCCTGTGGCAAAAAGTTGACTTTGATTTGTTCTTTTTGAGGTTAGTGTGAGTTTATCATAACAGGAGTGCTAAAAATATCAGGTCTGGTATGGAAACAGCATTCAGTTACCAGCATGAACAATAACAGGCAGGTTTAGTCCAGAGCAGGAAGAAATGGACTTCATCTCAAAATGAGAATCACTTAGCACAGAGTCCTTCTTTGTCTCTGTTCTGAAGACTCATGGAAAAGAACCTAGGCCATCTTTGAGCCACAGGGTTAAAGCTGCGAATAATCTTAGACCAAACATTTTTGAGCACCTTGTGTGCCAGATCCCATGCCTGGGAGTCATCAGAGGAGGAAGAGGAATTCTTGTTGCCAGTGGAAAAGACAAACACAGATCATTCTGCTTCTCTCGAGGAGAACTGTAACAGGGCAATGGAAAAACCTGTCGTGTTGTGCTGGTCTGTTTTTCAGTGTGCGGATTATTTCATAATCAAAAGCAAACTATGGGGAGCTCAGGGAACTGAGGGTGTGGCCATGTTTGGGAATTTGGAAAGTCTTCATAGAGGAGGAGACTTCTGAGCTGGGTGTTAAAGGCTCGGTATTTGCGAGGCGGTGAAGAGAGGCGAGACCGTTGCCGGCAGAGGAGCAGACGTGTAGGCAAGGCAGGCAGCACGGCAAGCACCATGTCCCTGTGAGGCTGGAGCTGGGTGGGAACTGGCCAAAGATCATCGGGCCCTGCTTTTGGGCTTTTTATATTACAGCCAGTGCTTCTCTGGGAACATTTGTAAAATACAGATTCCCTGGTTCTCGCTCAGATTGACCGAATCAGAATAGCTAGGCGTGGCTGGCACTACCTCATTTCTGTAAAGCCCCAGGTTTCTGAAGGGTCAGCCAGTTAGCGCGAGACCATTGCCACAGGAGAACGGGAACTCATGTCTGGTGTCAAAGCCTTGATTTACTATTTTAAAAAATTTTGTGGACTCAGACATTAGGGTGGTGGGGGCTTGCCCTCAGGGGTGGGAGTGGGGGGGGTGTTCACTTGGGGGAAAACGGAGACATATGTAATACCTTAAACAATTTTTTAAAAAGGGTTTTAATTAATTGGACAGAAATATCGATTTGTTCTACTTACTTATGCATTCATTGGTTAATTCTTCTATATGCCCTGACTGGGGGTCAAATCCACAACATTGGTGTATTGGGATGATGCTCTAACTGAGCTTCCCGGCCAGGGCTGATTAAGTCCTGTGTGTCAAATGGGGGCATTACTACAGGAAAAAAAGGAACTAACCCATGTACTAAAGAGAAAAACACTATAAACAAATATTGAATTCTGGTTAGTAGGTTTGTTTTTCACAGTGATATGGGTTAGTAATTCTGAAACTATGTATTCTAGAATTGAGCAAATAAATAGGTAAGTACAGGGTGGGGGCAAAAGTAGGTTTACAGTTGTGAGTATGTGAAATGCAGTTTATTCTTGTTTTAGTGATTAATTATTATTTTCCATATGAGCAACTGTAAACCTACTTTGCCCCACCCTGTGTATTGTGGATAATGTTTGTTTGTTGCCAGAAAAAGGAGTTTCTCTAAATATGGAAAGTGGGAAAGGCTAGAAGGAACCCTGTGGGATTGGATTGGAATTTGAGTCATCAGGTGAAGCCATGGTTTTTTATTTGTAGCTATAGAAATTGTTGTGTGTATGTATGTTTTCACATTTATACATATATATTTTGTAGCACTTGTTGAGAGGGCTTAGAAGCAAAGACACTCCAATAGCAATGAACCCACTTCATACCCAGATTATAATTGTTAGTATCCGAGAAAACAGGGATCCTGGGAGAAATGGTTGATTCTGGGACTGGGGCAAGAAATTGTAAGTGAGCTTGGAATATCTGCTATGCCAGAAAATAGGGAAGTGCTCAAAGAATGGTGGGTCACGTCAGCAGGACCCAGGAGCCAGCTTTTTGGGCCAATTAAAGGATCAAATAAATAATGGTAGCAATAGATTCTAACCCATAGAATAAAATAAGAACCCATGAGTCTACACTGACAAGTAAATTAATGGGGGAAAGGAGAAAGTTCTTTTGTTTTACAGTAGAATAATAAATTAAGCAGGAATGGTACAGATAAAATATCTATATTTTCACCATAGTGCTAAAATTTGTCAAGAGTCATTGATGGATGCTAAAACTAATGGGAAAGTGTGCTGTAAACAGGATAGTTGTCTCCTCCCGCGATGCTTTATTTATTTATTATTTTTAATCCTCACCAAGGATATTGTTTCCATTGATTTTCAGACATAGTGAAAGGGAGGGAGGTGGATGGAAAAGAGAGAAACATCGATTGGTTGCCTCCTGCATGAGTCCTGACCAGGGCCTGGGCCGAGGAGGAGCCTGCAACCAAGGTACGTGCCCTTGACCAGAATCAAACCCAGGACACTTTGGTCCACATGCAGATGCTCTCTCCACTGAGCCAAACCAGCTAAGGCTAAAAATACATATTTTAAAATTTATTTTTATATTTCTTTTTTAAATATACTTTTTATTGATTTCAGAGAGGAAGGGAGAGGGAGAGATAAGAAACATCAGTGATGAGAGAGAATCATTGATCGGCTGTGTCCTGCATGCCCCACACTGGGGATCGAGCCCACAACCCAGGCATGTGCCCTTGACTGGAATCAAACCTGGGACCCTTCAGTCTGCAGGCCGACACTCTATGCACTGAGACAAACCAGCTAGGGCATATATTTTTTTTATTGATTTCAGAGAGTAAGAGAGAGGGAGAGAGAAAAACATCAATGAGAGAATCATCGATCAACTGCCTCCTGCACACCCCCTACTAGGAATCAAACTCGCAACCTGGGCATGTGTCCTGACGGAATCGAACTGTGACCTCCTGGTTCATAGGTTGATGCTCAACCACTGAGCAACACCAGCCAGGCCCAAGAAGCTTTTTAATACTGAGAGACACTTTAGAGCAGCCGTCACCAACTGGTGGTCCATGAGGTCTGAAAGGTTGGCGACCGCTGGTTTAAGGAAACCTTTGGAGTAGCGGTCGCCAACCGGTGGTCCGCAGAGCACTGGTGGTCCGTGAGGTCCAAAAAGTTGGCGACTGCTGCTTTAGAGAACACTAGCAGATTGTTCCTCAACCAAGAGATCAAAGTTAGCGTTCCAAGAATAGGACAAATAGATCTCATGCCTGCTGATAGTATGCACTGAGAAAGACACACACAGGGTTTCCTGTCCAAGTGTGTAAGGACACAGCACCACGCAGGAATTCTTGTCCAGGGTTGGTGGTCAGAATTTATTATGAAGAGACATCAGACAAACTCGAATTGAAGAATATTCTGTAAACAAAAATATGGCCTGTACTCTTCAAAGTATCCTAAAGGACTGAGGAACCCCATTTCAGATAAAAGGCGAATGAAGAGACATGATAATGAAATGGCGTGTAGAATCCCGGAGTGGATCTGAGAGCTGGGAAGATTTTTCTTTGTGCTCTCAAGGGCGTTAATGGGACAATTGGTCAAATTTGATAAAGGTCCGTAGATTAGATGAGAATACTCATATCAGTGTTGATTTTGTAATTTTGATAATGGTTGTGTAAGAGAATGTTCTTGTATGTAGGGGTGAATTTCAAATTCAGGAAAAATGTGTATGTATAGATAAAAATATAAAGAAATAATGACAAATGTGGTAGCATATTTACATTTGGGGAATCTAAATGCAGTTATTCGGGAATTCTGTATAATTTTTCTATGATTCTACAATTATTCAACATAAATTTTAAAATAACCAAAAAAAGCCGGTTCTCAGCACCTGGGACAGCCTTGATATTTGATGACCGACTGAATAATGCCTGCAAAGGGCTTTCCGATCTGGACTGGTTCCATGGGAAGGGGACCCATTTAGCAGTGTATCCTCATCATCTCTACAGAGGGTGGGGGGTCTAACCTGGTGTTCTTTGTGTACAGTTCTTCTGGAAAGGAGCCATATAGGTTTCCCCAGATTTGCCAGGGTGCCGAGAGAGCTCTGCTGTGGCAGAAATCCCACGCCCCACGAGTGGGAACACAAAGCCTTGATGAACTTATCTGAGTTGGGTTTTCTTCCTCTGAAATCCCATCCCACCCTCTGGACAACAGGACTGACTTGAGGGCAGGGACCATAGCTCCTCATCTCTTGACTGTCCAGTACAGGCCTGACACAGAACAGGGCTTGGTAGATATAGATTGATTGATTGCTGTGATCACCTGTCCTGTTTGGAGAATTGTGCCAATTTTTTTTTTTAATCAATTTTTTCCATGGCTTTTTAGAGAGAGTGGGAGGGAGAGAAGGAGTGGGTGAGAGAGACGCATTGACTGGTTGTCTTCTGCATATGCCCCAACTGGGGAAGGGGAGTGAACCCACGACCCAGGTACATGTTTGGTGCCTGGGCAGACACTAACCATCAAGCAGCTCTGGCCAGGATGAATCTTGCCAATGCTTAACTTAAGGCTTTATTAATTTACTAGAGGCCCGGTGCACGAAATTTCTGCATGAGGGGAGGGTGGGGAGGAAGGTCCCCTCAGGCCAGCCTGCACCCTCTCCAATCTGGGACCCCCTTGGGGGATGTTCAACTGCCCTCTCAAAATCCTGGACCGCTGGCTCCTAATCACTCAGCTGCCTGCCTGCCTGATCGCCCCTCACTGCCTCTGTGTGCCAGCCTGATCACCCCTAAGTGACTCCCACTGCTGTTCAGGTCACCCCCAACTGCCCCCTCCCTGCCGGCCTGTTCACTTCTTACTGCCCGTCCGTCTCCCCCCCCCACCAGTCAGCCTGGCCGCCCCACGCAGCCTGGTGTGCAGTCGTTTGATCGTCCCTCACTAACCCCCCCTGCCAGCCTGGTCATAGGCAGCCATCTTGTAAGGGCGTGGGGGTTAATTTGCATATTACCTCTTTATTATATAGGACTGGAGGCCCAGTGCACAATTGGGGCCAGGAAGGGACCATGGGAGGGCTCCAGGGTGTGTCCAGCCCGTCTCGCCCAGTCCCAATCTGCCCAACCCCAGCAGCAAGCTAACTACCTGTCAGAGCGTCTGCCCCCTGGTGGTCAGTGCACTTCATAGCGACTGGTCAAATGAACGGTTGGACACTTAGCATACTAGGCTTTTATTGTATAGGATAGGATTTGAGGCCTATGTAAAGCCATCTAGGTGGTGCTAATTTGCATAGTTGACCATGACCTTTTCCCACTGTGCCACACTTGAAAGACAGGAAGTATCTCTAAACCCCAAGACTTGGCTGCAGGACTGTGCCTAAACCATCCACAGGATTGGGGAGCACTTCCATTCTCCTTTAACTCCTTGTCTCCAGGCAGCAAGGGCCCGTCACTAACCAGTAGCTCCTATCTCTGCTAGAGTTCGCAAGGTCAGCCTAGGCCCTCCTTGGGGGAATTTGTATCTTTTCTAAGATGACCGGTTGTTCTTGGTTCATAAATCTAGCCAAATGAGTTTGGAGTTCACGTCTGCTTTGTCCTGCCAGTAGAACCTTCTCAGTCACCATAGCCTTGAGGTCTCCAGATTTGGAAGAAAGAAGTTAGTTCCCACCTCTGCCATATACTTCCTGGCCTTGAGCAAGTCCCCCCACTTCATGGCTTCTGTTTTCTCATAGAAACGGAGATTTTTGACAGCCCTGTCTTCCCAATGGTCATGTACAGGAGAGCCTTAGAAATAGTTCTATTTTTTTCCTTTTCTAAGTTGTAAGTAAAGGTAAGGCAACTTAGTAAAATATTCAGATACCTCACAGGAAACTGCCATTTCTTGCATATTCTTCCAGAACTTTCTAGCATTTTATACCTCACCACTGCATGGATTCTTTTGCAAGATTTCCTATCGGCGGACACTTTGTAATTTTTTAATTGTTGTAGGTAGACTTTAGGGAACTTCTTTAATTCCTCCTTCCTCAAATCTGCCTGCCCCCAGTACACTCCCAACTTCCCTGTTTTTATGATTTTTTTAATTGACTTTGTCTCCAGATCTCAGCTTGATTTGATGATCAGTTCTCTTCAGAAGGAACTTCTTATTTTAGAGCCTGTCACCTTTGTAAACCGGGCCGAAGGCAGCCATCGCCATTTGGACCTAGTGTTCCCCAGGGGGTGTTTGGTCCCAGCAATGACAAGAACTGCTGAGGAGGAGACAGCCACAGGGAAATGGGTTCCGATAATGGGGCAGCAGCTGAACACTTGTTGATTTGCTGCTGTCATGACCACAGAGTTTAAAAATAATTTGTAGGGAGGGAGAAAGAAAAAACAGTGGTTTTGGGTTTTTTTTTGTTTGGTGCCACTGCTTTATCTATCAGTGGTAGAGAGAAGGCAGACCACAGTCATTCAGAAAGGAAGGAGGCACTGTCATGCAGAGAGGGGAGGGCAGAGGTGACCCACAGTGCTGTTCAGCCATCAGCGGGTAGAGTGGTGAGAGCACCGACTCATAGGGCACAGGGACTGAATGAAGATCTGGCACATTGTGTATTGATAATTGTTGATTAGCACTCTTCTGTGCATCATGATCACATTAAATCTTCACAGCGCCCTCACGAGAGCAGATCTTATTGTGATCATCCCATTTTCACAAGAAGAAATTGAGTCTTGGAGAGGTTAAGTCATTTGTCCAAGTTCTCCACACCTAGAAAGTGTTGAAGCATCACCGAACACTGCATATTTCAGAGCGCTCAGTCAGCTTTTAATTATTAGCATCACTAATAATAGCAGTATGTCCGTTTTTGAAATCTGAACTTCACAAGAGCCTTGTGACATTTTCTTAATCCACTTTTGCAGATGGGAAACTAAGGCCCAAGGAGACCAGATTGCAATAATGGGCAACATTGTCAGCAACCTGCCTTGTTTTTTCTTTGCAGGCCCACATCTCCCCCACCCCCGGCTTTAGCCTGTTTGAGCAGCTCTCGGGCCCCAAGCCCAGCTGCGATTCTTGTTTAAAGCCTCACATCTTTTCTCTGAGTGTCAGACAACAGTCACGGGAATGTCCTGTGCCATCTTCCCTCGGTGAGAGTGGTTGGCAGAGAGCAGCAGATGCCCAGAGTCAAGGTCATGTGCCACTCAAGTGCTGGGCTGGAGAAAAGACCCTGTCTCCCTGCTGCTTGTGACTAGGCAGGGTGGGTCTGAATGGAGAGGGCTCTGTCAGACTCGTTATTGAGTAGGGGGTGCAGTTGGCCAAGCTGATCCGTAAGGGGCCCTGCACTGGGCATGGAGCTCTGTCCTTCTCTACATAATTCACCTCTGCGATTTAGAATTTTGTCCCCTTCTTTTGTAAATTGCAGTATTTTCTTACTAGGCAGAATGTTCTACTTGAAAGGTGAGAGTTAAGCTCAGGAACCACTTGACACTTTTTAGAGGAGAAATAGAACATTTGGCTGCAGAGTCTTAATGGGTAGTTTGTGTTATTCCAAACTGGTGGGCTGTAGGGTGGAGAGCCAAACCTATTTGAAGTGATTTTTAACAATAAGCATGTTTTCTGTTGGTTTTTTTTTTTAATAATTTTATTGATTTTTTATAGAGAGGAAGGGAGAGGGATAGAGAGTTAGAAACATCGATGAGTGAGAAACATCAATCAGCTGCCTCCTGCAAACCCCCTACTAGGGATGTGCCCGCAACCAAGGTACATGCCCTTGACCGGAATAGAACCCGGGACCCTTGAGTCCGCGGGCCGACGCTCTATCCACTGAGCCAAACCGGTTAGGGCACAATAAGCATGTTTTCTGTCTTGTCTCTGTTCCTAGGGAGACAGTATAACATAGAGGTTGGCAGTGCAGTGACTTTTGAGTCCATTGTGATCCTGAGCCTCTCCAAAGCCTCAGTTTCCCCACCTTTAAAATGGGGATGGTAACAGTTATACATAGAGGAGTATTCTGAATGTAGGATACCAAATGTCTTTTTAAGAAACTAAATGTTGCAAAAATCTTAACTAAAAACTGCTTAGACATAATCTTAGTAGCTGAATAATATTCATTCTGTCAGTGTATCATATGAAGCCACCCTATTATTGGATGTGAGATTATTTCCATATTTTCTGTAGTATAAATAACATGGCAATGACCTTTTTTAAAAAAAAAATATATATATATATATTATTGATTTTTTTACAGAGAGGAAGGGAGAGGGATAGAGGGTTAGAAACATCGATGAGAAAAACATCGATCAGCTGCCTCCTGCACACCTCCTACTGGGGATGTGCCCGCAACCAAAGTACATGCCCTTGACCGGAATCGAACCTGGGACCTTTCAGTCCGCAGGCCGATGCTCTATCCACTGAGCCAAACCAGTTAGGGCAGCAATGACCTTTTTAAAAAAATATTTATTGATTTCAGAGCAGAAGGGAGAGGGAGAGAGAGATAGAAACATCAATAATGAGAGAGAATCATTGATCGCTGCCTCTTGCATGTCTCCCACTAAGGATCGATCCCGAAACCCAGGCAATATGCCCTTGACTGGAATCGAATCCGGGACCCTTGAGTCCACAGGTCAACATTCTATCCAATGAGCTAGACCAGCCAGGGCGGCAATGACCTTTTATAAAGATCCTCAATACCACATTCTCATGTCAGTCTCAAGACATGTATGCAGAGCACTCACACTTCCACCAGCTCTGGGTGACAGAGCCGAACCCCGGCCTTCTTGCTTAGGTTGAGTAATCTTGGTCTTTAATTTGGTAGGCAAAAAATGGCATCTGTTTTCAGGTCATTTCTGAGAAAAAGTACTCTCCTTTCCCCCATCAACAACTTCGTCTGGCTGACTCACATTCTTTTCAGAAGAGATTGAGATGTAAATAACAAGCAACAGCTCTCCGTTCTCTGTTTTGAGCTGATATATGATGAGGTCATAGGTTGGGTTGCATTGAAGGGCGGCCAGGACTTGGAGCCCAAGGCGGCATTTCAGAGTAAGTCTTCAGGGGAGCCACTCTGGAAGTGATGCTCTGGAGAGAGAGATCCCAGTGCTGTGAGCCCATGATGCAGGGGCTAAGAGTGTGCTCTGCATTCAAGGGCAGGGCCTGGTGCCATGTGGGTCACTTCTGGGTCCCCAGCACAGCTCTGTACTGAATGTGGGGGTGGAGAACAGGTGCTCAAGACATGTTTGTGGATAAAAAAAATGAATGAATGAATGAATGAACACACTGGCATTTTTTAAAAAAAAAAAAAATCCTTGCCCATGGACATGCTCATTGAATTTGGAGAGAGTGGAAGCGAAGGGGGGTAGGGGGAGAAACAGATCCGTTGCCTTCCCATACAAGCCCCTCTTGGGGATCGAATCTGCAACCTTTCAGTGTAAGGGATAATGCTCCAACCAACTGAGCCACCTGGCCAGGGCCACACACATACTTTTAAGTTTCTGGCTTAAAGAGAAAAACTAAGGGTGAGGTACATGAAGGGGGGAGTTTGTGGCGCCAGGGTGAACAGATGACCGGATGCCGGAAAAGCGGCTTCCTGAGGTGCTCCCGCCTTCCCAGTTCAGCCCTGTCCCTCCCTGGGCTCATGCCCGGGGGCTGGCTGTTCTGCACCTTTAGACCAAAGGCATGGCCTTGAAAGCTGGACTCCCATCTTGTTTCCCTCCTGAGGGCAGACGTGGTGTGCTGTGTATCTTTTTTGTTTCTCGGTGGGTATTCCAGGTCTAGCATGTTTGTAAATACTTGATAAGAAATCCATCTTGGGTATCCTGAAACCATTCAATTCGATTAATAAAAGAGCAGGCCTGGTTGAGAGCCCTCGCCCCTTACGTGTGACTGTCTTCCTTCCCCAAACATTTAGGCTTCCCATGAAGCTTACTTTCTTGGTGCCTATCCGGGGGCACGCTCATGTTAGGCATTAACTAAATAGTAGTGAACAAAATAGAAATGGTCTCTGCCCCACGGAGCAAACATCTGGGGGGGAGAGGCAGGCCAGTCCTTGTACAAGTGAATTTACACAGATGATTATAAGATAAACGGAGATTAAGAGTCCCTGTAGTCTCCAGAGCTCACAGCTGCATTAGTGGTGGGAACTCAGTTAACCGAGGAAGTTCCGCATAAACAAGCATGTCAGCTCCAAGGGGCAGGCAAGCTGGGTTGATGGCGACCGGGAAAGAGTAGCCACAATCCTGGAGTGTTGGCACTTACTGAATTCTTAGACTGTGCGTGGCGCTGTCCTAGGTGCTCCACGTGGATTAGTTCACGAAATCCTTAAACCCTGCAAGGTAAGTGCTCTTATGATTCTTATTTTATAGAAGAAGCTCAGGGACATTGTCACTTGCCCAAGGTGACAGTAGGTGGAAAAGTAGGGGACCCAGCCAAGGCAGTCAGTCTGGCTCCAGAGCCGAGCTCCTCACTACTGTCCTCTGCTGCCTGCCCGTTCCTAGGAAGGACCTCGCAGAGAGAAGGCAGCGGTGTTTGGGCTGGTGGGGGCGGGGGCGGGGGCGCCTGTGAACAGCAGGTGGTCCTGCCCCGTGGCCGTGGCCGTGGCCGTGACCGGGAGCCTGGCTGCTCCATAGACGGCCCCGTTCCACCCTCATAACTCAGAGCTCCTTTTCTGGTTCCCGCCTTTTATTAACTTACAAGTAGTTTGGATTTGCCACCCTCACCAAATGCTCTGAGGGGGCAGAGTGTGCATTGTGCTCTCACCTGCCCAGCTCAGGGCCTGGCACAAAGCCATGCTTAGTACGTACTTATTGAATGAACAGTTAATTACATGTCAGACCTAGTGTTTTGCCTTAGAAGATAGGCAGTTGTCTAAGAGGATAACTGTCTTCTTGGAAGTTTATGTAACAGAAATAGAGCTGGTTTCCAGGACGTTTCCAGAGTGCACGGGAGCCGGCGTGGGGAGAAGGGTTATCGGTAGGTTGGAGCGCGCCAGAGACTGAGGCAGGGGTACCTGACACACAAAGCCTTAGTTGTCAGTCAGGCAAATGAGGTTTTTATATAGATTTAGCTTTCCCCTTTAATTGAGCTGTTTTGGGGGACAGAAATAGAGTTGGGGCTTATTTGCAACATTGACTTTATTTTATTTCCTATAAAAATACTATTTTTTCCGATGACCTTAGTGATTATGCTAAATATAATCACACTGTTTAAATGCAATAAGGTATTTGTCTAAAGAAATACAGTGATTAATAATACTGCTTTCCAAATTCCTGTAGTAATAGCAATCTGGTATTCTGGTTCAGAATAAATTTGTATTTGAGTTCATTTCTTTTTGCAGAATTAGTAGTTAATCACATGTACACAGTTTTCCTTTTAAGTACATGAAAAGGTGCTTGCCTTTTTTGTTACATGGGCAAGACCTGAACTTCAGCAGAGACACAAGCCTGTCATCTGTAGCAATAAATGTCATTTTCCTGGACTTCAGCAACCCGAGTTAATTAAAAGGTTCAGATGAAGTTAATCAGGTTTGGGACTCTCATTTTGTGCACTGTTTTGATGCGATTCAATGAGTCATCTTTTGGCAGAGCAGCTCTCCATTCCTGAGTTTGATCTTAATGGGGACAGTTTTATAATCTGGAAGCTGGTGGGGAGGTGCTCTTCAGAAATGCAGAGTCAACACTGATGTGTGTGTGTGTCTGGCTATTTGGGAGGGTGGAGAGCAGAACAAAGAGGAGAATTTAATAAGCAAGAACTCGTCAGGGGCTAGGGTCAGTTCTGAGACTGCTGCCTGTCCAGAACATGGGCTTCTTCCCACCCCCGCTAACCGGAGTGCTGACATTCGAAAAAGAGTGAAAAATACAGCTTCTGTTTGCTTTGCTACAAATAAGTGGCCTTCTGACTGGCCTCCTTCCCAGAGGCCCTGAGAGGACTTCAGATGTGGTCAGCGAGGTATCTGGCTGGTGCCAGCCTGCCGGCCCTCATCCAGGCGGCCTGCACCAGAGAAACAGCGGGGCCAACTGCTGGCCGCCTTCACTCCCCCTGTTAGTGCCATCTTACTTCTTTCTGAGATGAAACTGGTCTTACTCTCTGAAGATGGATGGGCAAGGTTTCGTATGGCGTCCGCCTTCACGTCTCACCCACTGAATTAGTAACTTAAAATTAATGGACCAGTTGAGAGAGGGCCCATGGACTCTCAGGCCCATGCACATCCAGGGCCTATCTGGAAAATGCATAAAAATGTGGTTGAATGGGAGTCCTCTGAGGTGAGGGGCACAGAGCTAGACCGCTTGGAATCCTTGGGGCTGCATTCCTGATGGTCCTGCCATTTCTCCTGGATTCGATTAGGGTTAAGAAGCACAGAGTCTAAATGCCAGAGTGGGCATTTCTGCACTAATACTTATTGACAGTTACATTGAACAAGCCACTTAACCTCTCTGAACTTCAGTTTGCCCATCTATAAAGTAGGGAGAGTAATAGGACCTCCCTACCTCACCAGGTTATTGTGGCTGAGCGTTAATGTATGTAAAATGCTTGGCACATACTAGGCACTGTTGGTTTTACTATTAGGATGGTTTGAGCTTTCTCCAAGGGCTTATATTTAGCCAAAAGATGAAAAGCTTTGTGGTGAGAGCTGAAAAAATGACCCCCTCTTCTTCCTTCCGTATGACAGTTGATGCTTCTGTCCCAGTGACAAAGAAATGAGAGCATCCCATGGGCAGCATCATGTGGGGCCCCCACTGCTGTCCACCGCCCTCACGGCCTGAAATTAAGCAGCCTCCCTGTCCACGTGGTTGCCACTGAGCCCTGAATTGTGCAGTATGAGCGGCTGTACTTGGCATTGCGTCCGTCATCTGTTCAGGCAGCGCTGACACTCATTCTGGGTCTGTGGTTCTGTCCTCCCAGAAGCGATAGATGGAGCAGCGCTGACGTTCAGTGCAGTTTGCTCGAGTATCCTCTGCTTTGGCTGGACTAGACTAGCAGGTTTCCAGATTCCTTTGTCTTCACGGGACACTGTTGGACAGGAGGTTGGGCCTAAACGGGGATTAGCTGCCTCTTCTGCAGCCTCCTCCACCCTGCCCCCAAAAGCTTCTGTGATTGCATTTATTTACTCCAAGATGGAATTCCAGCAACACATCTGCAGAGGTAGAAGCTAAGCTCAGGTGAAGGCAGATCAGTTTAGCAGCATCCAAATGGTCATTGGCCTTGAGTTGACTGCCAAGTGATTCGGTACAATGGAGGGTTCTAGGAGCTGTGTTCTTGAAAAGAGGAGAGTCATGTTTCCAGATGGCAAACCGTGTCCAAAACAGGCGTCCTGAGCACACATACACACACCCCTGTTTAAACCTGCGATGTGCGGAGCCCGACCTGGGCATTTGAAAGTTGCCAGAGAAGCAGACCGGGGCCTTTCTCTGACTGCGGCACCAAGAACGGCATAGCTCAGGAGCAGGCCTTGTCTTCTACCTGGGCCTCTGTGGTTTCGGATCTTCTTGGAATACTTTGTAATCCCTTTATGAACGTCTCAGACTTGGACCATCTGTTGTGACTCCTGAATTCTCTGTTCTCTCCCCGTCGCCTTCACATGTGCAGACACCAAGACTCACTCGCCTTCCCTGGCACCTTCAACGCCTAGGTCTGCCGGGCACACGGTGAGTGCTTGGCCTTGCTGGCTGAGTGAGTGACTGTGTACTCTTTCTTGGAGCGGTTCTCAACCCAGGCTGCTCATCACCAAAACTCTGTGAGTCTTAAGAAAACAAGTAGAAAGAAGGACTCATTTCTTATTCTGGGGTGAGTTCCAAATGCATTTTTAAAGAGCCTCACAGCAATTGCCTGAGTTTTCAGTCCACCTTTATTTTTAGGGAGGCGCCCCTTGTACTGATAGAGAATATAATTTGCCGAATCAGTTCACTTTTTCAGTTCGCAAATAATGATGAAACTTAAATGGAAGCACTTTGTAAACTGTAAAGTCCCCTCCAGATACGAGGTGCTATCTCATAGCAGCCAGGGATCCACTTGTCTCTGTCTCCGCTGATACACACTCTTGTGTGACAAGGAGGAGGAGGAGTGCCCTAGAGACCACTGTGCGCCTGCCTTGGGGAGCACGAGGGGAACAAGAACACCGCCTGCCCAGCTCGCGGTGAACATTGTGGACAGTGCAGTGGAGTAGAAGGGGTTGGCATTTGATGGATCTTATCACGCTCCTGCCTGTGTGTTTTTGGTTGGGCTAAAAGTTCAAGGCTTGTTAGAGTCTTGTTTCACAGTAGCTCTGATTTGCCGCCATCCTCTCAACCTCTCTCTGGTTCAAAAGCAAAATTAAACACTCGTTTCTGGAGGTTGATGAATTGTTGTACTAAGGGAGGTTTTGTTTGCAGTGACTTGCCTGTCTGATGAGTCTGAGCGTTTGGCTGGCCTTTCTGGCTGAAGCAGCCCTTTGAACTGATGCCTAGAATGCATGCCTCCCGCTCCTGACCTCTCTTCTGGGCCACAGTCGGGCCTTTTCCCTCTGCTGGAAGTTCCCTGCCCCTCCCCAAACACATTCACTCAGTCACCATGTGGGTAGTACAGACCCTCTGCTATACCATCCTGGCACTCCTCACAGTCACGGTAGTTATCTTTGTAATTATTTGATTGCCTTTCTGACTGTATTTGTTGAATAAATGAAAAGTGTATTCCCTTTCACTTGGCCCACATTTTAATTAATGTATAATTCCTAGAGAATGAAAAAAAAACCCACTTAATTCTCCACATGGACAAGCATTTATTATGAAAAGACTTGCTTTTTAACCTCCTTCTTTTTCCTTCCCCAGTGCTCCTGAAGTTCCGCACGGATAAGGGAAGAGACCCTAGTTGTGATACCTTTGGGGAAGATTCTGAGCTGTTGCTCCAGATTCGAAACGATGTGCTTGACTCCCTGGGCGTTAATCCTGACCTGCTTCCTGAAGACTTTGTCAGGTTGGTCTCGGCATTTATTAGTTTGGCCTGGATTGATAAACATCTGCGTATTTGCCTTAAGTTGGGGAGGTGCTTTACTGAGACCAAAAGCCCTGAGGGGAGCCTCCTGGGCCACGTTCTGCCAACTTCGCAGGCCTCTGCCTCTCAGTTGGTGTAGCCACAGCTGTGAGAAGGAGAGGTGCAGGTTCTGTTTGTTCAGTAGTTATATGGTTCAAAATTCAAGGTAGTGTAAAATCTGTATGCACTAGTGCAGCGGTTCTCAACCTGTGGGTCGTGACCCCTTTGGCGGTCGAACAACCCTTTCACAGGGGTCGCCTAAGACCATCCTGCATATCAGATATTTACATGACGATTCATAACAGTAGCAACATGACAGTTATGAAGTAGCAACGAAAAGAATTTTATGGTTGGGTCACAGCATGAGGAACTGTATTTAAAGGGCCAGAAGGTTGAGAACCACTGCACTATTGTGTACCTTTTTCACTTCAGTGTCTTCTGGGGTGTTTCCCGGTTAGTACATAGATTCCTCCCTCGTTTCCCCAGCTCTGTATAGCATTCCAGCACAGGAGCAGTAGCGGTCACTGAACCAGTCCCCTGCAGCCTTGAGCTGTGGCCAGGCTTTTGTTACCACGTATGCTGCAGTATATGGCCTTGTGTGTGCAGGCGCACCTGCAGGGTAAATTCATAGGCGGGGAGTAGCTGGGTCAGAGAGTGATTTATTACTTGGTAGATATTACCCCAGTGCCCTCCATTGATGGCTCACCAGTGTCTACTCTCAGCAGCAAGGACACTTGTGTTCCCAGCATCCTCTCTCTTGGGCACTTGGAGGTTTTCACCTTGGTGACCAGTCTGATTGGAGAAGTCCAAACAGTGACGAGGCCAGGAGCCCCTTCCAGGCAGTTCTGGGATCGTCAGCGCACTCTCGTTTTCTTTCATTGTCCTAGGGAAAAGTTCCTAAATTGCTTTGCTGTGCCTCTAGCCTGTAGCAGTAATAATAATGGCTGCAATTTATTGAGCATGTATTATGTACATGTTCTCTCTTCACAACAATTCTTTTTATAGGTGAGGAAAAGTTCAAGTTCAGGAAAGTTAAGTGCCTAATGCAAGGCTTATATATATAGCTAATGGCAACAGTACCACGTATTGAAGACGTTCTGTGCTTTACCACATTTAATTGCCACAATATCCCCTTGAGGTGTGATAATTTTCCCATTATTTAAATGAAGAAACTGAGGCTCAGAAAGATTTTTCTATCACTTGCTCAAGGTTTTAGTAAGTAGCCAACCAAGACCTCGCCCAAGTCTCACCATATAATCTGGTCGTAGCATGCTTCTTTGGTTTTCTTCTAGCAATAAAGTGAATCAGAGTCCCTTCTCCAGTCGTTTCTTTCTCGTGTCTGGGCACCGTGTTTAGGCAGTAGCAGACCCCACCGGGTTTAGGACCAGCAGTAGCCTTTGGGGTGCTTTGGTCAGTTGGTACGGGGAGTTCAGGGTTAATGACACTGCAGGCTGGGCTCCCAGCCGTGCATGCATGTCTTGGTAAAGGGAGGACAGTACGTGGAAAGCAAGTGGTACCTGCTCTGGCTCATGCAGGGCTCCGTTTGCAGGAGACGCTGCCAGGGAGACCAGGCCGCCAAGCAGACCCGTGCCTGGCCGTGCGTATGCAGCCAGCTGACTAATTTGGGCATTTAGAGTGAGTGGCATGACTCTGTCGCGAAAGTGGCCACGGCCCTGCTCCACAGAAGAGAAAGCCACCACCTAACTGTTAACAGCCTCACTAGCTGCTGACTGGTTTTCTCTCCAAAGTGCTTCCTCCCCCTCCCACCTGCTCTGCGGAAACCACTTTCCCATGTCCGGGTCCTCGTGTGCTCAGGTGTTCCCGCGCTATTGCTCTTTAAGTAAGAGGCCTGACATGGGGTGGGGTGTCTGGCCGCTCAGGCACCCTCACAGATTGCCCACTGCCCGCTCGGAGCAGGGCTGCGCACTTGAGTAGGGAAGGCTGTGCACAAGTCTCCGTTTCCCTCATCTGTCCTGGTGTGCTTGCGCTGTCCTTTATGTGACCTTATTTATTCTCTTTTTAGAGAGCTTTATTGCTTTTCTGATTAGGAAAGTCACAGGTGCCTGTTGCCAGAAAATGTAGAAGGGAAGAAAAGGATCACCCACGGTCCCACCATTGAGAAGTAGCCACAGCTAACATTTTGGGGTTTAGTTTAGACTCACAGATTTCTGAGTATATTTACCTATACGTGTTCTCCTTTCTAAAGTCAAAATGAGCCGAAACAGGTTTGGCTCAGTGGATAGAGCGTCGGCTTGCGGACTGAAAGGTCCTAGGTTCGATTCCGGTCAAGGGCATGTACCTGGGTTGCGGGCACATCCCCAGTGGGGAGTGTGCAGGAGGCAGCTGATCGATGTTTTTCTCTCATCGATGTTTCTAACTCTCTATCTCTCTCCCTTCCTCTCTGTAAAAAATCAATAAAATATATTAAAATAAAATAAAATAAAGTCAAAATGAGATCAGCCCTAACTGGTTTGGCTCAATGGATAGAGCGTTGGCCTTTGGACTCAAGGGTCCCAGGTTCGATTCCGGTCAAGGGCATGTACCTTGGTTGCGGGCACATCCCCAGTGAGGGGTGTGCAGGAGGCAGCTGATCAATGTTTCTCTCTCATTGATGTTTCTAACTCTCTGTCCCTCTCCCTTCCTCTCTGTAGAAAAATCAATAAAATATATATTTTTTAAAAAAATGAGATCAGATTTTCCATGCTATCACCCTCTTTTTTCAGCATGTCATGCCTGTTTATGTCAAAATACAGATCCATGTCCTTGTCTGACACATGGTTATTTATTCATCCATCACCTTATCAGTGGGTATTTAAGTTGTTTGTAGCTTTTCACTATTATATATGTTTATGACGAACATTCATAAATTATATATGTAAATATAACTTTTACTGTTTAAAATTTTTATTGTGGTTAAGTATACACAACATAAAATATAACATCTTAACCATTGAGCACATTCACATTGCTGTACAACCACCACCACCTTCCACTAACTTCCCTTTCTGTCTTCTCCAAGCCCCTGGCAACTTTTGTCTTCTACTTCTATAAACTTGGCTATTCTAGGTATCTCGTATAAATGGATTCATACATTTGTGAATTTGTCCTTTTGTGAACTTAACTGTTTTTTTTTTTAATACAGAATAATATACATGTTATGGAAAAATCAGTACAGAATAAATTCTAAGGTGAACATGAAAATCACTTGTAATTCCATTACCCAGGGAAAATTACTGATCACTGGTACTGTGTCTCCTACATTTTCTCTCAGAGCATAAGTAAAATCAATAAAATCCTTTGTAGATTTTTTTTTTTAAAGACTCATTTATTGTTAGCAAGGGTGGTGGGAAAAGTTGCAACCTTTTTAGCGAACACTTTGGAAATATGTATCAAGAATCATTAAAATGTTCCCTGTTTGACACAGTAATTCTTCCCCTTACTAATAAGATTATACCCTAAAGAAATAATTTGAGCAAACTTTTATGTACAAAACATACTTATTATCATATTTTAAAAAAGAGAAATTGGAGAAGCATTAAAGAGTTATTGATAGCTCTGGCCAAGTAGCTCAGTTGGTTAGAGCATCGTCCTGATACACCAAGTTTGCGGGTCCAATCCCCAGTCAGGGCACATACAAGAATCAACCAATGAATGCATAAATAAGTGGAAGAAGAAATCTCTCTTTCTCTCTCTCCCTCCCTCTCTCCCTCCCTCCCTCTCTCCCTCTCTAAAAATCAGTCAATAATTTTTTTAAAAAAGAAATGCAGGACAATGCGATATTATGCATGGATTTAAAATGATGCTTTTTGTCCTGGCCAGTGTGGTTCAGTTGCTTGCAGTGTCGTCCTGTACATCCAAAGGTTGCGGGTTCAATCTCTGGTTGTGATGCAGAGGCAACCGATTGATGTTTCTGTCTCTCTCTCTGTTTCTGTCTCTCCCTCTCCCTTCCTCTCTCTAAAATCAATTTTTTAAAGTGGTATTTACCATGGAAAATGTCAAGCATACAGAAAAATGAAAGACTAGTCTAGTAGTGAATACCTATATACCGCTCAGCTAGATTCAGTTGCTAATATTTTGCTTTTATTTTTGGGGAGAAGAGCATGATACAGACACGAGGCTTTAATATACTGCATCCAAATTCATCTTTTGCATTTCGTTCTGTGTCTCTTAATCAAGGAGTTGGCAAACTATAGCTTGCCACCTGTTTTTGTAAATAATGTTTCATTTCATACCTACTCGTGTATTATCTGTGACAGCTTTTGTAGAGTTTTTACAACTTTACAACAGCAGACTTAAAGAGTTTAAACAGACCATATGTCCTATAAATCCAGAAAATTTACTGTCTGATTTTTCACACAAAGTTTTCCAACTCTTGATCTAGAACAGTTTACCAGTTTTTGGTATTATTATTATTATTATTATTATTAGTCCGGTCCAGTTATATTGTAGAGTATCTCATATTCTGGATTTGTCTGGTTGCTTCTTGAGATGTTTGTTTTGTCTTATTTAATTTCCATTATTTAGACTCCCATACAGTAAAATTCATTTTTCTTTTTTTTTTTTTTTTTTTTTAAATATATTTTATTGATTTTTCACAGAGAGGAAGGGAGAGAGATAGAGAGTTAGAAACATCGATGAGAGAGAAACATCGATCAGCTGCCTCCTGCACATCTCCCACTGGGGATATGCCCGCAACCAAGGTACATGCCCTTGACCGGAATCGAACCCGGGACCTTTCAGTCCGCAGGCTGACGCTCTATCCACTGAGCCAAGCCGGTCTCGGCTATTTTTCTTTTTTTTTAATTCATTTTAGAGAGGAAGGGAGAGGGAGAGAGAGATAGAAACATCAATGATAAGAGAGGATCATTGATTGGCAGCCTCCTGCACACCCCCACTGGGGACCGAGCCTGCAACCCGGGCATGTGCCCTTGATGGGAACTGAACCCGGGACCCTTCAGTCCAAAGACCTACACTGTATCCACTGAGCCAAACTGGCTAGTGCTAAAATTCATTTTTGTTTCCTCATGTGTTTTTTAAAGCTTATATACAGCAAAATTTATTTATTTTTGTTACACAGTTCTATGAGCCATGTGTGTTTTGTTGTTATTGTTAATTCTCATTTGAGGATATTTTTCCCCATTGATTTTTAGAGAGAATGAAGGGTCTGAAGTTGGGGGGGGCGGTGGAGAGAGAGAGAGAAACATCAGTGTGAGACACATTGATTGGTTGCCTCCCACACTCACCCCAACCAGGGCCAGGGATCAAACCTGCAACCCAAGTATGTGCCCTTAACCGGAAATCAAACCGGAGACCCTTTGGTGCATGGGCTGGCGCTCTAACCACTGAGCATGCTGGCCAGAGCTGTGTGTGTGTGTGTGTGTGTGTGTGTTGTTTTTATTTTTACAGTTTCATGAATGTTTACAAAGACATAGAGTTACGAAACCATCACCACAATCAAGATATAGGAAAGTTTCATCACCTCAAAAAGTTCCCTTGTGGTGCCTTGTTGTAGTCAGTTCCTTCCCCACCGACCACAGCTGATCCGTTCTCTATTCCTGTTCTTCTGCCTTTCCCAGTAATATGACACGGGCACACCTCAGAGAGAGGGCTCAGGGCTCCAGACCACCGTAACAACTCGAGTATCACAGTGAGTGAGTTGTAACCTTTTGCCGGTGGAGGGTCTTACAAGAGTTCTTTATATATTCTAGATACAGGTCCTCTTTTCATATATGACTAACAAGATTTCCTCCCATTTTGTGGATTGTCTTTTTACTTTCTTAATGGTATCCTGTGTGTGGTTTTTTTAGTTGGTATTTGTGTGTGTGTGTGTGTGTGTGTGTGTGTGTGTGTGTGTGTGTGTTGTTAATCCTCACCTGAGGATATTTTTCCATTAATTTTTATTATTATTATTATTATTATTATTATTATCTTTTTTTTAGTGAGGAAGTGAGGGGGAGAGACACATAGAGAGAAACATCAATGTGAGGGAGACACATCAATTGGTTGCCTCCCACACGTGCCCTTGACCGGATTTGAACCCGGGACCCTTCAGTCCATGGGCCGATGCTCTATCCACTTAGCCAAACTGGCTGGGGCTTTAATGGTATCCTTTGAAGTTTAATTTTAATGAAATACAATTTTTCTTTTTTCACACATCCTTCTGGTGTCACACCACCTAATCTAATGTCATAAAGATTTATTCCTGTATGTTTCCTTCTAAGAGTTTTCTAGTTTTAACTTTCACATTTAGGTCTGTGATCCATATTCAAGTTAACTTTTGTACAAGCTGTGAGGTAGGGGCTCCCTTTCATTCTTCTGTATGTGGAGACCCAAATGTCCCAGTACCAATTGTTATAAAGACTTTTTCATTCCCCTTGAGTGATCTAGGCACGCTGGTCAAAAATATATTGATCATATATGTATGTATTTATTTCTGGACTCTCAGTTCTATTTCATTTATCTGTATGTCTGTTGTTTGATTTGTTTTGTTGCTTTTTTTGATTTATGTTAATCTTCACCCAAGGATATTTTTTCCATTGCTTTTTAGAGAGAGTGGAAGGGAGGAGATTGAGGGGAAGAGAGACGGGGAAGGAAACATCGATGTGAGAGCAAGCTGGCGCTCTAACCATTGAACCACTGGTCAGGGCTGTGTGTCTATTTTTATGCCAATATCATGCGATGTTGATTACTATAGCTTTGTTAGTAGTAAGTTTTTAAATTGGGACACATGAATCCCTCAACTTTCTATTTTATTTATTTTTTAATCCTTATCTGAGGACATATTTACTGATTTTAGAGATAGAGGAAGGGAAACATCGATGTGAAAGAGAAATATCGTTTGGTTGCCTCCTGTACACACTTTGACTGGGCATCAAACCCGCAACCTAAATATGTTCCCTGACTGGGAATCGAACCTGCAACCTTTTGGTATATGGGACTACACTCCAACCAACTGAGCCATCTGGCCAGGACCAACTTTGTTCTTTTTGCAAGATTATTTTGGCTATTCTGGATCTCTTGCATTCCCATAGGAATATTAGGATGGATTTTGCCATTTCTACAAAATAGGCAGCTGGAATTTTGATATAGTTATTTCTGTCAGATACATAATTTGGGGAGTATTGCTCTCTTAACATTATTAAGTCTTCTGATCCATGTACATGAGATATATTTTCATTTATTTAGGTCATTTATTTCTTTCAACAATATATTGTAGTTGTTGTTTTTTTAATTAAATCTTTATTGTTGAAAGTATTACGTATGTTCCTTTTTTCCTCCATGGACCCCTTCTAGCTCGCCCCTACCCCCCCCCACCCCACCCCACCCAGGCCTTCACCACCCTATTGTCTGTGTCCATGTGGTATGCATTTATGCATAGAAGTTCTTTGGTTGATCACTTACCACCCACCCGCCCCCACCTTCCCTCTGAGATTCCACAGTCTGTTCTGTGCTTCTGTGTCTCTGGATCTATTTTGTTCATCAACTTATTTTGTACATTAGATTCCACATAGGAGTGATACCAGGTGATACTTGTCTTTCTCTGACTGGCTTATTTCGCTTAGCATAATACTCTCCAGGTATATATTGTAGTCTTCAAAATTTGTTTTACACATCTATTGTTAAATTTATTTCTAAATATTTTATTTTGGATGCTACTATGAGTGGAATTCTTTTTTTTTTTTAATATATTTTATTGACTTTTTACAGAGAGGAAGGGAGAGGGATAGACAGTTAGAAACATCGATCAGCTGCCTCCTGCACACCCCCAACTGGGGATGTGCCCACAACCAAGGCACATGCCCTTGACCAGAATCGAACCTGGGATTTTTCAGTCCACAGGCCGATGCTCTATCCACTGAGCCAAACCGGTTAGGGCTATGAGTGGAATTCTTAACTTCATTTTTACAATGTTCAGTACTAATGTATAAAAATACAATTGATTTTTGTATGTTTATTCTATATCCTGTAAGCCTTGCTAATTAATTTAATAGTCCAAGTAATTTTCCTGTGAATTCCTTAGTATTTTCTATACACCAGATCATGTTATCTGTGAATATGTATTGCTTCTTCCTTCCCAATCTGAGGCCTCTTATTTCTCTTCTCCTTTCTTAACTGCCCTGGCTAGAACTTCAGTACAATGTCCAGTAGAAGTGGTGAGAGCCGACATCTTTATCTTGTTCCTGATCTTGGGAAAGCAGCTTTTAGTCTTTCACCATTGAGTCGGCGACAGCTATGACTTTTTCATAGATGCCCTTTATCAAGTTGCAGAAGTTTTCCTCTATTCCCAGTTTTTTGAGTGTTTTTATCATGAAAAGGTGCAGGATTTTGTGGATGCTTTTTCTGTATCTATTGAAATGATCATGTGTTTATTATCCTTTAATCAATTAATATGGCATACTACATTGATTGCTGTGTGTGTTTTTCAGTTGTTGAACCAACTTTGCATTCCTGACATAAGTCCCACTTAGTCATAGTGAATAATTCTTTCCATATGTTACTGGTTTGGTTTGCTAGCATTTAGTTAAGAGAATATACTTAGCTGTGGCCAGTATTTTCGGTGGTTAGAGCATTGGCCCGCCCACCAAAAGGTCTCATGTTTGATTCCCAGTCAAGGGCCCATACCTGGGTTGCAGGTTCACTCCCTCACCCTCGTTGGAGCACATGTGGGTGGGGAGACTACCAGGTGAAGCATCTATCACATCTATGTTTCTCTTTCTCTCTCTCCCCCTCCCTTCCTCCCTTCCACTCACTCTCTGAAAATCAATGGAAAAAATATCCTCTGATGAGGATTAACGAACAAAAATAAGAATAATAATATACTTTAGATTTTTTAAATTTGATTTTTTTTTAATGTATCGGTTTGAGAGAGAAAAACATTGATTTGTTGTTTCACTCATTTATGCACTCTGGTTGATTCCTGCATGTACTCTGACCAGGGATTGAACCTGCAACCTAGGTGTATCGAGAAGACATTTTAACTATCTAAGCTACCTGGCCAGGACAGGATAATATACTTTTAAGAGAGAAAAGGCAGAATATTACATTGTGTGGCATGATCACAAGAGAATACGTGTTTTGTTTTGTTTTTTAATAAAAGGAGAAATTCTGGCATTTGATTATCTTTGAGTAGTAGAATTCTGAGTGATAGTGTTTCTTTGTGACAGTTCTCTGTGTTTTATAGTTCTATAATAGACCTTGATAAACAGTAGGAAGTTACCTCTGTGGCTGAACAGAGGGAGTGCTGATCCTGGCTGGGGTTGGGGTGGGGGGTAGAAGGTGGAAGTTGTGATAATAGCCTTTCTAAAGGGCTTTTTTTAAAGGGGCAAAATGTATCAGAACCCAGATGTATGATTGCAATGTTGAACAGTCTAAATATCCATCAGATTATAGTGTGGAATGAATAATAGTTGATATTACTTGGGTTTAAAATAGTATATGTTTAGCCCGGCCAGCATGGCTCAGTGGTCGAGTGTCTACTTATGCACCAGGAGGTCATGGTTTGATTCCTAGTCAAGGCACTTGCCCGGGTTGCATTGTGGGCTCAGTCCCCAGTGGGGTCGTGCAGGAGGCAGCCAATCAATGATTCTCTCCCATCATTGATGTTTCTATCTCTTTTTCCTTCTCCCTTCATTTCTGAAATAAAAATATGTATATATGTTAAAAGGAGAATCATCGATCAGCTGCCTCCTGCATGCCCCATACTGGGGATGGAGCCTGCAACCTGGGCATGTGCCCTTGACTGGAATCGAACCTGGAACCCTTCAGTCCACAGGCTGGAGCTCTAGCCACTGAACCAAACTAGCCAGGGCTGGAGGTGGTCTCTTGATCATAGGGTTCCTTTGGGAAACTGCAACTTGTCTATGTCCCAGTTTGTTCATTTAAGAAATATCTTTGAGTTTAGGGCTAGGAACCGGGGAAGTAGTGAGAGATAGGTTTAGCTACCCAGGATGGGTGATTTGAAGGGGTTGGTGACAGTATCAGCTAACATTTGTCCTCTGGCCCAAGAAGGACTGGCATCTATGTGGGTAGTGAAGACTTTTTTCTATCCCCATACTTTCATATCAGATCCCAAATTTCCCATGCCTCCTGCATGTTAACACAGGCCTTCTCCCTGACCTGTGTCTGGGAATAGCATATAGAACCCACCGCCCATTGTGGGTAAGGATAGAATTGCTAGAATGTGACCGGGGCACTGACACATCTGATATTTGAAGGACCTTATTTTTAGGATGCACAGATATAGTCTTTCCTTTAACCTAAAAAAAAAAAAAAAAGTGTTGTGAAACAGCTCCTGCCTGCCAAGGTTCAAAGGTCTTTCCCAGCCACCATCTAACCCCTGGACCGGATTTAACCTTCACGCCTAGATGCCAGCATTAGCATTGCTGTCGGAATTGACTCCTTGGCAGATGTTTCATTCAGGCAGCCCTTTGCCGGCCCTTCTACATGTCCTACCCCTTTCTGTTCCTCCGTGTTCATTTCACTTGTCTTCCCTTCTAGGTTCTGCTTCTCCGAGATGGCTCCTGTGTGTGCAGTGGTTGGAGGGGTCTTGGCCCAGGAAATCGTGAAGGTAAGCAGTCGCTGTGGAGACGACAGTTCATCCCCGCACACCTGGTAGATGTGCCGAGAGGGCTCTGGGCTCTCTGGGCTCCTGGTTTCTCTGACCCCACTCTTCCTTGTTTCATGCCCCGCCCTTTCCCTTCCTTCCCTTTTCCAGCCCATCCAGGTGGGCATTCAGCAAATGACCTCTGAGTGCCACTCTGTGCTGAGCCCAGAGCTGGACATAGTACTGCCCGCCCTCCCCCCCCCCCCCCCCCCCCCCCCCCAGCTGACCTGCCCAGGGGGCTGGTGCTGATGCTGTTGGCCAAGTATTCGCTTCTCCTGGCTCTAGGAAGTGGGTGCTGTCATGATGCCCTCTTAAGGAAGGACACTGTTCAGGCCCTGAGAGGGACTCCAGTCCGTGCTCTTCTCCTCGACGGGGTTTCTCTGTCCATCACCATGGCCCCAGAGTTCCTTCTTGTTAATCCCACCCGTAGGTATTTACAGAGGAGGCGGACAGCCAGGACCAGTGCCTGTGCCTATGCAGGAGCCCACAGGCTCTGCAAGGGGGGGCCTGTGACATGTTGGGTAGCTGTCATTGGCACTCTCAGGGCAAGTGTCTTACCTGGGGCCATACAACCAGTAGCTAGGGCAGCATTTTTCATTTCTTCTGGAAGAACATTTGGGCTGCTAAAGCTATAGCATACCCTCAAAAAAGTTTTACTTCCTCTGGGAACTTTGCTATTTGCCCAAAGATGTTGGAGTGGCCTTTGTTAGGGTCTAGGTGCTCATGGACTTGCAGTGGTATTTTGTCCTCTCCTTGGGCAGCATTGTGCTGGTTCATGACAAAGTGCAGTGACGGAGAATCAGAAGGTGGGAATGGGAACGTAGGTATTCTTGTGGCCTGTAGAGACAATCCTATCCTATATAAACCTATATAATAAAACCCCAATGTGCAAATCAACCAAATGGCAGAACGACCAGTTGCTATGATGCGCACTGACCACCAGGGGGCAGATGCTCAATGCAGGAGCTGTCCCCTGGTGGTCAGTGCGCAATCCCACAGGGGGAGCTCCACTCAACCAGAAGCCAGGCTCACTGCTGGCCAGCGCAGCAGCAGTGACCGGAGCCTCTCCCACCTCCACTGCAGGCGGGCAGTAAGCCAGGGGTCCCGGACTGTGAGAGGGCGCAAGCGGGGCTGGGGGACCCCACCCCCCAGTGCATGAAATTTCTGCACCGGGCCTCTAGTAATAGATAATCAGTGCCATACAGAGACTGTTCCTTACATGGATGAACTAATTTATCCTCCCAGCAGCCGCAGAGGTAGAGGTGTGGTGATCCCTGATGTATAAAGTGGGGATGGAGGTGCGGGGAAGGGGGGAGCTAGGATTCGAGCCTAGGCATCTGGTTTCTGGGCCTGTGTTCTTCCCCACTTGGTCATCATGCCTCAGGCACTGTCCCAAACTGACACCCAGTCCAGCGGCTCTGCGTCTGCGTGGACCCAGGGCTGCTGTCCTTGCACCCCCAGGCTCACTCTGCGCATCCCATGAGAAGCCGCTCCCTGGATTTTTCGTATGGGATGGCGATTTGGGGTCAAGGCAGGTGGCCTTGACCCGATTGCTTGCAGCGGCTTCTCCGATTGCTTGCAGCGGCTTCTCCGCATCCCAGTCCTAACCTCTAATGCAGCCCCCTCCTCGCTGCCTGCTGGGGACAGCTGTTGCCAGCATCTTGTTTCTGTTTATCCCAGCGAGCCAGAGCTCTGCATTCTCGGTTGCTGGGCGTGTCTGGAATCTCCTCCTGCCCCCATCTGGCTTGGGAAGCACTTTACCTTTTGCCCCATGTTCACCCCGTGCCCTGCTGTCTGGTCCCCACCACTCACTCCACTCCCCCTGCTTAACACGGGTCAGCCTCAGTCAGCTGGCGGCAGGCTCTCCTGAGAGGCCATCTGACCGTCAGAAAGTGAACGCTAGGAGGTGGGGGACAAATGTAAAATCTGTCCCCTTGGAATCATCTCTGTTTCCTTCCTTCTGCATTTCAGACACCATGAGTTCTGCCCACGTCCCCACGGTGTCATGCCCCCTTAGGTGGAAGTCGTCCTTCCTTCCCCGTCCACGGTAGCGCCCCTGTGCTCAGTGTACAGGTGACCGTGACAGCAGTGGCCATCTTGGGCTCCAGGGTAGGCCGCATTGTAACCCGTAAGTTGGGTTCCTCCCAGGCTCTAGGAGTTCTGGCTGTGGGCTCCTGGGCCTTCCACCCGGCTGAGGGCTTGGGATCCTCAGCCATTGGCAGAGGGGCTGGCCCCATTAGTTGTAGCAGCTCCCATTTACTGAGCATCTGCGCTGTGCCAGGTACATTACAAGACTGGTCGCATTTCATTCTCCCAGAAACCCTAGCAGGCAGGAGCGAGCCTGTCAGATCCAAGCCCCCTCCTCAGGAACTAGCACTACACCTGCCGCAGGTTAGACGCTAACACATCTCCTTGGGCAGGTGGCTGAATAGCCCCTTAAAGTAGGTACAGTTGTCCCCACTGACAGATGAGGAAATGGATTGGGATTGGCGCTCAGTTCAAGGAGAAGTTCAGGACGTTTAGAGCCATTTCTAACCTTGTAAGTGAGATCATACCTTATGAGTGACAACATGGAGCTCCCTGGGACCCACTGCCTAGAAGCTGGCCAAGGTGATGGTAGCCCTGTTTGGGGTCAGAACCTCTTAGATCACTGGCACATATGAGCCCAGAGCTGTGCACACATGACTCAGCTTGTGAATTCAGGTTGTCTGACCCTATCCTTAAAAGTGCTGTGTCCCGCCGAAACCGGTTTGGCTCAGTGGATGGAGCGTCGGCCTGCGGACTGAAAGGTCCTAGGTTCGATTCCGGTCAAGGGCATGTACCTGGGTTGCGGGCACATCCCCAGTGGGAGTTGTGCAGGAGGCAGCTGATCGATGTTTCTCTCTCATCGATGTTTCTAACTTTCTATCTCTCTCCCTTCCTCTCTGTGAAAAATCAATAAAATATATTTTAAAAAAAAAAAAAAGTGCTGTGTCCCTCCCTTCCACTCGCTCTAAAAATTGGTGGGAAAAATATCCTCGGGGGAGGATTAAAAAAAGTGCTGTGTCCTTCTGTTAACCCCACGAGACAGTCATCGTGTCTGTGGCTGAAGAGCTGCTCCCAGGCCTGTCCTGCAGCCGGGAGGCGAGGGCTCCGGAAGCCGCAGCGAGGTGTGTTGGAGGGAATCGCTGCCTTTCTGTCACAGCCATGACAGTTACCCCTGCTCTTCGCCAGGTGCTGCTCCTTCATGCCGGGCACTGGTGAAGGGATTTGAGGTACATCATCTCACCTTTCTTTTTTGAATCTTTGTTGTTGAAAGTATTACAGATGTCTCCTTTTTTCCCCCCATTGACCATCTAGCCCACCCCTGACCCAGGCCTTCACCACACTATTGCCGTGTCCATGGGTTATGCATATATGCATACAAGTTTTTTTGATTGATCTCATCTCTTTTTCTTTAAAAAAAAAAAAATACGGCCAAAACCGGTTTGGCTCAGTGGATAGAGCGTCGGCCTGCGGACTGAAGGGTCCCAGGTTCGATTCCGGTCAAGGGCATGTACCTGGGTTGCGGGCACATCCCCAGTGGGAGATGTGCTGGAGGCAGCTGATCGATGTTTCTCTCTCATCGATGTTTCTAACTCTCTATCTCTCTCCCTTCCTCTCTGTAAAAAATCAAGAAAATATATTTTAAAAAATACGTTTTTATTGTTGTGTGTTTTTTTTTAGAGAGAGGGGAAGGAAGAGGGGAGAATCATTGATCGATTGTCTCCTACTGGGGATCAAGCCTGCAACCCAGGCATGTGCCCTGACCAAGAATCAAACTGGGACCTCCTGGTGCCTGAGTTGACGCTCAGCCATACTAGCAGGGCTCACCTCTGTCAGTGCCTAGGATAGTACATCTGTTATGTGTGCTTTACATGGGGAAGTAAGGCTCAGAGAAGCTGAGTCACCTCTCCAAGGGCACACAGCTGGCAAAGGCCAGCGCAGAAACGTGACCATCCAGAAGGCCTCCATGCTCGAGCTCACGGGAGCCTTTCCCTGCTCCTTCTTCTGGGCGTCTTGCCTCTGCCTTCTCCTCTCTCTCCTAAGCTCCAGGGGCCCTTCTTTGGCCTCTGAAACCTGTTTCCTGAGCCCGTGCAGCCCAGCTGGCTCACTTTTTCTACCTCTGTGACTCTCTAAATAAACTTTCGCTTGTATTTAAAAAAAAAAGTTTCCAGACATGGCCAAATGGCCCCTGGGGAGCAAAATCGACCTCTATTGAGAAACCGCTGCCCACACCGCCGGTGGAAGGTCTGGTCTGGGTTTTTTTCCCTCCATCTTGTCCCTTTTAAAACACGTGAGCTGAGCCCTCTTGTTTTTCTCCCCAGGCCCTGTCTCAAAGGGACCCACCTCACAACAACTTCTTCTTTTTTGACGGCATGAAGGGAAACGGGATTGTGGAGTGCCTCGGCCCCAAGTGAACCCACCACACGGCAGCCCTGAAGATGCCGACCCCCAGCGTGCCCGCCTGCGTTCCCTGCCCTTCCTCCCACCAAGGCACCTCTCGGCGAGAGAAGAGTGAAGTCATTGGACCAACGCAAACCCTTTCCTGTGAACAATGAGGTCGTGCAGATGTGCTCCTCGCGAGCACCAACAGCTGCTGCACATGAGGGGGCGGAGGGCCCGGCGGCCTCCCTCCCGCACCGCGCAGGGCTGTTTGCCAGCTCCGCTGAGCGGGCAGCACCTGCAGGTGCCCTCCAGCGCCTCTCCGTCCCGGTGCCGTCAGGGCATCGCCACGCCCCTGGGTACCGCCAGGGATGCCCGCCAGGCACCAGCACACCTGGTTGCGTGGGAGCCTCTCGCCACCTTCCTGGACTTCTCCGCCCGCTGTCACACTGCGGGGAGCGTGGCCTCGGGGGACTGAGGCCCAGGCCCCATGAAACACGAGTGGAACCGCAGCTCCAAATGCAGACAGGTGCCCCGGGAGGAAAAACATGGCAGGCGGGTGTATTTCCTCCGGAGTTCGAAATCCTGAAAAACAACAGGTGGCCTCTGGTGCACGGGCCCCGAGTGTTAGTGAGGATTAGTGAGTCCAGCCTGGGCTGCGGGACAGAGGACCCGGCACCGGGCCCTCTAGGGCATTCGGGCGAGGCCTTGCCAGTTGAATATTAGGGCTGAATATTAGGAAAACTGTTCTAAAGGCCCCGCCCCCGGGGATTCTGATCTGTGGGGCCCCGCTGGGAGGGAGGAGCCTGTCCTGTTCACAGCCGGCTCTGCTGTGGCCCGGGAGCCTGTTGCATTTAAGGGCTGTGTCGGTCCTTCGTTACCCCTGAGTGGCAGCTGTTTGTGTTTGATTTTTTTTATATTTTCTAGATTCCCATGGTCCTTTAAGGAGGAATGGTAGAAATAAAGTTATTTGCTTTAGGATCTGTTTGTTTTTCTTCCACATTTGAAACTTCCTCTGACAGGGAGTGAGCCCTCAATTGCCTTTTGAAACCAGAAGAAATTCCACTGGACTCTAACAGGACTAGGATTTCTCCCCTCCGACGTGGTTCCTGCCACCTTTTTCTGGGTAACACAGCAAAGAGGTGCATGGAAGCGTCTGTTCCAGCTGTGTGCTGAGAATTCAGTGAACTAGAGGCTGGGTGCAGGGACAGGAGCTGCAGTGGGAAAGGAGTAAAGGGTGACACTGATGCCACCTTTAATGGAGCACCTCTGTGCCAGGCCTTGCACAGAGTGAACGTGGCGATGGCCTCCTTTTGAAATTGACCTTAAGCAATATGCCCCACTCCCACGGTTGGTACAAGTCAGAGCTGTCTGCGGAACACCACGTCTGAGTGGGTTCCTCCTCGATGTAAACATGAGTGAGGTTTGGGCCTGGCCAGTTAGAATGAATGAATTTGCTCCTTTCCATTTTTGTTGTTGTTAATCACCCCCAAGGATATTTTTCCATTGGTTTTTAGAGAGAGAGGAAGGGGAGAGACAGAAACACCGATTGGTTGCCACCCACGCGTTCCCTGACCAGGGCCGGGGATCGAGCCTGCAACTGGGGTACTTGCCCTTGTCCAGTGTCGAACCCGGGATCCTTCAGTCCATGGGCTGACGCTCTAACCGCTGAGCCAAACCGGCTAGGGCTCCTTTCCACTTTAATCCTGTTGCACTGGTGAACGAGAGCTGGTCTCTGGAAGGTAGAACTCAGTCCTGCCCCTCTGCTCCTGCCCAGGGTGAGGCAGGGCTGCGTTTCTGGAGGGGCCGGGTTGTGGGCCCCATTCCTGTCGGGCACTAAGGTCAGTGGTGTTATTGATGAGTGATTTCACACCGTGTTAGAAACCTTGAGCTAATTATTTCCTTTACTTTGCAATGTGGGGCCTTGGTCACAAGGGGGAGCAGGCGGGTCCGGATGGATAAAAACAAAATTGTCATTGTAGAATCTTTGAGGCTTTCAAACTTTTCCGCCCAGTACCTCTCGTGGCAGAGATTGAGTCATCCAGAGGGGAGCCCTCGGGAATCAGGGAGGTGGTGCTGGCAGCTGCCAGCCCCGGGCAAGAAATGTCTTTATTCTCGTTTCTTCAAATTGCATATTCGCCCATACTACACATCAGTATTATCATAAAGTGGGTTTCCCTGAGTCTCCAGGAGGTGCACAATGGTTATCCGTGGTTCCTAGTACCTCCAGGAGCTATGTAGCCACGTGGGAAGGAGGATCTCCTGAAAGTGCCGTGTGTGGGGGTGCCGGAGCTACCGGTGAAGGGAAACGGGCTGGCTTCGGGCAGCCAGGTTTCTCCACTGCACACCCCGCTCTGTCTGCGCAGTTGCCAGATTCTGGTCAGTGCTTACTGTGCTGAGGGCCCAGACGGAACATGGGAGCGGACCAGGTGAGAAATCAGAGCAGGAAGCTCTGGGTTCCGTCACAGCCCCACTTCTTGCAATGCAGGGCCATGGTCAGTTTCTTTTGTAAATGCGTGTTTGTTTATTGAGCTGTGTCCTGTTTGCCCTTTTACAGGTGGCGAAATGGAAGCTTAGGTGGTGGTTTTCAGGTCAAAGAGTTTAATGATAATGCTAGCATGTCACACTACCTGCCTGGTGCTTTTTTAAAATATATTTTATTGATTTTTTTACAGAGGAAGGGAGAGGGATAGAGAGTTAGAAACCGATGAGAGAGAAACATCGATCAGCTGCCTCCTGTACACCCCTGGGGATGTGCCCGCAACCAAGGTACATGCCCTTGACCGGAATCAAACCTGGGACCCTTCAGTCCACAGGCCGACGCTCCATCCACTGAGCCAAACCGGTTAGGGCCCTGCCTGCTGCTTTCCAAAATGCTTGTGCTTTAGCTAAATTGAACCCTCATAGCAGCCCCATGGGGGTAGATACTGTTGTGACAGATTGCAGATGAGGAAACCGCTTCACCCAAACAGCCAGCAGGGAAGGCCTTCGTGCGGCACATGCAGGAAGCACTCACGTCGTGGCACCGCTTAAGACCTCGGTGAGGACGAGGAGACGGGCTTTGCCTTCACAGCTCCTGAGGCCTAGCAGTCACCACTGAGGACCTTCAGCTGGGTCCAGAGGGGCAGGTGGATTTTGTTTTTAAGGTTGTACTAAAACTGTCAAGCAATATACCAGCATAAGCCTGTCCGGCTCAGTGGTTGAGCATCGGTCTATGAACCAGGAGGTCACAGTTCGATTCCCTATCAAGACACATGCCTGGGTTTGGGGCTCAATCCCTAGTGGGGGGCCTGCAGGAGGCTGCCAATTGATGATTCTCTCTCATCATTGATGTTTCTATCTCTCCTTTCCTCTTTGAAGTCAACAAAAATTCTATATACATATACACACACATATACATACCAGCATATGAGTAAAAAAGATTCCTCCCCCTGTGGCACAGCCTGTCAGCTCAATGTTGGCCATGTGGCAAAAGCAGCTGACTTCACCGCTAAACTCAGGATTTTGGAGAGAAACTCGAGCTGCTTTTTGTCGATTAGGGATGTCACCTTTCATACCTAGCTCCCAGAGGTCACACCTCACAGCCATTGAGAGAATCCTTACACACAGGCTGTCAGGTTCTAGTCCAGTCTCTACCACTTAGCTATGTGACCTTGGGCAAGTGACCTTTTGGTACCTCAGTTGCCCCATCTATATAATGGGGTAATCGTATATTCCTCTGATATTTGGAAATTACTATGTTCTCTGAGTAGAAATTGCTCTATGTTACCTGCTATTATGCATATTTATAAATAAGTTTTTCTGCAACTTGCTTTTTCTCATTGCCTTGGAGATCCTTGTCAGTGCATTTAGGCATCAAATTCCAAAACCACAGATGAACCATAAGCTATTTAATCAGGCTGCTGTTGAGTGACACTGAGCCTGTTTTCATTGTACACACTTGGGAAAGACTGCCCAAAGCCAGATGCTCGGGTTACAGAGTATATAAATGCATTTGAGATGGTGATTCTTTCCAAAAGGCTGTGGGCTGGTAGCATTGTACCGCTCACTTGTTTGCATAGATAGTACATGCATGTAGCACAGGATTGAAAGTTTGACAAAGGCACACGGTCATTTTTTTTTTTTACGGAAGAAAAAAAAGGAACAATGGAAAGTAAATCTCTAGAAGCAGCCATTGCAGGAGGGGGCATTTGGAGGTGGTTCGGGGTCAGCTTGCCAGAGGTTGCAGTTGGCAGGGGCAGGGGCTTAGCTGAGGGCCTCACTGCCAAGGTCCCCAGCCTCAGCTCTGCCAAGTTGCAGGACTGGTCTGCACCTCGGTTCCAAGGGAGAAAGCCGCTCCTTTGGACTTTGCTAACAAAATGTGGCGACTGCCCCTGGGTGTCTGCCTCTTTCCATCTGACCTGGGTGGTGGGGCAGGACTCTCCACTTTCCCTCCTAAGTATGACAGATTTGGTTCTATTCCAAAGAAGATACCAAAGTTCTGTTTCTTGTGCTGTGGAGTAAGTTTCTAACAGATAACCCCCCCTTGTGAGTAACTAAATTCTAGACAATGCAAAGCAAAAAACAGAAACCCTACCCAAGAACAACTATTAGATGGCTCTGGAGAGTGACCAAAGGCAGGTGGATGTGAGAGGGGAATTGAAAGTTGCAGTAAGAGCTGGCCACAAGGTAAGTCTTCTGGGGGGTGTGTGTGTGTGTGTGTGTGTGTCCCATTGCTCTGCGCCAGGCAGCAAGGACTGCGGTAGGATGCCAGCTGTCTTACTGACCTGAAGAACCAGAGGAGGGAGTCAGAGTCACCAGAGCTACTGGAGAGGAAAACGCCAAGGGAGAAGAAACACAAGTTGCGTGTATAAACTCAGCCCAGGACTCCTGCCGACCCTGGACTGTGAAGCGTGGGGCAGACAGGAGGGCTGAAGTGAACTGTGAGCCGTTGCCACTGCCACAGTTTCAGTCTAGCAAACACAAATGTCCCCTGGAACTAAAACAGCCACATCCTTGGGAGGCGATAGCAAGATCCAGAATGTCTACAACATCACCTCCCAGGATGCAATCCGAAATGACCCAACATACATGGGATCAGGAACTAGGATTCAAATGGCCCCGGCTTCCTCATCAGAAATGGAGACAGTTAAACAGCATCTTTTAAATATATCTATTTCATTTTTAATTCTCACTCGATATGGTTTTCATTGATTTTAGAGAGAGGAAGAGAAACATCGATGTGAGAAACAAACATTGATCAGTTGCCTTCTAAACAGGCCCCAACCAGGGATAAAACCCAAAACCTGGGTGTGTGTCCTGACCAGAAATCAAACCCGCCACCTTTTGGTGCACAGGATGAGGCTCCAACCAACTGAGCAACACTGGCCAGTGCTATTTATCGTATTTACTGATTTGGAGAGAAGGAGAGGGGGAGAGAGACACATTGGTTTGTTATTCCATTTATTTATGCATTCATTGGTTGATTTTTTTAAATGTATTTTTATTGATTTCAGAGAGGAAGGGACAGAGAGATAGATAGAAACATCAATGATGAGAGAGAATCATTGATTGGCTGCCTCCTGCACACCCCCTAATGGGGATTGAACCCGAAACCCAGGCATGTGCCCTTGACTGGAATCGAACCTGGGACCCTTCAGTCCCCAGGCTGATGCTCTATCCACTGAGCCAAACCAGCCAGGGCCATTGGTTGATTCTTGATTGTGCTTTGACCAGGGATCAAACCCACAACCTTGGCATAGCAGGATGATGCTCTGTGCAACTGAGCTGCCCAGCCATAGCCCAAAACATTTTTAAAATGCTGAAAGGCCCTGGCTGGCTTGGCTCAGAGGATAGAGCTTCGGCCTGTGGACTGAAGGGTCCCGGGTTCAATTCCGATCAAGGGCACATGCCTGGGGTTGTGGGCTCGATCCCCAGTAGGGGGCGTGCAGGAGGCAGCCAATCAACGATTCTCTCTCATCATTGATGTTTCTCTCTCTCCCTCTCCCTTTCTCTCTGAAATCAATAAACAAATTTTTTTAAATGCTGAAAGGAAACAGTCAAATGTAGAAATCTATTACCCGTGAAAATAGGTATTTTCAGATAAAACTAAGAGAATTCGTCACCAGCAGAAATACATGATAAGAAATGCGAATGTTGCCCGGCCACATGGCCCAGTGGTTGAGCATTGACCTATGAACCAGGAGGTCACAGTTTGATTCCCAGTCAGGGCACAGGCCCAGGTTGCAGGCTCGATCCCCACTGTGGAGCTTGCAGGAGGCAGCCAATCAACGATTCTCTCATCATTGACGTGTCGGCCAGTGCTGCTGTCAGGAAGGTAACCCAGGCCGCCGTCTTATATTAAGTCCACACCAGCTCTTGGTGCCAGGCCGTGTGCTGGGCCTTAGGCAGTACTATTGTCTTGCTATGTCGCTGCTTCCCGTGTCACCTAGTGCCTTCATGAGAGCGGGGACAGCGTCTCATTACTGACAAGTTCCCCAGGACTCCTCCCGGTGGTGGTGCTGCTCAATGAACTGCAGGTCACTCAATAAATATGGAGCCCCCACGACCTACTGTATCTGGGGGAGATCACTGGGAAAGTACCCCAAACCCCACCCTCATGGGACTTTGCTTCGAGTGGGAGCGGAACAGGCGCCCAGGAGGCTGGGCTCACACAGGGCGTCCGGCTCCTTGAGGAGCAGCTGCGGACAGGGGTGCCTGTGGGCCCCGGCCGGTCCCAGCAGCTCTGCCCAGGTCACGGGCGGGGAAGGAGAGCAGAGAGAGGATCCACTGTTCCAATCTGATTTTATTGAAAAGGAAACATACAAAAATCATGTACAAAAAAAATTAACCAAACATGTACAGAAAATCCATTCCGGTATCTACAGCAGCGCATGTACAGTAATTTACAGGCTGGGCCATCCCTCCCCACTCCCAGACTCCTCCCTCTTCTGAGACTCCCCCTCCCTGACTCCCCTCTTCCCCCCAGCGCTTCGCCCTGGGGACTAAGGCTGGGGCGGTTTCCGCCAAAATATCCCACCCCCCAAATGAATGCCAGTGGTCACACGTGCTCTCTCTAAACCTATGCAATGGATTGATGGGGGGGCGGGGGTGGTCATGGGCAGAGCACAGGATTCACAGTCTGGGCCCCCCTGGCCACCCCCAGATGAAGGTGAGGCAGGCATGCCCACCACCCGCCGGCTGGCTCAGGGAAGATGGCTGGGCGCCGGGCTGGGGCAGCCGTCAGATGCACCCCATTCTCTGGCTCCAGGAGGCTAGTGGTCACGTTTGGCTCATTTGTTCTTCACGGGCCCCCTCCCCAAGAGGAGGGGGGGAAGCACCAGGGGCCTGAGGCCAGGCCCAAAGTGAAGGAGCACTGGGAGGGACCCCCCAGTGTCCCCCCTGCAGCTGGAACGGGCAGCCAGCACCAGCAGCCTTTCCTGAGATGGTGGTGGGCGGCAGAGGCGGGCGGCTCAGTCCCCACCCCCTCGGTCACCGCCGCCTTCAGACGCTGAGTCCCTCAGCCCTCTCTCCCCTGGCTTCTCGGCCAGGGACCCAGGAGTCCACATCTCCGACAGTGCACCCCAGGCTGGGCCGGGGCTGGGTCTGGAGTGGCTGCCCGGGCCCGCCCCTGGGACAGGCAGGGCTCGTAGTCCAGTATGCTACATGGTGCAGAAAATGTCCCCTGTGCTGGCCAGGGCGTCAGGCTGTGGGAGGGGCCTGCCCCCCAAGTCCCCGACGTCCACCAGGCAGGTGCAGGCACCTAATTGGGCTCCATCTCCGGGGCTCCGCGGCCCCTGGGCAAGGGCAGCAGTCCCAGGAGGAGATTGTACAGGACCCTCCAAGGCGAGGGGCCGTGTCGCTGCTGCTCCTCTTGCCTCTGGGGAAAGAGAGAGAAGAGGAAGGTAGAAAGTGGTCAGGTCCAAGGGCAGGGAGGAGGGCGGCACGGGGGTCTACGAGTGAGCTACATCCTCAAACAACCCTGCGAAGCAGCTGCTGCTATTGTCAGCCGGGCCCAAATCCCAGCTCCTCTGCCCATCTGGGCCAATGTCATCACCTCGAGGAAGGACAGCAAGTGTCCGGTGCAGATTAGCTGTGATCTCGTCACCGATTGCCGGGTGAGACAGTCACCCAACCAAAGTCCCATGGGGCTGAGCGGTGGGGGCTGGATTGCAGCCCATCCTGCCCTCCCCTCAGAGGCTGGCGAGATGGAGAGAAGGGAGCAGGGAGCCCACAGTCAGCGATTCTAGAACAATCTGTGGACGGAGGAGAGCTGGGAACAGCTCACCACCTGCGCTGAGGCTGCACAGAAGTACGTCCAGGCAAAGCTGACCCCTCCCTTCTCTCTAGGGAGAGCATGACCCCTGCCCTCTCTCTAGGGAGAACATGAGGATTTGGGGTGCCTCTAAGACCCTCCCAGCTCGTGTTAGGGAAGAAGAAAGCTAGACACAAGACTCCCACCAGTAAAAATGAAAGGTATGTTACAGCACTCTCCCACCCCCAACCTGGGAAGAGAAGCCCATCTCAGAGATGAGAACAAGGCCAGATAAGCCATCCTAATGATGGTCCTAATGGGCCTGGGGTAGGGTGCCTGGTACCAGACCTGCCTCCTTATCACTTCCCACCAACTCTTGTGGGCAGGAGGTAGCAAAGGGAACACCTCAGACTGGCACCAGTTAAAAGGCCTGCCACCATCTCACGGCTTCCGGGGGCTCCATGCCACAGCCACCTGGGTGAGCAAGCAAGCACCAATGTACTAAGGCTGAGGGTGGGCAGACCACCCAGGCATGTCCCGTGGAGACACAGGAGGGCACCAGAAAATATGCATCATTTGGAGGAGCCAAAAAGAAAGCCAATAAATCAAATTTGAAACATTTAAAAAAATTCCTAAACATCCAACAATGGGTAAATGAACACGGATACTAGATGCTGATCCAGGGAAAATGAGGGACTCAAAGCTCTCCTGCCCTTATGGGTGAAGCTCAAGTATAAATGGAGAGGGGACCAAGTTTGGAGAGAAACACACACTGTATCTACAGGGCATCCCCCCCCCAAATGTATACACACACTTTGAATAATTATAAAGGAAGCGTTTATTAAAATACATTTCACTTTCAAAATGGGGCTATCAGCTGTTAAAGTGTGTATACATTTTTGGGGGACACCCCGTATATTCTGCCAAAAATGCCCCCACGGTCCTAAGCATGGTTTGTGGCCTGGTAAATATGGAGTAAAAGAATCAACACCTGGCCCTAGCTGGTTTGGCTGGATGGACAGAGCATTGGCCTGCGGACTGAAGGGTCCCAGGTTCGATTCCACCCAAGGGCACATGCCTGGGTTGTGGGCTCCATTCCCAGTAGGGGATGTGCAGGAGGCAACCAGTCCTCTCTCATCACTAATGTTTCTATCTCTCTTTCCCACTCCCTTCCTCTCTAGAATCAATAAAACATTTAAAAAAAAAAAAAAAAAGAATCAACACCTGCAGAGGAATGGGACCCCAGTGTAAGAGTTTTCCTTGGGAAGCGGGGGAAGAGACGGGGTCTCGGAGGGAACAAGGGGCTTCACAACATCCGGCGTTTGTTTTCCTTTGAATAAGCAGGCAGCGCGGGTGTCGTGTTCCGGCCGGACCGAGCCGCGCGGACGCCCTGATGTTTCGTGTTCTCTATTCTCGGCTCCAGGCTTCCAATATTTTGTTTTCATCAGGGGCGGGGCCGCGGCTTGGGGGCGGGGCCGCGGCTTGGGGGCGGGGCCTCCGGCGGGGAGGAGCCCTGGGCCCCGCCCCCGAGCGGCCGGGGGAGCGGTGTGCGCGCCGCCTGCCGCGCGGCGGGTGGGCGGGGCGGGCGCGGCCGCGCCGCCGCTGCTGACTCACCGGCTATAAATAGCCCGGGATATATGAGCCGCTCGGGCGAGCGCCGCCCTCAGTCCCCCGGCCGCGGCCCGGGCGCGCCGCAGCGCTCCCGCCGCCCCGGCCCGGGCCGTGCCAGCCGCCGCGCGGCCACGCCGCCCCTCCCGCTGGCCTGTCCCCGGCGCGACCCCGCCGCGCAGAGCAACAGCTGCCGCACATCTGGCGGGGCCGCCCGCCGCCCCTCCCGGCGGGAAGTTCCACCTGCCGTCTACCCCTCCCCCAGCACTCACCCGCCGCTCGTACAGCGCGTCGAGGTCGTCCGCCATTCGCCGCAGCTGGGCCCCGATCTCTCGGGCCCATTGCTCCTCCTCCCCCCGGATGCCCGGGGCCGCCTGGGTGGGGCCGCCCGCCAGGGCCCCCGGGGCGCTGGGCACCGGCGATTCCAGGTGGTGCTGCTCCGCGGGCGAGAGCGAGGGCTGAGGACCTAGGAAGAGCCGAGGGGTACGGTCAACGCCCATGACCTCAGCGGGCCCCGAATTGCACCCAAGGGACCGGTTAGCCGGGAACCCTGCGTCTCCCTTTCCCCAGCGCCCCATTTCTCTTCGGCCCCCGGCTCGTCTCTAGGGGTTCCGTTTCCCGCTCTTAGAGCCACATGTCTCCCCCCAGGCACCATAGGGCGAGAAGAGGTCCCGGGGCGGCCTCTCTGGAGGCGCCTGTCCCGCCCGGGTTGGCCTGGAGGACCTTCCTCTGATCCCCACTAAGCACCTCTACTCCGGACACTGCCTGCTCCATTTCACAGATGGGCTAACTGAGGCCCATGCTGAGAAGTGGCCCAAGGTCACACGGGGATACAGGCACTGACTACACCCAGAGTCACAAGCCTCAGGTCTCCTGCCCTCTGGTGTCCAACCGCAGGGAGGCCACACCCCCGGAAGTGGCAGGGCCCGGACCAGAGGCCAGGCGGGCTGCTCGGCGCCCCCGCGGGGGGCGGGGGGGGGGGTTGGGATGCGGGAGATGCCTTTCTGCCCCACCCCCTCCTCTGACCTCTCTTCCTCCTGTCACCCCAGGCCCTGGCCCGGGGGATCCCTACAGCCAAACATCAGGGCCTCAGTTTCCACACCTGAGACTCTGGTCTTGGAATCGAGTCCCATCTTGCCTCACTGCCAGGGAACTGAGTTTGGAGAAGTTTCTCTCCGAGCCGCCCCGGGCTCCGGGGACAGGGTGGGGTTGGAGGGAAACCGGGACAGTCTTCCCCGCCATTGAGTGTCGGTGGGATGGGGCTGCCGGGCACCAGGGGGTTAAAGGCCCATCCGGCAGGGGACCTTTAACCCTTCCCTCCCCGAGGCTCACCCCGCCACACACAGGCCCACTTTCCCAACACAATGGCCCCTCCCCCCTCCTTCCTCCCTCCCGGACCGCATAGAGGGCGGGCCCTGGCCCCAAAGACCCAGATAATGGCCCAAGGCCACCCTCGACCCCTCCCCAAAGTCCTGAAGTGCCCATCCTCCCTCTCTGCCCACACGCTGTCTCACTGCAACCCCAGGGGACTGAGGGCACCCAGACGAGGGGAGCGGGCCTGGGAAGCAGCTGTCGCCCCAGGCCCGGAAAAGGCCACGGGCTGCCACTCAGGGACTGCAGTCAGATTCCAGGAGGGACTTCCCACTCGGCCTCCCCCACCCCCAGCCTCCTACTCCGTCTTCCTGCTTCTTGCAACACAAAGACCACACTGGCCACACCTCCCTGTGGCCCGGCCAGCTCGCCACCTCCCCCCACCCGCTCCCACTTGGCCAGTTCCTCAGTGTCTCTCTCCCGGCTCTCAACATCCCCGTGTGGGGTGGGCACTCACCGTTGGGGTGCGGGCCTCGGGGGCGGCTACGGGGACCCCCAGGCCAGCGGGGGGCCCCTAGGGCGGCAGTGACAGCGGGCAGGGCAGTGGGGGCGCAGAGGTAGGCAGCTGGCAGCAGGGCAGGGGTGGCAGGGGCAGGAGGCAAGCCAGGCTCACAGAGGCCACAGGACACAGCTGAGGGCACCAGGCGGCTTAGTGGGAAGGGACGAGGGCCGTCGCGGGCCAGGCCCTCTACGGGCTCCGGGGAGCTGCCCTCCTGGCGTGCTCGGGCCATGGTGCTCCCTGGGGCCTGCAGGACAGGAAGAGAAGGGTGCCGTCAGCCGGCAAGTGCCGGGGTCACCAGGGCCCCACAACACACACCCCCTACAGGGCCCACAGGCACCTCCACTCCTGCACACCACGATGAGCACACACACGGCTGGGATGGCACCCTCCACGCACACTGGGCCCAGAGGGAGGTATGTGTGATGGTCACACAAGATGCACACCCACCGAGGGACCCAGGGCTCGGCAGCCTCCCAAACACATGGTGATGGGCACACATGAGGGACAGGGCGGCACAGGCTGGCTCTCACAGCAAGTTCAAGAGCTCACACAGGACCCAGATGCAGGGGGCTGTCAGGTGTGTGAGTGTGAGGGTTGATGGCCCGGCAACACAAACTCACCCAACAGGACATGGGCTGGGGGGGGGTACTTTTGGGACATAGTGATGGGCACACATGGAGGGCAGCCAGTCACTGGGATGGCTCCCCCAACACACACACACACACACACACACACACACACGGACTCAGGCAGGACTGGCCAGCCCACCTCCCACCTCATCTCCCATTTGCACAGAAACATTGAGATGGTCCCAGTGTCGAACATTGCTACTCAGAACACAGGACACACACACACACACACACACACATAGGAACACTGACCAAATGTAAACACACAGACCATCACAAGAGCTATACAAACAATGCATGCTGCCTGGCACAACCCATCCCCCCCCATGCACAAGTAGTCAGAATCTCACACACTAACCCACTGTTGATATGCCCATGGACACACACACACACTGACACACACGCACACTGACACACACAATGCAGCCAACACAAGCACACACAGAAACACACACTTCTCAAACACATCTACACCCAAGAGATAAGGCATGCCCACCTCAGGACGCACACACATATCAACACAAAACAGACACCCACGGACTTACACAGACCAACACAACGGAAACATGCCTACTTGCCTACCAACTCTTAGACCCCAGGACACACGTCAATCAGGCACACACAGACACACGTCAGCAGACCCAGACGCATCCCCACACATCCCAGCATCGACACACAGACACGACAGCAGAGAACATCCACCCACCCTCCTTCCCTCACCTCAAAACACCATCGCCAACTGCCAGCCCCGGACACACACCACACACACCAGCCAACTCTAATCCCACACCGCCCTGGCAGCACGCACACCTAAAGCTCCCACAGAAAACAGTGGTCTCACGTGACTGACATAAACACTACACACACGCAGCCCACATGACACACATGAGCCAGCCGATCGCGGAGACAAACCCCTCAGACCCAACACACACACACACACACACACACACACACACACACACACACACGGGCTCCGACAAGCCCCACGAAAGAGGCTGCCAGCAACACCCACTGACTGCACTGCACAGACCCCACAGAGACGCGGTCCTCAATTCCCAGACACCGATGCCAGACATACAAGCCAAACAGAGGCGGAGACAACCCCCCACCACACACACACACACACGCACACGCACACACACCATGCAGAACTCACAGACACCTGGACGGAAAGCAGGCACCACATTCAGCAGGCACTCATCACAAACATGCCCCGGAGACATACACAGTCACAGGCAAGACACAGGAGCACACACAAACAACACACGGGGCAGGACACACAGAGAAGCACACAGACACAGCTCACTCAGAACAACACACAACAACCTAGCACGCCCCACCACACGGACGGACCCATAGAATCCCCCCCAAACAGCATCCACAGACAACTCTCACTCACGGAGCACGCACACGGGTACCCCAATAAACAGAGCCCACCCCTCAGGCAGGGCAGACACAGACAGCACTCCACACAAACACACATGCGGGGGAATCACGCGCGCGCACACCCCGAGCGGCCACAGCCCCAACATTCCCCCGGACGGACGGACGGACACCACCACTCCCTGCGGACCCCAGCAACAAACTCGGAGCCAGACACACGCACACACCCAGGCGAGACACCTGCAGATCCACAACCCCGCACACGCGCGCTCCCACGGCGGGGCCAGACGCCCCCCTGCGCTGTCACAGCCCCCCAACCCCGCCGCCGCCACGTGCGCCCGCCCCGCCCGCCAGGCGAGCGCGGGGCCAATAACCGGCTGTTGCTGGGGCGCAGCCCCCGCCCGCAGGAGCCGCAGACTCCGCGGCCGCAAGCCGCCCCCTGTCGCCGCCCCCAGCGGGTGCGCGCCCGGGGTGTGGCCGCCCCTCCATTCCGTACCCCCACCCGCACCCCCCTCCCGGACTGCGGACTGCGGGGGACGGGGCAGTCGGGGTCGGCTCACTTCCCCGGGGCCGCACTGACCGCCAGGGGGCGCTGTCGAGCCCGCACCCCATTGTTTGTAAACAAACCCGCCAGACCGCTTAGGCACCTGCGCTCCTGGACCTTAGTGCCTCCAGCCCAGCGATCCCAGCCCAGCCCAGGGACCCCAGCCCAGCCCAGGGACCCCAACCCAGCGCCCCTGGTGGGGGTAGAGGGTGGGGAGAGAGGGAGACAGGCGGTGGGGCTGCAGTGCGCCCCCAGTGCTCTCCGCGTGCACTCCCGCCACCTCCTCCAGGGAGCCCACCGGGCCTGGCCAATCGCGGCCCGCGGGACTCGGGGTGCGCACACTCACCCCGGGGGCATGAACACGCCAGAGGGGGCGGTGATGGGGGCGGGCGGCTTCCTTCAGGAGGGCGCGCCCGCGAAGCGCCGCTCCCCGCGGCGGCGGCGGCGGCGGCGGCTGCTCTAACTGCAGTGGCTGCTGCTGTCGCTGTCGCCGCGGCTGCTCGAGCCGCAGGCGCGGCCCCGTCGCGGCCGCCGCTGCCGATCCTGTTGCCGCGGCCGCCAGGCGCCCGCTCGCATGTGGCTCGCGCCGCGTCTCAGGCTGCCCGGCGGATCCTGGGCCGCTCGGCGGCTCCCGCCCCGCCCCGCCCCGCCCCGCCCCGCCCGGCGGGTCCCACGCTCCGCCCCCGCGTGACGCCACGGCCCCGCCCGCCCGCCCTGGACAAGTCGGGACTTGCTGGCGCGGGCCGCGCCCCCGAACCCGGCGCGGGGGGTTTCCCTGCAGCGGGGGCGGGGCGGGGCCTGTCCGCGGGACAGCCGGACAGGAACGCTGACACACTGACACACTGGCTGGGACCCACAGACACACACGCACACGCACACACACCCCGGAACCGCGCTCCGGGGTACACAAAGTCACGTGCTGGCAGGGCCGCGGGAAGCAGCCGATCGGACGCGCGGCCGGGACTCCCACGGGCGCACCTCGGACAGGGGCGCGGAGACACGGTCACACCTCACCGGGGGCAGGTGCCCACACACACCCCGGGCGCAGGGACGCAGGCGGACTCTCTGACACAGTTGCCTGCGGGACAGGCAGACGGGCCCAGTGGGAACGACACACACAGATATATGTACACACAGACACCCACCCTGATGAGCGCATCCAGACCCACACACTGACCGAGCGCGTTCACATTCGTGACATTCCCACTGAGCGGGCAGGCCCGCCAGTGCGCGCGCACCCAGGCGCACACAGCTGTCATGGATACCTGGACATACAGCGTGACCCAGATGGCACTCACCCGGGGACGCACACAGACACAGCCACACCAGCTCGCAGCTGACATCAGTAACGCGGCCAAAGTTGACCCTCACAGCCCTGGCTGGTGTGCCTCAGTGGATAGAGCGACGGCCTGCGGGTTCTGGTTCCATTCCGGCCAAGGGCACGTGCTCGGGTTGTGGCCCCATCCCCAGTGTGGGGCGTGCAGGAGGCAGCCAATCAATGATTCTCTCTCATCATTGATGTTCCTCTCTCTCCCTCTCCCTTCCTCTCTGAAATCAATAAAAATATATATTTTTTAAAAAGGTTGACCCTCACAGACATAGATCAAGTCAGACAGAAAGAAACTGGCCATGCCCGGCCAGTGTGGCCCAGTGGTTGAGCGTGACCTATGAACCAGGAGGTCATGGTTGGATTCTGATCAGGGCACATGCTGGGGTTGCAGGCTCCATCCCCAACCAATGATTCTCTCTCAGCATTGATGTTTCTAGCTCTCTCTCTCTCTCCCTCTCCCTTCCCCTCTGAAATCAATAAAAAAATATATATTTAAAAAAGAAAGACACGAACTGGCCTCCAACACAGAGTCACACTCACAACCTGTGACAAGTGGCTGCTCACTGGCTCACTCTCTGGAGCAGGCGCATGGGGTCACACTCGCCACGGATCTGGCAGGGAACCCAGGCCAGACGGAACCCCAGGCACCTGGCGCGAACATGCCCGGGCAGCCCCTGCACCGACTCTCACCCCGTCTTGTGGGTTTCAATTCCCTTTTCCTCCTCAGTTGCCCATGGTCACTCCCACCCAGCCTAACTGGCTCATCCCTGTCCTTTCTTCCCCCAGGGCCCTGGGCTCTGTCTCTCCCAAACTCTCCATTCCCTCCCTGCCACACCCCTACCCGAACCATGTCACCACAGGCTGAGCTGCCTCTGAGCGCCTAGCACTGAGCGGGCCAAGAAGAGGTGCCGGTCCTGAGCAATCGTGGGCTTGCCCAGGTGCTCCAGCTCGCTTCCACCAGGGCCAGATCCTACAAATTCCCAAGAGACGCAGGACGTGCAGACCTCACTTGAACTCTCCCAACTTTAGATTTGGGGACGGGTTCGACCTCCCTCCTTCCTTCCCTTTCCCCATTCATTCATTCATGCATTCATCCCCCCTTCCTTCAAACTGTGGGTCAAGAGCAAACAGTGGGTTGTGAAATGACTTTCATAGATCCTATTGTTTTTATTCAAGTTTATTGAGATATATGTACACCCAACAAAATTCCCTTTTTCAGAGGGTAGTTGGTGAGGCGTGAAAAATGTACACTCTTGTATACCACCTCAATCAAGATTCGGAACATTTAGATCCCCCCAAATACTTCCCTGTGCTCTTTAATAGTCAGTTCCTTCTACCTGCAACTTGAATGGCTCTTGACCAGACTGAAAACAATACGAAATAGAGTGTCATTAAAAAAAAAAAAAAATCATGAAGTCAAAGGAAAATATTGTTTTGCGAAAGAGAACACAAAGAAAGTGTATTTTTGACTTTAAAGAATGAGTTTAAAGGCATTTGAGAAATGCGGCTTTATGTATTTATTTATTTTATGTATTTAAAATATATTTTTATTGACTTCAGAGAGGCAGGGAGAGGGAGAGAGAGATAGAAACATCAATGATGAAAGAGAATCATGGATGGGTTGCCTCCTGCATGGAGCCTGCAACCCTGGCATGTGCCCTGACCAGGAACCAAACTGTGACCTCCTGGTTCATAGGTCAATGCTCAACCACTGAGATCATGCATGGAAGTCACTGAACGCAGTGTCTGACATGTAGTAGGCGCCTAATAAATGTTAGCATTTATCACTGGTGCAACTGGGTATTGTGTTTGCTCTGTGCCTGGCAGTGAGGAAGTTAAGAGAGAGGCAGGCCTCAGCCTTGGGCTAGCTCACGGTCTGGCCAGTACCCCTCACTCACTGGTCAGTGCCCTCAAGCTGCCCAGTCTAAGACTAAACACCAGTAGGCCAGATGTGCTGGAATGACTTTCTGAGCAGAAAATGAGTGTAAAAAACTGGAGGAATCTGACTGGGTGGGTAGGAGCGCGGGGGGGAGGGGGGGAGCGGGGGCGGGGGGGGGGGACCAGGAAAAGGCCAGAAGTCACCAGCCCATAAGCAGTGTCACCAGTCTCGATCCTTCCCACTATTTAGTCCAGATCCTGTTCCAAACGATGATACACTATCTTCCGGGACCAGGCCCACAGCTGTGGCCCATCCCCCATAGCCGGCAGGCTGAGCTCACCAAGGAGGCTTCTGGGTCTAGATGGCCTGAGTTAGAATTCCCAGCTCTGCCATCTGCTGGCTGTGCGACCTTGGGCAAGTGGCCATGTCTCCGTGCCTCAACTTCCTCATCTGTGAATTGGGACAACAAAGGGCCCTATCTCAGGGGATTTTGCAGTGAGGAGGTCAATAAAAATAAAGCACTGGGGCCGAGTGGGTGCTTCAGACACGTTACCCAGCATCCCTACTACCAGAGAGGGGGGCTCCTGACTCTCTGAGCGTCTAAACCAGGACTTTAAACTATGGCCCTTAGGTTGGGGCGGGGGTTTCAAACCAGTGGCCCGAGGGCCAGCCACGGGTGGGGTTTCGCTTGAAGCGCACAGCTTCTCATTTTGAATAGCAGCGCCTCTCAAAGGGACGCACAGCACAGCGAAGTGATGAAAGGGCCACACTGGGGGTTCAAAACGCTGGTCTTGATCAAGTCGCTTCCCCTCTCTGTGCCCCAGTTTCTTCATCTGTGCAAAGGAGATCACCATGGGACCCAACCTGAAATGTGAAGGGGGGATGAGTGCACCTGTGTAAGGCACGGGGAGCGGTGCCCCCGCGGGAGCGGCCTCCGTGCCAAGTGCTAGTTGGAGAAAGAAGTGTCCCAGCTCCTTCCCTGCAGACCCGCGCCCCTCCCCAGGCTCCTGAGGGCCCTTCTGGAAAAGCGGATTTCTGGGCACGGCGAGAGGGAGTTGGGGAGGACTTAACTTTTCACTGCAGGGCCTGGGTCCTGGCTTTCCGCGGAGAGGAGAGGGGGGGTCTCCTGCATCTCCCCCCCCAGCCCCCCCAACTGTGAAGCCCGGGGGGCTGGATCGGAGCCGGTGGGGGCTGGGCGGGGGGCGCCGGCGTCCGCGGGGTCCGAGAGGCCGGCGCGTGTGAAGGTTACCGCTCCCGGCGGGGCGGGGGCAGCGCGCTGTTGCTGGGGTCTGCGGGGCCTGCCTGCGCCGAGCCCCCCCTCCTCCCCGGCCAGCCAGTGAGCGGTACCCGCCGCCGTTGCCAGGGGAAACTCGCCGCCCCGTTACCCAGCAACAAGCCTGGCCCAACCAGGCGCGAGGACCCCCCAGGCCCCGCCCGCCGCTGCCCACCGCGTGCCCAATGCCAGGCGGGCAGAGCCGGCCCGGCTCCCGGAGACGGCGAGCGCGCTTATTGGTCGCTACCGCGCCCGCCCGCATGCCCAGATCTGGGGGAGCCCTCGGCGCGGGGAGGGAGGGGGGTGCGGGGAGCCGGGCCCCCGGGAGCTGCCAGGCGCACGGCCTGCCAGCCTGCGGCCGGCCCGGGTGAGGTCCGGACTGGCTGCGGTGCTCCCGCCTCCGCCCCGCACTGTCGGACGGGGACGGGCACTGGGGATGGGTGGGCAGCAGGGGCTCCATATGTGCCCCGCTCCCCGGGAAGGTACGCTGGGGTGGGGGGACCTTGGGAAAACGGGGACCCAGCGTTCCCCTTCCTGGAGACCTGGGCCTCCTGACTCCCATGAAGACAGGAGCTGGCTGAACCCCCAAACAGGATTCAGGCAGCGTGGCTCTTGAAAACAGGAACTGAGGATCCCCCCCGAAAAGGACCCAGGCGTCCTGACCCCATAAAAGTAGGGGCGCCCCCTCCCTCCCCAAAGAACCCAGGCACTCCCTGACCTGTGACAGAGACGATGTGAGTTCCCTCCCCGAGGGGGTGCTCATTTGCCAGCCCCAGGACACAAGGGCTGAGGGTGCCCCCAGAAAGGGGACCCAGGCCTGTCTGATGCTGTGAAAGTTAGAACTAAGCACCCTGCCTCCACCGGAAACAGGACGCAGGCCCTTGGGTCCCCGGGCTCTGTCCCAGCGGTGCCCCAGCCCTGGCTGTGTTTATACTGGGAGACCCTCGCCCCCTCCGGCCTCCCCTCCCAGCCATCGCCAGGCCCTCAGGAGTCCATTTCATTCAGATGACCACCTGCCCGGCCCAGGGTGCCCACCCGCCAGCTCCCCTCCCCCAGGGTCCAGCTTGTTGATCTGCCAGGCGCCTGACCACAGCCACTCCCTTTACTCCATGGCACGTACCTCCACCCCAGCCCAGGGTGCCAGGCCTCATAGTGCCAAGGACCCTGGAGTCTGAGCCCTGAGTCTCTCAGAGCCACCCCACCCCACCCCCTCCAGACACCCGGCCAGGGGACCCAGCCTCTCATAGCAGTCCACCGTGTGTCCAGGGGTGCCCAGGACCCTGGGTCTGGAAGATCCGGTTCCCCAGAACCTTTAGTTGGCCAACGGGGACCCCAGCTTCAAGGGTCCCCGGTGTGAGCCCCCGGGCCACTCCGGGGGGCTCAGCTTCCTCAGTCCCCATCCCAGGGAGACCCGAAGCCGCCCAGCTCCCCCCGCGCCCGGCCCGGCGAGCCCAGGTGCAGCCCGCCGCTTCCCCGGTACCTGGGGGGGCGGAGCGAGGATTACTCAGCCTCCAGAATGAGGCGATGACATCATCCTGGAGGGGGTTTGACTAATGGCCGCGCTGGGGGGGGCGGGGAAGTTTACCCGGTAACAGCGGCAGCCGCTCAGCCCCGCCCCCCGAGAAGGGCCGAGAGGGGGAGGCATGAGCACATGCACACCACGCACACACACACACACACACACACACACACACACACGTCCACTCAGCATCCCCTCCCCCAGGATCCCACATCACCATCACACACATCTTACTGGGACAAGGGCGGGGGGATGGGGGGGTGTTTGTGTGACTGTTTGGGTGTTGGAGAGTCCTCTGTAAGTTTGTGGAGTGGGTGTGCTGGGTGCCAGGGGGTTGGCATATGCCGGGGAGGGTGGTGGTTGTGTCAGGGTGCTGTGTGTGTGACCGTGTCAGTGCCTCAGTTGATTGTGTGTGTGTCAGCGGGATGGTGTTGTGTGTCAGCATGTTACACGCGTCCCATGTGTCATGGGGCAGTGGTGACTATGTGATTGTGTGTCAGTGTGCTATCGGATGATGTGCTGGTGTCTTGTGTGTGAGTGCGATGGTGTGTCTGTCTGTGGGTTGTCTGTGTCCGCGTGCTGTTTTGTGCGGTGTGCTGGTGCGCATGGGGGAGACGGTGTGTGTCCATGTGAGCGTGTTGGTGTGACATGGGGATTGTGTAAGTGTGGCAATGATGTGTTAGCAGGAAGGTCTGTGAACATGGGGGATCATTGTATTGTCTTAGTGTGGTTGTATGTACCAGGGTAATGCTGTGTCCATGTGCTTGTGTCACGATGGTTGTGTCTGTGTCATGCTGTGTGTCAGGGGATTGTATGTGTCTGCCATGGTGGTGGTGGTGTGTGTATGATGTGTCCATGGGATTGCATGGGTCTCTGTGTATGTCAGTGGAATTGTGTTATGTTGCGTGCATTATGATGGTGTGTGTTATCATGTACTTTGCTGTGTGTCAGGGGAAGATGTGCATGTGTGCCACTGCTATTGTGTGTGTCGGGACAATGCTGTGTATAGGGGGACTGCGTACATAACGGTCATCGTATTGGAAATATTGTGTGTCCGTGGGACTGTGTTTTACAGTATGTGCGTCTTGCAGTGTTGTGTGTCATTGTGATTGCGTGTCATTGCAAACGTGTGGCGCTGTGGTTGTGTTTGTCAGTGATGTTGTGTGTCCATGGGACTATACACACGGACACATGAATGAGACTGTGTGTCTGTGCAGTGTAGCGCGTCACTGTGATCATCCATTGTTGTGATTGTGTGTGTCACTGTGATAGTCTGTGTGTGTGTGTGTGTTGGGACAAACTGGTTTATGAGGGTGTCGCTGTGATCACGTTTGTAGCTGATATTGTGTGTTCTAGGGACTAAAACCATCAAGACTGCATGTGTGTGTGTCATTGTGTATTGTGATTGTGGGTCTGGGCAGTGCTGTGTGACCCGGGACTGTATTTGTGTCCCTGCGATTTGGGTGTCTGTGTGTCTGTGTGTTCCTGGGACCGTGTGTATGTCACTCTGTGTGTCACTGTGATTGCATGGTGGGGGGGGGGCGATGCTGCGTGTCTGGGACCGTGTGTGCGTGCGCGTGCGTGCGTGTGTGAGTGCGTGTGCGAGTGTGTGTGTGAGTGCGTGCGTGTGAGTGCGTGTATGTGCGTGCGTGCGTGTGAGTGTGTGTGTGAGAGTGTGTGTGTGCGCGCGCGCGTGTGTGTGAGTGTGTGTGTGAGTGTGTGTATGAGTGTGTGTGAGTGTGTGTGTGTATGTGTGTGAGTGTGTGTGTGAGTGTGTGTGAGTGTGTGTGTGTGTGTGAGTGTGTGTGTGTGTGTGTGAGTGTGTGAGTGTGTGTGTGAGTGTGTGTGTGTGAGTGTGTGAGTGTGTGTGTGTGTGTGTGTGTGAGTGTGTGTCTGTGTGAGTGTGTGTCTGTGTGTGTGTGAGTGTGTGTGTGAGTGTGTCTGTGTGTGTGTGAGTGTGTGTGTGTGTGTGTGAGTGTGTGAGTGTGTGTCTGTGTGTGTGTATGAGTGTGTCTGTGTGTGAGTGTGTGTGTGTGTGTGTGTGTGAGTGTGTGTGTGTGTGTGTGTGTGAGTGTGTGTGTGTGAGTGTGTCAGCGCCGCGGTGTCGGGAAGGTGCGTCTCCAGGCCTCCAGCCTGAGAACAGCGGCGCCGCGCTCTGATTGGCTGCGGCCTCGCCAGTGAGCAGCCGCGAATCCTGCGGCGACTGGTAACTCGGCTCGGCCGCCGCGGGGCCGGGGCCGGGGCCGGGGCCGGGGCCGGGGCCGGGGCCGGGGCCGGGGCCGGGGCCGGGGCCGGGGCCGGGGCGGGAGAGGCCCCCAACTCCCGCAGGCCCGCTCCTGTGGGCGCCCCCAACCCCGCACGCCCCTCCTTGGCTTCCGCTGCTCTCACTGCTCCCCTCGACTCCACCTCGGTCACCTCGGCCCCTGGGCCAGGCCCCTCCGCCTCTCCGTGGATGTCCCTCCGCCTCCGTGCCCCGGTCCCCGCTCCACCTTTGTTTCTGTCCGCCACCTCCCATCGCTGTCTCTCCGTGCCTCTGTCTCCTCCATCTCTGTCTCTCCTTGTCTCCCCCAACTCTCTCTTCCGGTCTCTGCCTCTCTCCACCTCTGTCCCTCCATCTCCTTGCCCAGGCTGTCTCTCCTCTCTGTGTCTGTCACCCCTTCTCCTGCCTCAGTTTCCCCCCCTCCCTCCCCCCGCCCACGCCCTCACTCCCACAGCCATGCTCAGAATTCACTTTTCACTCTGCGGAGACACCAGGGGACCCCCTCTCTCAGCGGTTCTCAACCTGTGGGTCGCGACCCCTTTGGCGGCCGAACGACCCTTTCACAGGGGTCGCCTAAGACCATCCTGCAGATCAGATATTGACATGACGGTTCATCACAGTAGCAACATGACAGTGATGAAGTAGCCACGGAAATAATGTTATGGTTGGGGGTCACCACATGAGGAACTGTAGTGAAAGGGCCAGAAGGTTGAGAACCGCTGCCCGGGCCTCTCAGTTTCATCCTTGCCCCTTCCCGCAGGCCCCACGCAGGGCAGACTCCAGGAAGGACTTCCCGCCTCGTTCGGCACCCGGGCTTTATCAGTCGGGCCAGGCGGAGGCCGGGCGGCCCCGTGGCTTCCGGAGGCGCCCGGGCGGGATGAGCTCACTGCGAGTTGGCTAGGATTTCATCAGCTTCCTCCCGACTTACCCGGCTCCTCGCCCAGCCCGCCCGACCGCCGGCGCGAATCCGCCGGGCGCCTGCTGCCCCCTAGTGGCAAAAGGCGGAAGCGCAGGCGCCACGAAAAAAGCCCACCTTTGCTCCTCAGGGCCCGCTCAGAAATGCTGCAAATCTGGACCCATTTAATCTTCACCTCAATCCCACGAGATAGAGACTATTTTTAAAAATATATATATTTTATTGATTTTTTACAGAGAGGAAGGGAGAGGGATAGAGAGCCAGAAACATCGACGAGAGGGAAACATCGATCAGCTGCCTCCTGCACACCTCCTACTGGGGATGTGCCTGCAACCCAGGTACATGCCCTTGACCGGAACCGAACCTGGGACCTTTCAGTCTGCAGGCCGACGCTCTATCCACTGAGCCAAACCAGCCAGGGCGATAGAGGCTATTTTAAATCCTGCTTACAATGGGGAAACTGAGGTCAGAGAATTGAGGTCGGCCTCCTAAGGTCACATAGCAGGGGAATGGAGCCTCTGGATTTCCAAGGGGGAAAAGGGGGGATGTTTGTAACCAACAAGGTGCCAGTGGGCATTCATTCATTCATTCATTCATTCATTCAAGGACTTACCAGGGCGTCCTCTGTGCAGGCACTGTTGTGGGTACTGGGGATACAGCAGTGAACAAAACCGACGGAATCCCTGTCCTCATGGGACTAATACTCTGGTCTGGGGAAGACAGACAATGAAAGACACAAGTAACAATACGAAGTGAGTCTTGAAGTAGAAAAAGGAAGCAGGGGAGGGGGCTGGAGAGTGTTGACGGTGGTCTTATTCACTAGGACATCCAAGGAAGGTCTTCCTGAGAAAGCGATGGTTGAGTAAAGGTCCAAAGGAAGTGAGGGAGCAAAGAGCGCCCCAGACAAAGGTCAGGGCAGGTGCAAAGGTCCTGAGGCCAGAGCAGGCACGTCCAGGGCAGCGAGGACCTATTGAGCAGCTAGAAGAGCTGGGATTAAGGGGAGGGAGAAAGTGTGGGGGAAGAGGTCCGAGAGGGGGTCAGACCACGGGGAAGACTTGAACTTTTACCCCGAGTGAAGTGGGAGCCACAGGAAGGTTCTGAGCAGAGAAAGGACGTGAGCAAATTTAGTTCTAAAACGCGCCCCCTGGCGGCCAAAGTGGAAAACAGACTGTGAGTAGAGAGCAGGGAGCAGAATCCGGGAGGAGAGGTCGGATTGAAGGTGGATTAGATGGGGATGAGTCGAGGCATTGGGTGTGGGTGTGGGCGGGGGGCAAGAAGGGTTTGGGGAGCTCCTGAGTTTGACCTTTGACCTAAGCAGCTGGAAGGATGAGTCCGCCGAGGTAATAATAATAATAACGGCAGCTCTCACATTCTGTACACCTACTGTGTGCCTGACTTCACTAAATCCTTTTGACTATTCTGAGAAGCAGGAGGTGGAGGTGGGAGATGTGGTAGGATTCTGGATTTTTTTTTTCAAAGACACACTTTATTTTATTATATTATTTCAGAGAGGAAGGGAGAGGGAGAGATAGAAACATCAATCTTGCATGCCCCACATTGGGGATTAAACCCGAAACCCAGGCATGTGCCCTGACCGGGAATCAAACCGTGACCTTCTAGTTCATAGGTCAATGTTCAACCACTGAGCTACACCTGTCGGGCAGGATTCTGGATTTATTTAGGTTTATTTATTACTTATTTAGTTTTTTTTTTTTTTAATTTGCTCAGTAGCTATTTGTGGAGTCAATGGATAATAGCAATAATAGCAAACACATGTAGTGTGTGTCTGGCACTGTTCTCAGCATTTTACCTACCATCACTCAGCACTTTACTTGATGTTTATGCTGCCTCCTCCAGGCAGCACCCCCTGATTGCCTCCCTGTCTACCCCTCCCCTCCCCACCCCTCCTGCATAAGAGGTTATCTTGTCCTTACCTCGGACTGTGCAGCTTGCCTCAGAATATGTGCTGCCCTTTGCCTCCTATTAGGCCTGGCTGGGCCTGCCTCAGTCTCCCTTTCCATTTTACAGCTGGTGAATGGAGCCATCATATTCCCTTTCTCCTCCTGGGACACCCCCATATTCACCTAGCTTGGCCCTGCGTTTCATTCTGGTCTTTGCTCAAAATGTCACCTCCTCGGAGAAGCCTTCCCGGATTATCTCTGGCCCTCACCCTTTCTTATTTTGCTCCACATCACTCCTATTACATATGAATTTGTTTAGCTGTTTACTGTCTGCCTCCTCTTGGAGAACGTAGCTCCATGGCGGCAGGGACGTGCCTCCGGCTCAGCTCCACATTCGAAGCCCCATTGCACACATCTAAAAACTAGAACGAGGCCCGGTACAAAACAAAGTAGCTTTTATGTTTCTAGAACTATTTGTTGAATGAATGCCTGTCCCACCGCTAAAGCGGCGGGGAGTGTGCCATGCCGCCCTCTGGTGGTGAATGGAAAACTTGAACCGCGAAAATGAGCCTGCTTGGCTGCCAAATTTCTACCAGATCTTCATGTTGTACCTGATAATTATAGACTAATTCTAGATTTAAAAAATATGTTTAGATATAGATATAGATATAGATGATATAGATATATAGATATAGATATAGATATAGATATAGATATAGATATAGATATAGATGGTATAGATATAGATGGTATAGATATAGATTAGATATAGATTAGATATAGATATAGATTAGGTATAGATATAGATATAGATATAGATGGTATAGATATAGATGGTATAGATATAGATTAGATATAGATATAGATTAAATATAGATGATATAGATATAGATATAGATGATATAGATATAGATGATATAGATATAGGTTAGATATAGATACAGTTCCTCATGTGGTGACCCAACCATAAAATTATTTCTGTGGCTACTTCATCACTGTCATGTTGCTCCTGTGATGAATCGTCATGTCAATATCTGATACGCAGGATGGTCTTGGGCGACCCCTGTGAAAGGGTCGTTTGCCCGCCAAAGGGGTCGCGACCCACAGGTTGAGAACCGCTGATCTAGAGGCAGCGTGCGGCTGCTCAGACAACAATTGTGGGCACAGAGATGAAGGCTGCTGTGCAGGAAAGATGTGTATTTACCAGCCGATGTGCTGTTGCCTGAGTGGGCTTTGCTGTGAAGAGCTGTTTAGTCTAATGGCTTGTGGCCACTGGTTTCTACAAGACTCCGTCTTTTTATTTTTAATATATTTTTAATGATTTCAGAGAGGGAGAGACAGACAGAAACATCAATGATGAGAGAGCCTCATCGATCGGCTGCTTCCTGCATGACCCTACTGGGGATCGAGCCCACAACCCAGGCATGTGCCCTTGACCGGAATCGAACCTGCGACCCTTCAGTCCACAGGCCAATGCTCTATTCACTGAGCCAAACCGGTTAGGGCAAGACTTGTTCTTACACACCAACAACTTCTCATGGCTTCTCCGTCTAAGACCCGGCATCCAAGAAGGTCCAGCCCTAGGCAGAGGGGCTGGGGCCCAACAGTTAGTGCAGTGGGCAGGGTTTGAGAAGGAATCTGCCCTGATACTTGGCATCGTCGAGGAGAATTCAGAAGAATCTATGGACTCAGAGCAGCAGTGCTATACAGTGCTCCAGCTTCCTCTGACACCCCCCGTACCTCAGAATGTGACCTTATTTGGATACAAGCCTTTTTACAGAAGGAATTAAGTGAAAATGAGGGTGGGCCCTCATCCACTATAAGAAGAGATTAGGCCCGGCCAGCGCGGCTAGAGGTTGAGGATCGACCTAGGAACCAGGAGGTCATGGTTCAATTCCCGGTCAGGGCACATGCCTGGGTTTCGGGCTCGATCCCCAGCAGGGGTGCAGGAGGCAGCCGATCGATATTGATGTTTCTCTCTCATCAATGTTTCTATCTCTCCCTTCTTCTCTCTCTAAAATCAATAAAAACATATTTTTTTCTTTTCTTTTTTATTTGTTGTTAATCCTCACAGGAGGATATTTTTCCCATGCTTTTCAGAGAGAGTGAAAGGGAGAGAGGAAGGAGAGCGAGAGAAACATCCATGTGGGAGAGATGCATGACTCCCACACGTGCCCTCGGCCCTTTGGTGCATGGGCCCGGGGCTCTAACCCCTTGCAACACTGGCCAGGACCATATCTATATCTGTATCTATATCTATATCTATATCTATATCTATATCTATATCATCTATATCTATATCTAACCTATATCTATATCATCTATATCTATATCTATCATCTATATCTATATCATCTATATCTATATCTATATCATCTATATCTAATCTGTATCAGACCATCCTTCGTATCAGATATTGACATGACGATTCATCACAGAAGCAACATGACAGTGATGAAGTAGCCACGGAAATAATTTTATGGTTGGGTCACCACATGAGGAACTGTATTTAAAGGGCCAGAAGGTTGAGAACCACTGCTCTAGGCCTATAGCTTTGCAGAGCAATTGTAGCTGAGCTCGCCCTTCGAGCGACAGCCTCAGTGGCCTCTCCGAGCCGCTCTGGCTCAGCAGCTTCTCCTGCCCCCCGTGCCCCGCACGCTGGCCGGTGTCTGGCCTCACATAGTAACGACCTCGGAGCTGCTCCGTCTGAGCTCTCTGGCCTTAGTAACATACTTTTCATGCCACTTAGACAAAGGAGGCCAGGTGCCCGCAGTGAGATTGATCATTAGGCGTCGGCCAGGCACGCCTGCACAGCGTGCGGTCATTGTTGTCCTTGCACCTGCTTATAGTACCTCAGTCCTGAACGTTTGATTAAGATTCCCGTGTTCAGAATGGCCTTGGCTGTCCGGCGTACTATGGACAAGGCCTCTACACTCCAATCAGCCTTGAGTATCTGGGGACTCTGGCGTGGTTCCCACAGGGGGTTAGGACTTTAACATATACATTTTTGGGGGGGAAGGGGGACACCAATCAGCCCATAAGAGGGGCTATTCTGTTAAAGCAGTGGCGGACATTCTGGCACGTGACATGCCTTTTGGTGAACACGTGCATGCATTTGCGTTGGCCAATCTCTCAGAGGGGCCTGGCCGGCTCATAGAGGACGTGGTGTGTGTGTGCGCGCGTGCGTGCATGTGTGTGTGTGTGTGCATGTGCATGTGTGTGTGCGTGTGTGTGTGAACTGGAGTAGAACTTGCCAAACAGCTCTCAGTGTGGCTGGAGCACTTTATGCCCCGCCCCCAAATGGATGAGAGTTCCGGCTGCCTCAAATCCTCCTCAGCTCTTGATAGTGTCAATCTCTTGAATTTGAGACGTTCTGTGGTTGGTAAACAAAATATGATTTGCCTGGTTTTAATACAGCCTGAATTTCCCATGGATGCAATTACTTTTTAAAAAAATATATTTTATTGATTTTTTTACAGAGAGGAAGGGAGAGGGATAGAGAGTTAGAAACATCGATGAGAGAGAAACATCGATCAGCTGCCTCCTGCACACCCCCCACTGGGGATATGCCCGCAACCAAGGTACATGCCCTTGACCGGAATCGAACCTGGGACCCTTTAGTCCCTAGGCCGATGCTCTATCCACTGAGCCAAACTGGTCAGGGCACTTTTTAAAAAAAAATAATTTTATTGATTTCAAGGAGGAAGGGAGAGGAAGAGAGAGAATCATGGATCGGCTGCCTCCTGCATGCCCCACACTGGGGATCCAGCCTGCAACCTGGGCATGTGCCCTGACCAGGAATCGAACCCTGACCTCCTGGTTCATAGTTTGACGATCAACCATTGAGCCACCCGGCTGGGCACTTTTTAAATTTTTTTTTTTTTTTTTTAGAGAGAGAGAGAGGAAGGGAGAGAGAGAAAGGGAGAAACATCTATTTGTTGTTCCACTTCTTTATGCATTCATTGGTTAATTCTTGTATGTGCCCTGACGGGTGCTCGAACCTACAACCTTGGCGTATGGGGATGACTGTTTAATGAACTGAGCCACCCGGCCAGGGCCACAACTACTTTCCAGGAAATATTGTACTGTGTTTTGTTCAGAAATCAACCAGGGGTTCTTCACCATTCTTGATAATCACGTCCCCACTGCAACCCTACTTCCGGCATCAAAGTCACATCAAAGAGTTTCACCACAGCATCTGTGTCAGACTGCTGTTCCAGCTGCTGCATTCTCCCTCTCTCTCTCTCTCTCAGCCCTTTCTCAACATTTCAAATATAACAGAAGGGACTGACACTATTTCCATTGGCGATTTTTCTAATTCTCTTATATGCATTATAAGTAGGTGGAAGCACTTGACCATTTATGTTTTCCAGTGTAGTTGTCCTAATGCATTGTCACATGTTTTGCTTTATTATAAATTACTTCACTTCTATTTTATGTTAGGTTATTATATTGATTTTTTAAAGTGATGTCTGCCAGTTTGACACACGATCTATGCGTTTCATTTCATAGAGTGGGGTTGGGACCTGCTGTCTAATGGGTTGGGGAGATTGTAAAGGCTCCGTGAGAATCGGCTGCTGTACTTGTTCAGTATGTACTGAGAACTACTGTGTGCATGGCCCTGTCCGGACAATGCTGGGGACGCAGCGGTCACAGAGACAACCCCAGCGCTGCCCCTACAGGGCTTGGAGTCTGGGGAGATACGGACTTGTTCCGGGATAGTGTGGTCCCTGAATGGGCTGGGCTGGGCTGAAGGAATCTGGGGGAGTAGAACAGCCCAGAGGGCAACCTGCCTCAGCCTGGGGTCAGGGAGGGCTTCCTGGAAGAGGAGGTATCTGAGCTGAGCCTGGAGGATGAGGAGGACTTAACTAGAGCAAAAGGCTTGGAAGGGTGTTCCAAGCAGGGGGAACAGCCTACGCCAAGGCCCAGGCAAGAGGGAAAATGTGTTGTGTTCAAGGAACCGAACGCTGGTTATGTAGCTAGAGGGTTTCTCACCTCGGCTCCTTGTGCCTGGGCAGCCTCTTCTGTCTGTGAGGCGTCCGCACAGGGAGGCAGACGAAGTATAAGCTCTGGCCCCTCGCTCCCATGGCTCTGCCCACACCCTTGGAGGTGCCCTTGAAGTCTTACTTTTTGTTGTTGTTAATCATCACCCGAGAATATTTTTCCCCATTGATTTTTATTTTTTAAATTGATTTCAGAGAGGAAGGGAGGAGAGAGAAACATCAATGATGAGAGGGAATCTTCGATCTGCTGCCTTCTGCACATCCCGCACTGGGGACCAAGACTGCCAACTCGGACATGTGCCCTGATGGGGAATCGAACTGTGCCCTTCTGGTTCATAATCAATGCTTAACCACTGAGCTACACTGGCCGGAATCCATTGATTTTTAGAGTGGGAGGGAGGGGGAGAGGAAAGAGGAGAGAGAGAAAGAAGAGAGAGAGAGAGAGAGAGAGAGAGAGAGAGACCAATTGGATTGGTTGCCTTTAGCAGGGGCTGGAATTGAATCTGCAACCCAGGTACATGCTCTTGACTGGGAATTGAACCCACAACCCTTTGTTGCCTGGGGCAACACTCTAACCACTGAGCGGAACCAGCTAGGGCTAAGTCTTGCATCCTTTTGTTTTCAAGAGGGCTTCCTACTTGTGTAAACTTCAGGCCCTACACAACCTGGGTCCACCTCTGTCCATTCTTGGTAGTAAATTAAAATTTGATCCAGCAATTTGTCTTTTCAGAAGTCATAAATGCTCTCCATTTATCGAGAACTTAACAATATTTCAGGCCTTGTGCCAAATACTTTATATGTATTAATTCACTGATCCACTGAATTCTGCACAACAAACCTGGGAGGGAGGTGTCACAATCTCTGTTTTACAGATGAAAACGCCAAAGTCCAGAGAATTTTCCTATATTCCCCAAGGTCACACAGTCAGTAGCTGACAGAGCCAGGATTCAAACCCATGCCTTCTGGCTTCAGAGTCCAGTCTTACCATATAATTTATGAGTTCTTTAAAAAAAAAACACACATGTTTTTATTGATTTCAGAGAGGAAGGAAGAGGGAGAGAAAGATAGCAACATCAATGGTGAGAGAGAATCACTGATCCACTGCCTCCTGCAGGCCCACTACTGGGGACCCAGCCCACAATCCAGGCATGTGCCCTGACCGGGAGTCGAACCCTGATCTCCTGGTTCATAGGTCGATGCTCAGCCACTGAGCCACGCCGGCCCTGCATGAGCTCTTTTTGAGCAAAGTTACAGACCGCGTGCAAACGAAGACGTGTGCTTCTAGTTCAATGCAGCATTGTGGGCAACCTCCCCAAACTGGGAACTACGCAAACGTCCACGGGACCAGGTGGGGCAAATTATGGCCCAACTACAGGATAGAATGTTACCCAGCCGTTTAAAAGGTTAACCACCCCTTGTTAAGTTAAAGATACAGAATTTCAGTGCAGTATATATCTACCTTTTGTGTTATTAAGGAGGCAAGAAAATAGTAGTAATAAAGATTTACTCATTCAATCAACATTTGTCGAGAGCCTGCAAGGCACAAGGCGCTGTCGGAGGCCACAGAGCACGGTGGACAGGTGATGTAGTACAGAGACAGACTGTGGACAAGACAAGTAAGAGACACAGTCGCCCTGGCCGGTTTGGCTCAGTGGATAGAGCATCGGCCTGCAGACTAAAGGGTCCCAGGTTCGATTCCGGTCAAGGGCATGTACCTTGGTTGCGGGCACAGACCCAGTAGGAGGTGTGCAGGAGGCAGCCGATCGATGTGTCTCTCTCATCGATGTTTCTAACTCTCTCTCCCTCTCCCTTCCTCTCTGTAAAAAATCAATAAAATATATATATAAAAAAAGAGAGATACAGTCGTTTAGAAGATGAACAGTAAATAGAGAAATATGGGATTGGATGCGTTGCAACTTCTAAATGCGTGGTTTCAAGGAACGCCCCTGTGAAGAGCTGACATTTGAAGAAAGAGTTGGAAGGCTGTAAGCAGTAGCCACATGAAGGGCAAGGGACTACCAGGGACGTCCACTTCCAATGTTTTAGTTTTTAAAATATATTTTATTGATTTTTTTTTTTTTTTTTTTTACAGAAAGGAAGAGAGAGGGATAGAGAGTTAGAAACATCTATCAGCTGCCTCCTGCACCCCCCGGGGGGATGTCCCCCCAACCAAGGTACATGCCCCTGACGGGCACCGAACCCGGGACCCTTCAGTCCGCAGGCCGACGCTCTATCCACTGAACCAAACCGGTTGCAGTGGTTCTCAACCTTCTGGCCCTTTAAATACAGTTCCTCATGTTGTGGTGACCCCCAAACATAAAATTGTTTTCGTTGCTACTTCATAACTGTAATGTTGCTACTGTGATGAATCGTCATGTGAATATCTGATATGCAGGATGGTCTTAGGCGACCCCTGGGAAAGGGTCGCTGGACTGCCAAAGGGGGCGCGACCCACAGGTTGAGAACCGCTGGGTTAGGGCCACTTGCAATGTTTTAAACCACAAAATGAAATTACGGGCAACCTCAGGGAATCCGGTCTGCCCACTTCTAACTGTCACCACCTCCGGGACGGGTACTCCACAGCATTCATCGTCGCTTCGAATAACGGGCTCCTGGTGAATGCACAGCCCCCCGGAGTCCGTGGGCCAATCCGCTGCCCCCGTCCCGAGCGGCTGCCGGCTCACCGGCCACAGGTCCTCTGCCCAGGCTGGGGGTCTCCCGCCTGCACGGCCGCCCCCTGACCCCAGGCCTCTCCCCCCGCCCCTCCGCCAAGCCCGCTCCCACACTTCCGTGCGCCGTTTCACATTGACCTGTGCCTTCGCTCCTGGGGGCAGGGATGGAGCCCAGCCTTTCATCACTCCGACCCCCTTACTTCCCCGGGCACAAGCCGGGCAGGTCGGGCTTCCGGGAGTCACTGCCCACGGCCTGGCACGCGCCTGCTTATTGCCACCAGGAAGTCAGGGAGCATGTCCAGGCCAGAGAGAGGGGAGGGTGTCGCCTTCCTTAGAAGAGGGCAATCCAGGCAGAGGGAAGTCGGACAAACTTGCAGAACACCCTGGCGGATCAGCTCGGCCCACTCCCGCGTCCCCTTGTCAGGCCGCGGCGCCTTTAAGGATTCCGGAAACGGGCCGCCGGACCGGAAGTGACCCTCTTTATTTCCCCTCTTCACGTGGTGCAGGCGGGAAGTGACGCGCGGGGCTCCGGGAGCTGCGGACGCGGAGGCCGACGGAGCGGGAGTCGCGGACGCCGCGGGGTCTCCGGGACAGGTGACCGGGAGAGGGGGCCGGGAGCGCGCCCGGAGAGGGCGGGGCCTGGCGCCCCACGTGGGGGCAAGTGAGCGCGGGCAGGGGAGCCAGCAGCCCGCGGGGGCGGGATCGGAGTACTCTGCGGGGGGCGGGGACGGGACGCCCACATGGGAAGCTAGTGGGGCGCTGGCGGGGCGGGACGATGGCGAGTGGGCAGGGCTCCGGCGGGCCCGGAGCGTGGACGGGCAGCGGGAGGGGGTGAGGCCGAAAAGTTATGCCCGCGCTGGGGGGCGGGGCCAAGATGTAACCCCGAGAGCTCGGGGGCGGGGCCGGGGCTCTGGCTGGAAAACGCTGGAGGCGGGGCCAGAAAGTTTTGCCTGATCTGGAAGTGGGTCCAGGTCCCTGGCGGGGGAGTCAGGGGCGGGTCTAGAGGCTGACGGGAAGGCGAGGGCGGGATCCAAAAGCTGCCGGGGGATTAAGGGGCGGGGCCAGGGTCCTGGCCGGGGAAGTGCTGGGGTGGAGCCAGAAAGTTTTGGGGGGCAAGTTCAGAGCTTTGGCGGGGAAGCCGGCAGACCCGTCCGTGGCTGGGGGTCCCGGGGGTGGGGCCAGATATTGACTCGACCTGGAAGGGGCGGGAGGCAGGGGGCGTGGCTAGGAGGTCGGTTGGTTAAGCCGGAGGCGTGGCCGGTGAGAGCTGGCGAGCCGGGGGCGGGGCCGGCGTAATAACGCGAGAAGGAGGGGGCGGGTTCCAGCTGTTGCTTAGGGACGGGGGGGTGGGGCCAGAAGGTTGGTGGGGGAAGTCGGAAGCCGGGCCAGATCAATGACACTAAGTGTGGGCGGGGCCTCAAAGTTTGCCCCGGCGGGGGGGCGGGGCCATAGCGTTCCCGACGGAGTGGACGCTGGCGCTCTTTCCTGTTAAGCCACGGGCGGGTCGGGGAAACTCTGCGTCCGGGCGGGGAGAGCATCACTGGGGAGGCCGGGCCAGGCGCAGGAAGCCTAGCCAGTGGGTACGGGGCCTATTTTCGGAATCTTTGCAGGGAGGCAGCTGCATTTTTTTCGCGATGGTGGGAACGCGGCTGGGACCACGCTGAGGGAGGCGTGTCGATGTTCTCTGGGCGTCGGGGCAGCCTGTAGGAGTGGGGTTCGTGCTCTTTTAGAGTGTGGAGTTATGGGATGTTTCTGAAACTTTCCTGGGAAAGAAGTGAACTTAGAATGTTCACTGGAATGTGAGCGGTATCACAATGGGCACAGGGAGGTGGGCCTAGAACTTCCTTGTACAGGTTGGGGGGCGGGGAGGATGTAGCTAAAGCTCTCCTGAGATGGAGGCACGGTTAAAACTCTCAGCACAGGGGGTGGAGGCTGGACTGGGAAACTTCGTTTGGAGGGAAGCCGTGTTAGCTGGTTTCTTAAGCTGTGGAGTGAGGCAGAACTTTCCTAAGGCGGGTGTGACTCTAGTGTTTACAGGGAAATGGGTGGGTCTAGATGTTCACAGGGGGCGGAGCTTAAAATTTTCCAGGTAAGGGTCGGGCTGGTATTTCAAGTGGAGCACTTGAGAGTGAGGGCCAGAATTCTTTTGGGGTGCAGGTGTGTGTGTGTGTGTGTGTGTACTATGATGGGAGAGAGGAAGCAGGTCGGGGTGGGGGCATTTGCTTTAGTTCTGTTGTTTCTTCTGCTCTCAGGAACCCCCAGTGCTGTATCCACATTTTGTAGGGAAGGTTTGCTGGGACCCTGGCCCCACCCAGTCAGCAGAATGGTGAGATGGCAGGTTCTGAATTGAGCTTTGCAGCAGGGGGCTTGGGAGGAGGGGGTCCGGGTGCCAGACTCAGAACTTGGTTTTTCTTACTGTCTCTCACAACTGTCTCCCTGTCTCAGTCAGCCACGCTGGATCTGAAATCGAAGGAGGAGAAGGATGCCGAATTGGACAAGAGGATCGAGGCTCTTCGACGGAAGAATGAGGCCCTCATCCGGCGCTACCAGGTGCCCTAGCCCTGCCCTGGGACACCCCATCCCCTCTCCTCCCTGCAGTGAGTTTCCCTCACCTCTCCTTTTCTTAAAACCTTTTCATGGTTTCCCTTCACTCTCAGGATAAAAGCCAAAGGCCTTAGCCTGGCATTCCTTCCTCCATGCCATCATTCCATCGTTCATTCACAAATATTCACCGAGGTCTTTGCTGTACCAGGCCCTGTGCTGAGTGGTGCTGGGGAAACAGCTGTGACTGAGACAGCCCGGGACCTGCCCTTCCAGGGGTGAAGTCAGTGGGGGCACAGAGCTGTCTTCAGTCAGTGATGACCCAGAGTAGGCAGGCTGGGATCTTTGGGGGTGTTTGGGAGCCCAGCCTGGAGGATATTATGGAGGGCTTCCTGGAGGAGGGGATTCTGAGACCTGAAGTTAAAAAGTAGAGCAGAGCATGTTCCAAGCAGAGGAAACAGTTTGAGTAAAAACTTGGAGCTTAAAATTAGAGGTCGGTCAGCAGGGGTCAGACTAAGAGTTTGAACTTCTTGAGGGCACTGGGGAGCCATGGAGGGATTTGAGAGGAGTGGGGCCAGGTCAGAATAGCTTTTTATGAAGACCCCCTCTGGCTGCTGTGTGTGGTGGTGGATGGGGGAAGGCAGTGCCGGAGACCAGAGGCCAAGGAGGAAGCTGAGGCAGGGACCTCGGGGGGAGAGAGGAGGTGCTTGGCTTGGGACAGAGCAATGGGGAGGGACTCAGTGACTGATGGGCAGTGGTGTTAGGTGGAGAGGAGTGGGGAGAGTCCAGGACAAGGTCCAGGTCCCTGCCAAAGGTGACAGTAGGTGGTGGGGCTGTCCCAGAGACGGGGCCTGGGAGGAGGATGGGGTTTCATGTATTCATTCTTCATTCATTCATTAAAAAAAAAGCATATTGAGTTTCTGTTGTGTGCCAGGCAGTGTTCTAGGCTCCGGGATACATTAGCAAACAAAACAGACAGATGTCCCTGCCCTCAGGCAGATTGTGTTGCAGGGGGAGGCAGACAACAGGCGAAATATACATGATGCCAGGGATGAAGACCAGGGATGAAGAGGGAGGGGCGGGAGACTGGCAGGGGCGCTGGTCAGAGAAGGCCTGCCTACGAAGGGGAACATTTGAGCGGAGGCCTGAAGGAGTCAAGGACAAGGGTCTCTGGGGGAAGAGTGTTTTCGGCAGAGGAAACAGCAGGTGCAAAGGCCCTGAATCAGGTCTGAGCCTGCCATGTTCTAGGAACAGTGAGGAGGCTGGAGTGAGTGACGGGGAGAGGGTGGGAGATGAGCCTGCCAGACATACAGAGTCCATCAGAGACAGACAGACAGACAGACAGTGCCAGGAGAAGAAAGAGACAGGAGAGGGAAGGCAGGTGGACAAGCACACACTCGATGGCAAAAAAAAAAAAAAAAAAAAAAGGAAAACAGGAAGAGACAGGGAGAGTACACACGCTCTGGTCAGGAGGGGGAGAGAGGGCCAGAGCAGCATGGAGCTCTTTCCTCCCCTGGAAACACTCTTCCCCCAGAGGCCTCCGTCCCTCCCCTCCTTCAGGGTCCGCTCAGATGTTTCCCTGATGCAGAGACGGCACCACAGGAGGGTCTGAGCCACGAGCACTTGCTGCAGTTTGGGGGAGGATGCCGAGGTCACCAGCTGTCTTGTCTGGAGCTCAGGAGAGAGGCCTGGGCTGCGGCCAGACTCGGGAGAAACGCGGGGGCTTTGGGAGTTCAGCCAGGCACTCACCCCGACACTCACCTCTGATGTTTGCTCCTAGGAGATCGAGGAGGATCGGAAAAAAGCTGAACTGGAGGGCGTCGCCGTGACAGCTCCCCGGAAGGGCCGCTCGCTGGAGAAGGAGAATGTGGCAGTTGACGTGGTGAGCCCCCCACTGGGGTGGGGGGCACCAGAGCACAGGGAGGGGGGAGAGCTGAGACCTGAGAGCCCTCCCCACTGCCCAGATCTGTGGGTGCCTTCATCCTGGCAGCTGCCCTGGGCCGTCCTGGTCTCCTTGCTCCAGTGACTAGAATTTTCCTCCCTCCCACCCCTCTTCCAGGAGAAGAACCAGGGTCCTTTCCGGAGGGCTCCTGGGACCCCTCGCCCCCCGGGGACCCCTCGGCCCCCGGGGACCAGCAGGGGAGGAGGCCGGACTCCCCCGCAGCAGGGAGGCCGGGCAGACATGGGCCGGGCCTCCCGCACCTGGGAGGACAGTCCTGGGGAGCAGCCTCGAGGAGGAGCTGGTGGCCGCGGCCGGAGGGGCCGGGGCAGAGGGTCCCCTCATCTCTCTGGAGCTGGAGATACCTCCGCTGCCGACCGCAAATCCAAGGTAGGAGCTGGGAAGGGGCCCCCGTTGTTTCTCTTTTCCTCTCTCAGATGAACCGTTTACCTGTTGGTCCATCTTTCTGGCGTCTCTCTCTCTTTCAGCTCCTCTTTCCGGCTCTTTTCTCTCTCTCCACCTCTTGACCAGTGCCTGTGTGTTCGCTCCCTATCTCTGTTTTCCTTCTTCATTTTTTTAAAAAATATATTTTATTGATTTTTTACAGAGAGGGAGAGGGATTGAGAGTTAGAAACATCGATGAGAGAGAAACATTGATAAGCTGCCTCCTGCACACCTCCCACTGGGGATGTGCCCGCAAACAAGGTACATGCCCTTGACCGGAATCGAACCTGGGACCTTTCAGTCCGCAGGCCTACGCTCTATCCAACGAGCCAAACTGGTCAGGGCTTTTTTTTTTTTTTTTTCTGTCAGGTGTGTGCTCGCCATCTGACTTCCTTCACCTGTCTCTTTCTTCTCTGTCTTTTTTTAAAAATATATTTTTATTGATTTCAGAGGGGAAGGGAGAGGGAGAAACATCAATGATGAGAGAGAACCATCGATCAGCTGCCTCCTGTACACTCCACACTGGGGATCGAGCCCACAACCTGGGTATGTGCCCTTGACCGGAATCAAACCTGGGACCCTTCAGTCCGCAGGTCGATGCTCTATCCACTGAGCCAAACCAACTAGGGCTCTTCTCTTACTGGCTCTGTCTGTCTGTCTGTCTGTCTCTGATAAACTCTGTGTGTCTGGCAGGCTCTGTCCAGTGCACGTGCTTCCTCTCTTTCTCTAGATTTGTTTGTGGGGAGCAGTGACATTCTTATTGTGACTGCTGCACTGCCCTGACACTCAGGTTAGCGGGGTGGGAGGCTGTCTAGCGTAGTGGCTCAGAGCCCGCCATGGACTTGGGGTCACCCTCGTTCTATTTATTCCCTGTCCTGGGGCAGCTCATTTCCCTCTAGAAGCTTCTGGGTTCTCGCTCTTAACTGGGAAGAACATCTAATTTAAAGGTTATCATAAGTATTCGTGACATTAGGCACTGAAACCTTCAGAGTAAGTGCTCAGTGACCTACGGGTGTTTATTATTTTATATGCTAAGCTGCTGTTAACAAAAAGACCCCACTTAAATCAGGTGGCAGTGTATTTCTCTCTATATGCTGAGCCCTGGGAATGAAAACGTCAACTCTAGCAGCTTGGCCATGTGCTTGTATGAAATTCTGTTACCATGGAGGAAGGGGAGAACGGATTGTGGGGGGGTCACCAAGCCATCTGCCAAGTTATTACTGTCATTATTTCTATGGCGACCACAGTGTCTCAGGGTCCCCAACCCCTCCCCCAGGTTCAGTGTTTTGCTAGAAAGATTCCTCACTGAAATGTTTACAGTGAAAGAATTCAAAGCAAAATCAGCTAAAGGGAAAGGCACGGGGGCTGAGACCTGGAGGAAACCAGCTTGCCCAGTGGGTCTTTGCACTCAATTCCTCAAGCGTTGCCCTGGACGGAGCGGCATCCCGTGCAGGGAAAGGCTGCTGGTTTGATTCCCGCCAAGTCACATCTTGGGTTTTAGGCTCAGCCCCGAGGAGGGGGTGTGCAGGAGGCAGGCGGTCAATGTTCCTCTCTCACATCGCTGTCTCTCAAATCAGTAAAATCATATATATTTTTTTAAAATATATTTTATTGATTTTTACAGAGAGGAAGGGAGAGGGATAGAGAGTTAGAAACGTCGATGAGAGAGAAACATCGATCAGCTGCCTCCTGCACACCCCCCACTGGGGATGTGCCCGCAGTCAACGTACATGCCCTTGACCGGAATCGAACCTGGGACCCTTGAGTCCGTAGGCTGACGCTCTATCCACTGAGCCAAACCGGTTAGGGCCAGTAAAATCATATTTTTAAAAATTCCTCAAGCATTGAGGGTCACCTACCAGGGACTCTAATAGAAACCTAGGTTTTTTGTGTTTTCTTTTAAATATTATATTGATTTTTCACAGAGATAAGAGAAACATCAGTGAGAGAGAAACATTGATCAGCTGCCTCCTGCACACCCGCCACTGGGGATGTGCCTGCAACCAAGGTACATGCCCTTGACCGGAATCAAATCTGGCACCCTTCAGTCCGCAGGCCGACGCTCTATCCACTGAGCCAAACCGGTCAGGGCAATTTTTTCCCCTTCATATATATATATTACTGAAACATCAATGATGAGAGAGAATCATTGATTGGCATCCTCCTGTATGTCCCCTACTGGGGGGGGTTGAGCCCGCAACCCAGGCACGTGCCCTTGGCCGGAATCGAACCTGGGAGCCTTTATTTCGCAGGTCGACGCTCTATCCATTGAGCCAAACCAGCTAGGGCCAGGGTTTTTGTTGGGGGCTAGCCATATGGGTCCCCTCTGCTTGGTCTATATCCAGATTCCTGACCCCAATATGGCATTCAGCTTACACCATATTGATGGCACAAAAGGCACAGCGAGTCCTTATCAATGAATGTTGACCCGGAACACACTGGAGTCAGATTCCCCGGCCAAGGGCTGGCTTTAAAGCAGGCCTGTCCTGAGGAGACACCCAGGCCTGTCATGTTAGCTCTTCAGGACAAGGAGTTGAGTGGTTGGTTCGGTTGGTTCTTCCTGACACCGGGTGTCTCTGTAACCTGCTCCCCCCGCCCCCCCCCAGGAGTGGGAGGAGCGGCGCAAGCAGAACATCGAGAAGATGAACGAAGAGATGGAGAAGATTGCGGAGTATGAGCGCAACCAGCGGGTCAGTGCCAGGGTGTCCCCGGTGTGAGGCACGGCCGCCAGGCCTGGGTGGACCTGCCAACCCCATCCCTGTGCCCGCAGGAAGGCGTGCTGGAGCCCAACCCGGTGCGGAACTTCCTGGACGACCCCCGGCGGCGCGGCGGGCCCCTGGAGGAGCCAGAGCGGGACCGCCGGGAGGGCAGCCGCAGGCACGGGCGCAACTGGGGGGGCTCGGACTTTGAGCGCGTGCGCTGCGGCCTGGAGCAGGAGCGGCAGGTGGGTGCTGGCAGCGGGGGCACGCCGGGCCGGACACCGTTCTGCGGCCAGAATCTCACCTCGGCAAATGGTCCTGGACGTGTGCTGAGCGCCGGGCACAGCAGGGAGCGAGGCAGAGCAGGGAGAGGCAGCGACTGGCTGGCTCTCACCCCAAGTGACCTGCTGGTTCTGTGCTGGGACCACACTGCTCTCTTTCTCATTCCTGAGTGCCAGGCATTGTCCTAGGTGCTGCAGCCAAGGGTTTTAAACAAGGCAAAGCCCCTGCCCTAAAGACGTCTATTCTGATGGGAGTGGAATGAATGGGTATATAGGGTGTCTCACAAAACCGCACACATTTTGAATGATGATAAAGTTAGTGTTTATTCACACACAGTTCACTTTCAAAATTTAAAAGAATCTACAGAAATGAACAATATATTTTTGTTAATGCCTGTTTTCAAACTGGTGACCATTCTGGTCCAGGCACTGCTGATAACTCAGAATCGCAAATATAAAGAATAATTTTGTTCGGTACTTATGCGCCCTCAGTTCGTCAACTGTTGCTGGTGTTGTACTGTAAACTTTATCTTTGATGTATCCTCGTAAAAAAGTCTAGTGGATACATTGTCTTTGTTCAAAGCTTAGTCGCTTCACCTATTATTTCAAATCCGTTAAAGGAGTGAAAATCAGGTGAGTTATCAGCTGCTAAAGTGTGTACACACACTTTGAATAATTATAAAGGCAGTGTTTGTACTGCAACTGCATTTTCAAACTTCCAGTAGCGTTTTTGGATGGATTTCCTTTGCTTAAAGCTTAGTCTGGCTGAAAGGAAAGAAACCTCCATTGAGCTACCAGCTGTTAAAATGTGCGTACATGCTTTTGGGACACCCTGTGTAATGAGATGTCAGGCAACGCAAATGTCACGAGGAAGAATCCAGCAGGGTGAGGGGATGGATCTGGGATGGTCTCTAAGGAGGTGCCACCGGAGCAGACCTGGTTCTAATCTGCCCTGTCGCCTCCTGTGTGACTTGGAGGACGTGGGGTAGAGTGGGCTGGGCGGCAGAACAGGGCCCTGATTGCTCTCTGCTGTGGGCAGGGCCGCCGGGCTGGCCTGGGCGGTGCCAGTGACATGACACTCTCCATGACGGGCCGGGAGCGGTCAGAGTACCTGCGCTGGAAGCAGGAGAGGGAGAAGATCGACCAGGAGCGGCTGCAGAGACACCGCAAGCCCACGGGCCAGTGGCGGCGGGAGTGGGATGCTGAGAAGACCGAGGGGATGTGAGTGCGTCCCTGCTTGCCCCTGCTTGGCTTCTTGACCGGGGCCCCGACTGGTGTGCTCAGTGGTTGAGCGTTGCAATTCCTTTGACTGGCTCTGGTTTCTCACCTTGTGTCAGTTAGTAATCGCCATGGTAGTGTGTGTAACCACCAGCTTGCAGGGGCGTGTAAAAGCACTCCTTTCTCATGTGTTCACGGGTCAGCTGCGTTCAGTGATCCAGGCTGACATTCAGCTGTGGGTTTGACAGGCCGTGGCTTCTGGAAGCAGGTTGAACTCAGTTCCGCTCCATATGTGTTCATTCTGGGGGTCAGGCTGAGGGGAGCAGAACATGACTGGCAGATGTGCAAGAGGGAGCGTGGATAAACCTCCCCGTTTTATTAGCCAACAGACCCAGCATCTCCGGGGCGGGAACTTAAACTGCCCACCCCAGTGGCGGGCACGGCCGTGACTCCATGGTGAAGGCGTGGATGTGACTTCTCGCCCAGGGAGGGCAGGAAGAACTGCTAACAGTGATTAGACCTTTGCATCCTCCCTTCATCCCTCTAATTCAATCCCCAACCCAAACCCCTCACCCAGCGGCATCATCATCCTCAGGTCCGACTTTGCCCCCTTCCGGGTCCAGGAAGAACCCCGTTAGTCAGACTTAAAGCGAAGGCATCTTTGCATCATTGACGGGGACCAATTCCATATCAAAGATGGCAAGGTTTCTGAAAGAGCTGACAGGTCTTAAGATCAGCAGTTGTTTTTACCCCGTCCTCTGTCCTTTGCTGCGTTAGGATATTTCACACCTAGAAGTTTTTTTGTTTCGTTTTGTTTTCAATCCTCACCTGAGTATATATTTTAAAATTGATTTTAGAGAGAAAGGAAGGAAGAAAGAGAGAAACATTGATGGGTTGCCTTGACTGGGGATCCAAACCGCACCTTTTTTTTAAAAAAAAATTGTTTTTAGCCTTAGCGAGCCGGTTTGGCTCAGTGGATAGAGCGTCGGCCTGCAGACTGAAGGGTCCCAGGTTTGATTCCGGTCAAGGGCACTTGCCCGGGTTGTGGGCTCGATCCCCAGTAGGGGGCATGCAGGAGGCAGCTGATCAGTGATGCTTTCTTATCATTGATGTTTCTATCTCTCTTCCTCTCCTTTCCTCTCTGAAATATATAAAAATATTTTAAAAAATGTTTTTACAAATATGTTTTTATTGATTTTTAGGGAGCTAGGAAGGGAGAGGGATAGAGAGAGAGAAACGTTGATGAGAGAGAAACATCATTGATTGGTTGCCTCCTGCACGCCCCCTACTGGGGATCAAGCCAGCAACCTGGCCAGGAATTGAACTGGTGACGTCTTGGTTAATGGGCCAATGCTCAACCACTGAGCCACACCAGCCAGGCCACGCCTAAAAGTTTTATTGATGCTGGCTTGAGAAAAAAGGGTCCTTATCTGTGGGCCTGGTGGTCAGAGCATTTATTTTTGGATCGGGTGCTAAGGTTGTGCAAGCGCGAGAAATCGTATTTTGTACAGATGTTGTCTCCGATCTTTCTAAAGTGTAGGCAGCTGGGCTTTGGGGAGATGTTCTCAGGGGTTAAGAATGAGAAAGTAATTTTTTTTCTCTTATGTCCCCAAAGCAGCTTGCAACAAGTTTCATTAACCATGTGTGAGTTGACTTTGTCAGCAGATGTTTTTTGAGTCCCTCCTCTGTGTCATGGAAGGTTCTAGGTGATGGGGATACAACAGGGAATAAAACGCTTCTGGCTTCCTGATACTTAGAGTCCTGCGAGAAAGATGGGTCATGACTAGATCTAATGTTAGGTTGAGAAGAATAATTGAGCAGAGTGCACAGAGGGATGGAGGCTGTTTTAGATTAGATAATATGTAATAAGATATGATTATTTTATTATTTTTTTAAAATATATTTTATTGATTTTTTACAGGGAGGAAGGGAGAGGGATAGAGAGTTAGAAACATCGATGAGAGAGAAACATCCATCAGCTGCCTCTTGCACACTCCCTACTGGGGATGTGCCCGCAACCAAGGTCCATGCCCTTGACCGGAATCTAACCTGGGACCCTTCAGTCTGCAGGCTGACGCTCTATCCACTGAGCCAAACCGTTCAGGGCAGATATGATTATTTTAGATGGGGGTTTAGGGAGGCCTCTGAGCTGAGGTCTGGAGGAGGTGAGGGAACAGGCCTCTGAAAGATCTGGAGGAGCCCTGGCTGGGTAGTTGAGTTGGTTAGAGCGTCATCCTGATACGCCAAGGTTGTGGGTTCAATCTCAGGTCAGGGCCGGTCAGGGCACATGCCCAGGCTGTGGGCTCAGTCCCCAGTGGGGATGGGCGGGAAGCAGCCAATCAATGATTTTTTCTCATCATTGATGTTTCTATCTCCCTCTCCCTTCCTCTGTGAAATCAATAAAGAAAATTTAAAAAACAAGACAACAACGAAGAAGAGTCGGCCAATGAGCCTGGCTGCTGTGGCTCACTTGGTTGGGTTGCACTGAGCCCGGGTTGCGGGCTCAAAACAGAAAAAAGGATCAACCCATGAATAGGTAGGACAGCAGATCAATATTTCTCTCTCTCTCCAAAAAAGAAAAAAAAAGAGCTGGAGAGAGTGTCCTGGAGCAGCAGGTGAAGTCCTGAGGTAGGAGCTCCACGTGGCGGGAGAACCTGCTTCGCTGGGCAGGTGACGGACAGTAACAGGAACTGAGACCAGCAGGAACCTACATCCCAAATTTTTGTTCTGAGGGGTCACATACTGAATTTTTTCTTTCTGTATTCGTCATATGATGTCAAATTTGCCTCTTGTCCGGCACCTGATCCTGCCCCCCTGCTGATCAGTAACGCCTCTGGTTGACCATGTCTCCTGCTATGACCTTGATTTCTGACCCTGGCCCCCATCTCCCTCTTTGTTTTTGTTTTGTTAATCTTCACCTGGAGGACATTTTCTCCACTGATATTTAGAGAGAGTGGAAGGGAGGGAGTAGGGGCAGAGACATACACACACACACACACACACACACACACACACACACAGATCCCTTGGTTGCCTCCTGCATGTGCCCCAACCAGGGCCTGGGATTGAACCTGCAACCCCGATACTTGCCCTTGACCAGGAATCGAACCCATGACCCTTTGGTGCTCAGCCCGACACTAACCACTGAGCACACCGGCCACGGCCCATCTCTCCCTCTTACCTCTTCCCACCTCTCTTGCTTCCACTGTTCCCCCAGCTTCCTGCTCACCCCTTTTCTCTTTCCAGGTTCAAGGATGGCCCAGCCGCTGCCCTTGAACCATCTCACCGCTATGGTGAGTGGGTGTCCCTGGGTGGGTTGAGGCAGCTGGCTGGGCCAGGTGTGAGGGTGGGTGGTTTGTGCTGTGTCCCCCACCCCCGACGACTCCTGGGTTCTGTTGCAGATGACCAGGCCTGGGCCCGGCCCCCCAAGCCCCCCACTTTCAGGGAGTTCCTGTCCCAGCACAAAGCTGAGGTCAGCCGCAGGAAGAGGAAGGGCAGCCGACCCCAGGCCAAGGCAGTCGCCCGTGCCTACAGGTGGGCACCCCTTCCCTGGGCATGTGTACACCCAGTGGGACTGGCTGGCCCTATACCCTGTTCTCTGACTTGTTTATTTGTGGTTGGTGTGTCTCGGGGCACTTGTCTCTCTGTGGGTCAGGCCCTTTGTTTGGGGGGGGTTGGGGCCTGTCTCTCCACTTGTCGCTCCTCTGTCTCCTCCTCCTCTGCCCATCTCTGCTCCTGCCACCTGGTCCTCCCTCCATTGTCTGTCCCTGACACCTGAGGACACACCCCCATTTCCTCCTGAGCCTCCAACACGCCAAGCCGCCTCTGGAAATCCTGCAACCCCTTTCTCCCCCAAGTTGAATTTGGAACCTCTTCTCTGGGGAGGAGCGGGAGGTAGAAGCCCCTTCCTCCCGTGCCCCGCAGCCTCACGACCCTTCCCTCTGACCTCCCCAGTGACCACGATGACCGCTGGGAGACCAAGGAGGCAGAGTCCCCAGCCCCCGAGGCTCCACAGCCCACTCCCCCCGAGGAGACGCCCACACAGGTAAGGCGGACTGTCATTTCTGGGCAGGCGGTGTGGGGGTGCTCAGGGCCCCCACCCTCCCTTTGACTTGCCTTGTGTTCCCCACAGCTGCCCGAGACCCCAGCCCCTGCCCACCGGCCTCCTGAGGACCAGGGGGAGGAGGACCAGGGGGAGGAAGACGAAGAGGAGGAGGACGAAGGGGAGGATGAGGAATGGGAAGATGTGAGTGAGGGCGAGGAGGAGATTGAAGAAGAAGAAGAGGCTGATGACGAGGAGGAAGAGGAGGAGGAGGAAGAACCAGCCCAAGACCACCAACCCCAAGAATCCGAGCCCCCTGGGAGCGCCGGCAGTGAGCAGGCCAACAAAGAGCCCGCCAGCCCCGAGGAGCCGCGTCCCCAGTCCCCGGCCACACCGTCCAGCCCCTTCTCACCCCCTGGGGGCCACCAGCCCGTGTCTGACTGGGGTGAAGAGATGGAGCTGAATTCTCCCCGGACCGCCCACCCGGCTGATGCCCTCTCTCCGGGTGAGGCCTGGCCTTTTGGAAATGCATGAAGCTGGCTGCTTGTGTGTGTGTTCAAAGGGTGCATGGGCGGGGGGGCCCTCAGGGGCTGGGCCCCGGGATCCCGTGTGCCCCACGGCCCTGGCGGCTAGGGAGGACAGTCCATGCCCACGTGTGTGCTGTCCTTACTGATCTCTGAAATGCCCGTCCCCAGATACTGCCCCTGCTCTGGGTCCCGCCAGAGCGCCCTCTCTAATAAAGAGTTCACGATCAGTGACATTCCCATTCAAATGGCATTCCCCAGGTGTGTCCTTGAACCCCCTTTCCCTCGGGCCCTTCTGTCTTGGGGGGCTACTTGGATGGGGAGGGGCTTGACCGGGCCTCCTCCTTCTCCAGGAGGTGACCAGCCAGCCCCTGCCTCCTTGGAGAGCGGGCCCAGCCTCCCAGGAACCCAGAAAGCTGAAGAGGAGGGGTCCGAGGCGGCTCCAGGTGGGGGAGCGGTGGGCCCTGGAGGTGGCTGTTTCCTTCCTCTTCCTCTGGGGCTGAGGGGAGGAGGGCTTGGTGGGGGCTAGGATGGAGTGGAGCTGGGCCCCATCATTAGTGTGTGGGGTGGCAGCTGGACCTGGGGTGAAGTGAGAAGGTCAGGGGGTGGAGCTAAGGGAAGGATTCCTGGGGCCCAGTTACTAGGAACCCAGTGTAGGGGCCTGGGGATGGGCAGGAGGAGCCCTGTTGGGATTGGGATTTAGAGGAGGACCTCAGGGGTTTGGAAAACAAAGGGGTGGGGCTAGGCAGGATTAGAAATTTAAATAGATTTAAAAAAGGAGTGGGAAGGGCAGTCTAATGGGTTTAGCTGTGAGCCGGATTAGATTTTTGATGTGTAACTGAGGGGTAAATTAGAATAGAAATTCGGACCCTGTTAGAATGTTGGGTCCAACGGAGTAGGAGGGAGACTGAACCCCATTTCTCCACCTCCTCTCTCTGGAAGCCAGGTTGTGAAGCAGGCACCTCCCCCCAGGAGTGGGATTAGGATTTGGGGGCAGAGCCGGGGAAGGTCTGGTTAGAACTCGGGAGGCGGGCGAGGGCAAGGGCCAGCAGGTGCAGGAGGGCGGTCCCTTACTGAGGTAGGCTTAAGCCATGAGGTGGGTGGGCTGGGGTCTGAGAGGACAGTTCAGGGTGGTGGGTGAGGCCAGGTGTCCTAGCGCTTTGTCTTTGAGACACGTGTTGGCCAAGTGACCGTGATGTCGTTATTCCATTTTATTCTCTCGATTGTAAAGAGGGTTCTGCTGCTTCGTGGGTCCACGGCGAGGATTAGTCTGAGGCCCCCAAACCACTGAGAACGGGGGTGTCTGTAGCCCAGCTCAGTGGAGATGAGGGGCAGGGCCGGGCGGGTTGTCTTGGGACTGTGCCCCTCCGCTGACCGCCCCTTCTCTCCCCAGAGGGAGGCCCCGAGGGCCAGGAGACGGCGGAGATCACCGACTTCCAGAGGGTGCGTTTCTGCAAGGTGGTGGCGGCCGCCCCACCGCCGGGGGCCGCCCGCTGACCGCGCCGCCCGCCGACTCTGCACTAACTTCCCGCAGCCTCGCTCCTCTGCCTTTTGCTTCTGCCGCACTCCAGCCAGGAGCGGGTTAAATGTGGGGGGCGGAGCCTGAGACCGCGACCGGCGTGGGGCCGGGGCGTCAGTCCGGTTTCACAAGTGGGGGGACGCCGCCGGGGACCTGGATGGCCGAGAGGTCTCCGAGGGACCCAGCTGTGGGGTCTCGGCGGGTGGGTGCTAGTCCCGCCGCCAGGAGCGGACATCTAAGGCCTGGCCGCCAGCCGGCGACTCTTCCGAAGGACAACTACTCGGCCACCACTTGTCTATTAAACGCCGCGCTTTCGCTAACCTTTGCACCGTGTTCCTGGCGGGGGCCACCGGCTTGCTGTGCTCGGCAGGCCTTTCTGTGGCGGGAGGAAGGGGTCTTGCTTTCTCCACCCCCTGACACCTCTTCCCTCCCCCGCCCACAGGCCTCCCCGAATTCCTGAGGACGCGGCTGGGTGGGCCGAAGCGTCCCTGCCTTGATGGGTGGGGCGGCCGGAGGGGTCGGTCTGGCCGACCTGGCTGTGCGCCCCCCTGGAGCCACTGTGGACCCCTGGCTTAGGGAGAGGGAGAGTGGAAGGTGGGGGGGGAGGAGCTGGGGAAGGGGCGTGAGTGGGGGTGGGGTTGAGCTGCAACCTGGGACAGGTGTGGAGATTGGTCTGTGTGGGGCCTGGTTCGGGTTTCCGGGAGGCCAGAGTCCCGGTGGGCGGGGTGAGAACGGGAACGCGGGAGGATGCGAGGGGCCCCAGAGCCGGTTTAGATGGGAGTTCCCCCCAGAGCTGGTGGGGGGCGCAGCCACCTCGGGGAGGCAGTGGTTAGAATTCGGTGCTGGAGCGAGTGGAGTGCGGCGAGAAAAGCGATGGCGCCTGGACTAGAGAGGAAGCCAGGCCAGAGGAGGACAGAATCGAATGCCGGAGTGTAGTCTGATGCAGAGGAAATTAAGCTGGAACCGGGGCTTGCGACGCCTGAGCCGGGCAAGGGGGCGGGGCCCGGGGGCGAGGCTAGATGCCAGGAAGAAGTCTGAGCCCCTGAAAGGGGAGAGGGTTAGGGCGCGGGAGGAGCTAAGCGCTGGGGCGGCCTCGCGCGTGGGTAGCCCTGGCTGGTGGGCGTCCTCCCGTGCACCCTTCCCCGTCAGGGCACCTGCCCGGCTTGGGCTCTGTCCCCCAGCAGGGGGCGTGCAGGAGGCAGCCGATCGTGTTTCATTCTCACATGTTTCTCCCTCTCCTCTAAAAGTCAATAAAGATAAATAAGTAAAGTAGGGGAGTTTTTCTAGAAAATAAGAGCCGTGGGTATAACCCCGAAGCCTGACAAGAGTCGCCTGGGCTAGACTTGTATTTGGGAAAAAAATCAGGTATTACAATTCTAGGGCGGGGCCAGGGGCCAGTGGGCGGGGCTAGGATGCCGTCGTTCAGCCTTAGCTTGATCATGGTTGGCCGGAGGCTGGGGGGGCGGGTCTAGGAGGCCGTTCCGCGAGGGGGCGTGACCATGCTGGCGGGGGCGCGGTTGGACCTGGGAGCTTGAGGGGCGGAGGCGGCCTCCGGAGGGGCGGGGCCTAGGGCTCGGGGGCGGGGCCTGTGCGGCGGGGGCGCCGGCCGAGTGGGCTGCGGAGATGCGGGGGACGAGCTGCGTGGGCGGCGGCGGCGAGAGCCCCGGGGGCGCCGGGCTGAGCGAAGGCCCGCGCGGTCGGTGGCTGCGCCTGGCTCCCGTCTGCGCCTACTTCGTCTGCGTCTCGTTGGCCGCGGTGCTGCTCGCCGTCTACTACGGGCTCATCTGGGCTCCCGCGCGGCCCCCCGCGGCCGCCGCCCGCCCGCCGCCGAGCGCGCCGTCCCCTCCATGCGCTGCCCACCCGGGCGCGCCGCCTGCCCCGGCGCCCGCCGCTGCCTCCGTCTCCTGCCTCCTGGGAGCCGCCGGCGGGCCGCGACCCCAACTCGAGCTGCCGCGCAGCCGCCGCCGCCGCCGCCACAGCGACCCCAGCCGCCACCCGAGCCACCAGATGCCCGGAGAGACACCGGAGGCCGCGGGGGGGCGAGGACCAGGGTAACCACCCCTTCCACCCTGAGCCGGACCGCAGGCCCTCGAGAGCCCGCGCCCCACCGAGGATGCCCGTGCCCGTCTGGGCCAGGATTCCGTCTTCATTGGAATAGCGGTGTTCCTGGAGCTGTCATCCTGAAGAATGGGGGTGCCGGGGAGCTGGCTCGGGGCGGCCGCCATCTGGCAGACCACCTCCTGACCCGCCTCCATAGGATCTGAGCACAGCGCCCACCCCCCTCCTCCCCGACCTCGGTGTCTTTCTGTCCACCTGCAATAAACTCCGGACCCGCTGTCCGGTGCTGTCTGTCTTGTCTGCTCAAGTTTGTGCGGGAAGCCTTTCCCGGCGTCTGGTCTTCGTCTGTCTTGCTCGGAGGGGCCGGGTGTGTGCTTCCCTTCCTTCGGGGGCCCCTTTTCTTGCACCCCCATCATGCAGTTCTCGGGGTGGGATGGGGGTGGGAAACAGGCTTATCCGCAGCAGGGCAGCTGAAGGTCAGACAGTGAGCAGAACTCCACAGGCTTTTGCATGCCTGGGGCAGAGGACAGCGCCTGGGGCGCCACGCCGAGGGCCCGCCCTCCTGTCACAGCACAGGGGACGGGCGGAGAGGTGGGATGATTTCAAGCAAGAACCGGGGTTCGGGGGTTTGTGCTCAGTGTAATGACAAGGTCGGGGCCAGAGGCCACGCCGCTCTGAGGTGCCAGGATGTTGCTGGGAGCGGATGCCGCCTTCCTGGGGCCTGAGACTGAGCGCGCGGGCAGCGAGGGTGGTGGGCGGCTCTGCCTCCCTGGGAACCACGGAGGAAGTTCTCAAAGCACCGGGCGGCCTTTGAAGACTATACCACCTCCCTGGGCTGGGCGGCTGGCAAACCCAGGCAGAGACACTGGTCCTGCTGAGAGAGGTAGTTGAGTACATTGTCCTCCCTAGAAGCCCGAGGCCTGGCTCTGGGCAGGGCACTGGGCCCCGAAGGCAGGAACAGTTTTCCTGTCCAGCCTCCTCCTTTGAACTGGAGCAGTGATTCCCAACCTTGGCTGCCCTTTAGAATCACCTGGGAATCTTCTTAAAATCCTGATTTCTGGCCGGAACCGGTTTGGCTCAGTGGATAGAGCGTCGGCCTGCGGACTGAAAGGTCCCAGGTTCGATTCCGGTCGAGGGCATGTACCTGGGTTGCGGGCACATCCTCAGTAGGAGATGTGCAGGAGGCGGCTGATCGATGTTTCTCTCTCATCGATGTTCCTAACTCTCTATCTCTCTCCCTTCCTCTCTGTAAAAAAATCAATAAAATATATTAAAAAAATAAATAAATCCTGACTGGGCCTCACCCTCCGGAAATTCTGTTTCTTTGTTGCTAATGTTTTGGCCCCACCCCATCACAAAGTAACAGAATTTCCGGAGGGTGAGGCCCAGAAATCAGGATTTTAAGAAGATTCCCAGGTGATTCTAATGTGCAGCCAAGGTTGAGAACCACTGAACTGGAGACCCCCAGCAGAGTGAGGCTCAGCCTCCTCCCGCAGGCCGGGGCGGGGCGTCTGTGGATTCTGTGCTGGGAATGTCAGTCATTCATCCTCTACGGCCAGTTCCCCTCGGCCCCTCCAGGACCATTTCCCCGAGCGTGTCTCCGGAAGGAAGGGGGACTCAGGAAGCCAGCAGCCATGTCCCGTTAGCATAGGTGGTGGTTAGGGGCGTTGATGTCCAGATTGAAATCCCAGCTCTTCCTCTCATGAGCTGTGTGACGACGGGCAGGTCTCTCAGCCTCTTTGGTCTTGTAAAGTGAAGATGATGCTAATATTTATCATCATTTCTCTGAGGATTAAAGAAGCTAGTGAGCTTAGAACAGCATCATAGTCTTTCTCTGCATTCACCTCTGTCCCCGGGGCTTTAAAAACCAAAGCTTGGCCGTTGCCGGTTTGGCTCAGTAGAGAGAGTGTCGGCCTGTGGACTGAAGGGCCCCGGTTCTATTCAGGTCAAGGGCACATTCCCAGGTTGCAGGCTCGATCCCCAGTTGAGGGAGTGCAGGAGGCAGCCAATCAATAATTCCCTATCATCATCAATATTTCTATCTCCCTCTCCCTTCTTCTCTGAAATCAATAAAAAATATATTTTTAAAAAGATATTCATCATATTTCTCGTCCGTGTCCCCCACTCATCTGTCAGCTCCATTGAGAGCAGGAAGTTTTTCCTGTTTTGTTCACTGCTGTGTCCCCAGTGCTTAAAATAAGGCCTGGCACATAGTAAACACTCCATAAATATCTATAATCATAAAAGTGGAATATGCTAATTAGACCAGACGTCCTTCTGGATGACCTTCCAGATGAAGCTGGGGCTGCGAGGGAAGCCCGGGATCGGGGTGCCAGGGGGAAGCCAGTGCCAGCACCGGGGGAAGGAAGGCCTACTCTTTTTTTTAAAAATATATTTTATTGATTTTTTACAGAGAAGAAGGGAGAGAGACAGAGTCAGAAACATCGATGAGAGAGAAACACCCATCAGCTGCCTCCTGCACACCTCCTACTGGAGATGTGCCTGCAACCCAGGTACATGCCCTTGACCGGAATCGAACCTGGGACCCTTTAGTCCGCAGGCCGATGCTCTATCCACTGAGCCAAACCGGTTTCGGCGAAGGCCTACTCTTGCATGAATTTCATGCCTCGGGCCTCTAGTTTGTTAAATAAAATATTTGTTAAATAAAATATTAAAACACAGCAACCTACCTGCCCAGCCAGTGTGGCTCAGTGATTGAGTGTTGACCTATGAACCAGGAGGTCATGGTTCAATTCCTGGTCAGGGCACATGCCCAGGTTGCAGGCTCAATCCCCAGTGTGGGGCGTGCAGGAGGCAGTTGATCAATGATTCTCTCTCATCATTGATGTTTCTCTCTCTCTCCCCCTCCCTTCCTCTCTGAAATCAAAATAAAATTTAAAAGACAGAGTGACCAAAAGAGAAGCTGAGGCACCTGTGAACCCCTCATTCCCATCCATCAACTATAAGGCGGCTTTGCCCCGACTGATGAGCCCAGGGGCTTTCCTTCACTCTGGTTGGCTCAACCTGGGTCACAGAACAACCCAGAACCAACGCCTGTGCCAGCTGGTTGGCTAAGACTTGGGAAGGCGGGATTACTCTGAAGGTTTCGACCAATCAGGACCCGTCGCTGGATCTGACCAAAGCTAGGAGGCATCCTAACCCTGCAGCCCAACCGCAGGGCTGGGACTGCCAGGAGGGGGCGATGCCGAGCCGCCGCGCTCCTGGACCCTGCGGGCTCTCCCGCGCCCCCCCCTGGGATCAAAGATGTACGATTACAGCAGAAATAGACGGAGTTGCACCTGCGAGGAGCCTGCTCACAGAATCCCGCATCCTTTATCTGCAATTCCAACTTCCCCAAAGCTCTGACAACCAAAAGATTTTTTTTTTTTTGGGGGGGGGGTAATTTTGGCCCCGTTTCATAGGGTGGCAAATCTACTAATATGAGTTATTTACACTCTTTATTTATCTTCTCTGGTGTGAATTTTCACACATTTTGCTGCAAATATATCAACATATCTGATGGGAAGGAGGCTACGTTAGCCCCTGGGGGCGTTACATAATATACGGCGTTGGCACAGAATTACCTTCCTAAAATTGGAACAACTCTGAGTTCTGAGAGGCATCTGTCTCCAAGGACTTCAGCTAAGAGATTACGGACCCCCACTTGGGCATGCTGCCAAACCTAGATTCATCTTAATTATTCGCTCCGCATTTATTTAATGGCTTTGGGCCGAAACTCATTTTTCATTACAATATTTTAAAAATAGAGCATGAAGCTCTTTTACTCAGTCCCCTTTGTTAATGCTGTGCGATTTTTACTGTTGTGTGTCTGTGTATTTGAAAGTGTGTCTATATGCGACTGTATGCGTGTGTCCATGTGTGAGGCTGTGTGTCTTTGTGGGTGTGCAATATTTCTCTCTCTGTGTGTGTATCTGGGGGTCTGTGTGAGAGACTGGGTGTGTGTTTGATCATGTCTATGTGTCTGTGTGTAATTGTGTGCGGGTGAGCGTGGATCTCTGTGTGTGAGAGGAGGCATGGCTCAGGGTTAAATTTAATATGCCGAGCCCTAGCTGGTGGAGGGAGCGTCAGCCCATGGAATGAGGGGTCCCGGGTTCGAATCCAGTCAAGGGCACGTACCTGGGTTGCAAGCTCGATCCCCGGCCCTGGGCCATGTAAGGGAGGCAACCAATTGATGTGGTCTTTCTCAAACTTGGATGTTTCTCTCTCTCTGTCTCTCCCCCTCCCTTCCACTCTCTCTAAAAATCAATGGGAGCCGAAACCGGTTTGCCTCAGTGGATAGAGCGTCAGCCTGCGGACTGAAAGGTCCCAGGTTCCATTCCGGTCAAGGGCATGTACCTGGGTTGCGGGCACCTCCCCAGTGGGGGATGTGCAGGAGGCGGCTGATCGATGTTTCTCTCTCATCGATGTTTCTGACTATCTCTCTCCCTTCCTCTCTGTAAAAAATCAATAAAATATATTTAAAAAAAATCAATGGGAAAAAAGTATCCTTGGGTGAGGATTAACAACAAAAAAAAACCCCATCCTGAAATAAAGACCTCATTTTAGGCGACTATCTCTGCCTCCGTTTTAGAATCTTAGTGGACTGTACAGTGTAAATTATTCAGTCTAGAAAATTTTCACTGTCAAGCAATACCTTATGTTTCCACTAGAGGTCGCCTGTCTACTTTGGCCAGAAAAAATTTTAAACTACATTTTTTCTTTTTTTTTGTTGCCATTTAGTTCCTGGGGGTTCGCAGAACCTTGCAGACAAATACCAGTGGCAGCTAGCTCAGGCTCACCTCACCTTTACACAGATCAGCGGTTGTCAAACTTGTTGGTCTCAGGATTCTTTTACACTCTTTTTTTTTAAAAAAAAAAAATATTTTATTGATTTTTTACAGAGAGGAAGGGAGAGGGATAGAGAGTCAGAAACATCGATGAGAGAAACATCGATCAGCCGCCTCCTGCACATCCCCCACTGGGGATGTGCCCGCAACCCAGGTACATGCCCTTGACCGGAATCGAACCTGGGACCTTTCAGTCCGCAGGCCGACGCTCTATCCACCGAGCCAAACCGGTTTCGGCTCTTTTACACTCTTAAAAAATTATCAAAGACCCCCAAAAGTGTTTGTGTTGGTGAGCTCTATCAAAATTTATGTGTTCAATTAAGATTGAGAAGTTAGAAAATTATTCATTAATTTATTTCAAAATAACCATAAAATTAATCCCACTTTTGGCAATTCTTTTATTGCGGTAAAATACACATAACATAAAAATTTACCCTTTTAACTATTTATTTATTTACTTACTTACTTATTTTTATTTATTTTTAATCCTCACCCGAGGATATTTTTCCATTGATTTTTAGAGAGAGTGGAAGAGAGAGGGAAAGACAGAGAAAAATATCGATGTGAGAGAAACTCATCGATTGGTTGCCTCCTGCACAGGCCCTGACCAGGGCCCGGGCCGGGGAGGAGCCTCCAACCCAGGTAGGTGCCCTTGACCGGAATCGAACCCTGGACCCTTCGGATCGAATGCTCCATCCACTGAGCCAAACTGGCGAGGGTCTGTTTTAACTATTTTTTAAATGCACGGTTCAGGGGCAGTGAGTAAGTTCACATTGTTGTACAACCATCACTACCATCTGACTCAGGAACGTTTTCGTCTGCCCAAGCAAAAACTCTACCCGTTAACAATAACTCCCTGTCTTCCCCCCTCCCAGTCCTTGGCGATCCCTGTTCTATTTCTGTCTCAACGAATTTGCCTATTCTGTTTGCTTAATGCAAAGGGAATCACGCAATATTTGTCCTTTTGCATCTGCCTCATTTCACTTAGCGTAATGTTTTCAAGGTCATCCCCGTGGTAGCATTGTTACTGGAGAGCCTTCCCAGTTGCTAGGGGGTCCCCCCTCCTTGGCTCTTGTCACACTGGTAAGAAAGATTTCAGACAAGCGACAGTGGTGTGGAAGCAAAGCAGGTGACTTTATTAGAATACAGTTGCATAAAGCAACTCAGCTAGTCTGAGCACCCCACCCACTGGGTTTTTCTTTCTAAAGACCTGTACTCTTTTTTTAAAAAAACATATTATTGATTTTTAAAAAATATATTTTATTGATTTTTTCACAGAGAGGAAGGGAGAGGGATAGAGAGTCAGAAACATTGATGAGAGAGAAACATCCATCAGCTGCCTCCTGCACATCTCCCACTGGGGATGTGCCCGCAACCAAGGTACATGCCCTTGACCGGAATCGAACCTGGGACCCTTCAGTCCGCAGGCAGACGCTCTATCCACTGAGCCAAACCGGTCAGAGCCCATTGGGGTTTTAAGGGTTATATATCTTTTTGTTGCAAGCTTTTAAAAAAAAATATTTTTTTTATTGATTTCAGAGAAAGAAAGAGGGAGAGAGAGAGAAACATCAATGATGAGAGAGAATCCCTGATGGGCTGCCTTCTGCATGCCTCCCACTGGGGCTTGAGACTGCAACCTGGGCCCTGACTGGGAATCAAACTGTGACCTCCGGGTTCCCAGGTTGCCGCTCAACCACTGAGCAACACTGGCCAGGCTGTTGTAAGCTAAGGTGTTCCTCCGCTGGTGTGGGGATTAGCATATGGGGTTTCAAGCTCCCCCTTGTCACTGAAGTTTAACTGTTGACAACTTAGTCTTGGCAGGACCCAGGGCTGCTTGTTCTGATAATAGCCCCCCTCCCCTGCTTTAGTATCTCTCTATCCTGCCTCACAGCACGTGTCAGAATTTCCTTCCTTTTTAAGGCTGAGTAATATTCCGTTATATGGATGCCACCCCACCTTTTGTTCACCCATTCATCAATTGATTTTTTTTAAAAAAATATTTTTATTGATTTCAGAGAGGAAGGGAGAGGGAGAGAGTGATAGAAACATCAATGATAAGAGAGAATCATTGATCGGCTGCTTCCTGCACGACCCCTACTGGGGCTCAAGACTGCAACCTGGGCATGTGACCTGGACTGGAATCGAACCTGGGACCCTTAAGTCCGCAGGCCGACGCTCTACCCACTGAGCCAAACCAGCTAGGGCTCATCTATTGATTTTCTTTAACTTATTCTATTTTAACACAAATAACACAGAGAAATGTTATGTTTTCCAAAACAAAAAATCTGATGAGAAAAGTGGCATTATGTCCCTGGTTGATTAGAGCTTCGCCCTGATACGCCCAAAGTTGTGGGTTCGATGCCCAGTCAGGGCATCTGCAAGAATCAACCAATGAATGCATAAGTAAGTAGTGCAACACCTTAAAGTTTCTCTCTCTCTATCAATGAATAAAAAAATTTTTTTAAGTGGCATTATTTTACGTTTTTGAGAATACTTACCATCGGCTCAATAGACAACCAGTGGATTCTCAGAGTGGCTTCTGCATTCGCTGTGTTGCAATGTCACCCACTATCTATTCTAGCCCCTGGGAAATCTGGGGGAGAGCCAGCCAAGTCATGAGCATGGACTTTTCCAGCCGGTTAATCCCCCGACCACATCACCCCGAAACTCATGTAGTTGCAAAACTGTCTCGAGCCTTCCAGGTCATCTGTACTTAACATCTGCTTCTGGGTATAATTTTTTTTTTTTTTACCATTCTGCCAGCACCATCTTGCTATGTAATCCCTGGATCATAAATAAAATAAAAAGTAACCTGACAGTTGTCACATACTCACATTACAACGATGTCTGTGGCTATACTGCTGATAACGTATCAGTTCATCATCATCTTTGGGTAACAAACACCCAAAACCTGTGTGATGTACACATATGGACATTGATTTGGCACAAGCATCTGGGGGTTTGGCTGAGGGTCAGCTGGTTGTGGCTGGGTGGCTCTGCTGATCTTGGCTGGCCTTGGCAAGTGCATCCAGTAGCTGGGACCAGAGGGCTATCCCAGGAATGTTCTTCTCATGGTGGTGGCAGTGAGCCCCACTGCACAGGTACCTTTCACGTCTCTATGTGTTCTATGTGCCGTCGTCCTATTGGCCAATCAAGTCACATGGCCAAGTCCAGTATAAAGGTGCAGAAGTACATTCCTCCCTAGGAGATGAGGTGGATGAGTGAAGACTTAAAATTTTTTTTACAAAATCGATTTATTTTGAAGAGTAATCTAATCTGTCACAGGTGGGGTGGGAGGTGGGGGATGGGAGAACCTGGATGTTGTGCCCAAACCTGAAATAAGTGTGGGTGTTGGGAGGTGGGTAGGTGGGTGGAAAGATGAAAACCCGGGCCCTCGGACCCAAACTGTACCCATTTCCCTCCTCATTTTGCTTCTCGGCCCAAACCGTACCGAGAGCCCACGTGTAGGCACTCTGTTGAAAATGCCAGCTGCGCGCCCACTTGACAGACAGAACCAACCGCCGGCCACGTGCGTGAGCCGCCTGGGACACCCAGCCCAGTCGAGCCTTCGAGTGAGTACAGCCCCAGCCAGCATCTGACCGCAATTGAGAGGCCCTGGGGGAGAGCTGCCCGGCCGTCCAGCCACGGAGCCATGAGAGACAATATAAAACATTTAAAGCTCCTCTGTCTGAGACTTGCTATGCAGCAATATACCAATAAAACCGTGTTCCTGCCCGGCCGGGTGGCTCAATGGTTGAGCATTAACCTAGTAACCAGGAGGTCACGGTGTGATTCCCGGCCGGGGCACATGCCCGGGTTGCAGGCTCCATCCCCAGTGGGGGAGGGTGTGTAGGAGGCAGCCGATCAATGATTCTTTCTCATCATGGATGTTTCTATCTCTTTTTCCCCTCTCCCTTCTTCTCTGAAGTCAATAAAAATATGAATATTAAAAACAATAACCATGCCCTGACCGGTTTGGCTCAGTGGATAGAGCATCGGCCTGCGGACTCAAGGGTCCCGGGTTCGATTCCGGTCAAGGGCATGTGCCTTGGTTGCAGGCACATCCCCAGTGCGGGGTATGTAGGAGGCAGCTGATCAATGTTTCTCTCTCATTGATGTTTCTAACTCTCTATCTCTCTCCCTTCCTCTCTGTAAAAAATCAGTAAAATATATTTAAAAAAACCCCAAAAAACAACACCCCTGTTTGTGAGGCAACCCTCAGCCCGTGGACGGTGGGAGTGGGCAGATAAATGACCCAGCGCCTCCGTCCTCTGAGGAGACCATTGTGAGGCACAGCAGCCTGGGTCCTCAGGCCCCTGGGATGGAACCCCACCAGCTCTCAGCAGCAATCTGCTCGAGCACCCCCGTTGTTGGCTTCTTCCGTCTCTTGTTTCCCGTTCCTCACTCGTGATTTCTGGAATCACCTCCTAGATAAACTACCTGCCCTCAAGTTCTTGTTTTGAGTCTGCTTTTGAGGAAATTCAAGCCAAGACAGTGATGATGATGATGATGATGATGATGATGATGAAGGGAAGGAGGAGGAGGAGGAGGAGGGGGAGGAGGGGGAGGAGGAGGAGGAGGAGTCCGGCTGCTGTGGCTCAGTGCTCAGTGGGTTGAGCATCACCCCATGCACCAAGAGCTCACCAGTTCGCTTCCCCGGTCAGGGCACATGCTCGGGTTTCGGGCTCCATCCCCAGAGTGGGATGTGCTGGAGGCAGTAGATGTATGTTTTTTCTTTCTCACATCAATGTTTCTCTCTCTCTCTCTTTAAATATATTTTACTAGAGGCCCGGTGCACAAAAATTTGTGCACTCGGGGGGGAGGGGGGTCCCTCAGCCTAGCCTGTGCCCTCTCGCAGTCTGGGACCTCTCGGGAGATAACGACCTGCTGGCTTAGGCCTGCTCCCGGGTGGCAGAGGGCAGGCCCAATCCCTAGGTGCAGGCCCTGGTCGGGCTCAGAGCAGGGCCGATTGGGGAGTTGGGGCGCCGCCCCCTGTCGTGCACAGAGCAGGGCGGATTGGGAGGTTGTGATGCCACCCCCAGTCACACACAGAGCAGGGCCCATCAGGGGGTTGAGGAGCTCCCCCCTGTCACTCAGAGAGTAGAGCCGATAGGGGAGTTGGGGCACTGCCCTCTGTCACACACAGAGCAGGGTGGATCAGGGGGTTGGGACGCCACCACTCTTACACTCAGGGCAGGGCCGATGGAGAGGTTATGGCTCTACCCCATCACACACACAGAGCAGGGCCCGTGGGAGGGGTGGGGGTTGTGGCGCCACCCTCTATCACCCACAGAGCAGGGCCGATCAGGGGGTTGGGGTGCTGCCACTCTCACACTCAGGGCAGGGCTGATGGGGAGGTTATGGCTCCACCCTGTCACACACAGGGCCCATGGGGGGGGTTGGGGGGGTTGGGGCGCTGCACCCTGTCACACACAGAGAAGGGCCGATCAGGGGGTTGGGGCGCTGCACCCTGTGACAAACAGAGCCACAGGGCGATCAGAGGTCGGGGAGCTCCCCCGTATCAGGCACAGAGCAGGGCTGATCAGGGGGTTGGGGTGCCTTCCCCTGTCACGAACAGAGCAGGGTGGATAGGGAGGTTGTGGCCCCGCCCCGTCACACACAGACCACAGGGCGATCAGGAGGTTTGGGCGCTGCCCCCTGTCACGCTGATCCCAGTGCTGGGAGGCCTCCTGGCTCCACTGATCCCGGTGCTGGGAGGCATATTACCCTTTTACTATATAGGATAGAGGTCTGGTGTATGGGTAGGGCTGGCTGGTTTGCCCTGAAGGGTGTCCTGGATCAGGGTAGGGGTCCCCACTGGGGTGCCTGTCCAGTCTGGGTGAGGGGATGATGGCTGTTTGCAGCTGGTCACACACCCTTCAGGGTTGGGGTCCCCACTGGGGTGCCTGGCCAGCCTGGGTGAGGGGCTGAGGGCTGTTTGCAGCTGGTCACACACCCTTCAGGGTAGGGGTCCCCACTGGGGTGCCTGGCCAGCCTGGGTGAGGGGCTGAGGGCTGTTTTCAGGCTGGCGGGTGACGGTAGCTCCCAACTGCTCCTTTTTTTCTTTTTTTAAAAATTCTGGGCCAGCTTTAGCTCTGAGGCTCCAGCTCTTAGGCCTCCCCTGCTGAAAGTAAGTAATCGAAACAATGTATAACTCCAGCTCTGAGATCCCAGCTCGCTGAAAGCTGGTTTCTGGTTTTTTTTTTAACTTCTATATTTGTTAAAATGTTTCAAACTGCAGGATCAGAGGCCTGCAAGGCAGGCGGGGAACATTGGTTTCCTCCGTCACTGAAGCAAGCAAGCCTCATGTTAGTTTCAGCTGCCTGGCTGCAGGCAGCCACTTGGCTGGCAGTTAATTTGCATATCTCCCTGATTAGCCAATGGGAAGGGTAGCGTTCGTACGCCAATTACCATGTTTCTCTTTTATTAGATTAGATTGCTTTTTTTTTTTACAGAGAGGAAAGGAGAGGGATAGAGAGTTAGAAACATCAATGAGAGAGAAACATTGATCAGCTGCCTTCTGCACACTCCCCACTGGGGATGTGCCCACAACCAAGGTACCTGCCCTTGACTGGAATCAAACCTGGGACCCTTCAGTCCCAGGCTGATGCTCTATCCACTGAGCCAAACCGGCCAGGGCTCTCTCTCTCTTTTTTAAGCTGCTCAGTTCGTGGCCCTTTGTGTAGCAGCAATAGGACCCTCATCGAGGCTCCTTCCTCAACCCACGGCCTGCATGTTTCTGTTGGGGCAGAAAGAGAGTATGGGGGGACTCGCAACAACCATAAGAAATATTAAGCATGCCCTGGCTGGTTTGGCTCAGTGGATAGAGTGTTGGCTTGTGGACTAAAGGGTCCTGGGTTCGATTCCGGTCAAGGGCACATGCCCGGGTTGCAGGCTCGATCCCCAATGGGGGGCGTGCAAGTGGCAGCTGATCAGTGATTCTCTCTCATCATTGATGTTTCTCTCTCTCTCTCTCTCTCTCTCTCTCTCTCTCTCTCTCTCTCTCTCTCTTCCTCTCTGAAACCAATAAAAATATTTTAAAAAAGAAACATTAATAAAAAAAAAGGAAAAGAAATATTAATCATGCTCTGCTAACCAGGGGGAAATGCGTCCCTTCCTCCGCCTCCGGGAGCGGCCTATTATCCTGAAAAGATGAGTGTTAGGTCTGATCAAATCATTGAATCAAGCCGAAACCGGTTTGGCCCAGTGGATAGAGCGTCGGCCTGTGGACTGAAGGGTCCTGGGTTCATTCCGGTCAAGGGCATGTACCTGGGTTGCGGGCACATCCCCAGTGGGAGATGTGCAGGAGGCGGCTGATCGATGTTTCTCTCTCATCGATGTTTCTGACTCTCTATCTCTCTCCCTTCCTCTCTGTAAAAAATCAATAAAATATATTTAAAAAAAAATCATTGAATCGATACCCCCTCCCCTGGAAACCGGCCTTCAGGCCACTTCGAAACGGACATTCCACTTGCTGTGACCATTCTCTCTTCCCCCCGGAGTTTCCCGGAATCCGGACCTGCACAGAGAATGCTTCGCCCAGAAAAAACCCGCCTAGGATCCTTTAAAAACCCCCTGCTTCCCCGTCTGTGGGTGCTGGTGCCATTTGGGGGCTCAGCCCACCGGGTATCCAGATGAGCTAATCCATTTATGAGCCCTCACCGCTTTGGCCTCGGGCTTCCGCCTTCCGGGACCCTGACAATCAGTTTGCAGAAACCAGAGGCACCAGCCTTTGCATACCCGCCAGCTCTTTGCACACCCGCAGCCCTTTGCCAACCCCAGTCTGCACACCGTTTTTATTCCTTTTGCCAGCTTCCCCACGTCATCTTCATCCTTCTGCCCAACATGAGCAGCTGGCTTCTGGGGGGCTGGCTTCTGGGGAGCAGATTTTGTGGATGGCCTGCTGCCCTCCCACGCTGCGGGCAGGACTGGAATAAAGGCTCACATAGGATTCAACCCTGTCTCTGCTGAACTGGCTCCAGCAGCGGCAGACAGCCCGCACCCCTGGATTGTCGGGTTACACACTCTGGCAAGCACGAAGGGCTGTAAGCAAGGGGCTCCCCTGGGGCGAGCACCGGGGACCCCACCTGCTTCTTGGACTGGGGGTCCCTGGGGCTGAGGCCTGGGCTCCTATTCCAAGGGCTGCCAGGAAGTTTCCTGTGTTGAGTCCCAGCCGCCGCCTCCGCAGTCCCCACTGTCTTACCTGAGATCTAAGGTGAATCAAGCGTTTTTGGGTGACAGGAGGAGGAATCCAGCGTGTTTGGAAGGCAGGGGGAGCGCTTACTGTGTGCGCTTGGGGGAGATGTGACTGCCTCTCCTCTGGGGTCTGGGGGAGCCTGATCAGCTCCGAGTGGCAGGAGACCTTCAGGGTTCTTGCCTGGTCTCCCCACCCTTAGCCCAGTGGTTCTCAACCTCGGCTGCACATGAGAATCACCTGGGAATCTTTTTTTAAAAACCTGATTTCTGGGCCTCACCCTCTGGAAATTCTGTTTCTTGTTACTAACGTTGTGCCTCCCTCCCCCACCCCCCCATAACAAAGTAAAAAAATATTAACTATCTAGGTATTTTAGAATAACAGGATAATAAAAAATTAATTCATTTGAGTTTGCCTACTTTTGGATTTTTACTACAGAGAATCTAGAGGATAGATTTGAATCTGTTAGTAAATATGTCTTATATTTTACTTGAAATAGATCTCTTAAAATGTGAATGTATTACTAATGTGAAAAATGCTAACTATTTACTTGCCACCTAAAATTTAAGGAAAAATTCCAACTAATTGGAAAGAAATTGTATGGTTTTGGTAGTAGAAGGCATGTGGTATGGAGATGCATTTTGAAGGGGAAAAGAAAGCCAGTTTTTCTAAAGCTGAGTGGTTAAGAAAGTGTGAAAGTTATAGAAGAATTGTAAAAAGAAATCTTAAAGGACACTATAGGTAATCTGAATGATAAATTCAATTAAATAAATGAATCTAAAGTAAGCTAATTTAGAATTTGGTTAGTCCTTTTCCAGTCTGTTAAAATAAAAAAAAAGTTTTTCCTGTATTTGCCCAGGAAGCAAAAGTTCTATAAATTATTGAAATAATTATATATTGTGTTATTTTAATCAGGTAGTTAATTACTTAAAAAAAAAAGTGATCTTAGCCCTGACCGGTTTGGCTCGGTGGATAGAGTGTCGGCCTGCCGACTGAAGGGTCCCGGGTTCGATTCTGGTCGGGGGCATGTACCTTGGTTGTGGGCACATCCCTACTGGGAGTGTGCAGGAGGCAGCTGATCGATGTTTCTCTCTCATCGATGTTTCTAACTCTCTATCCCTCTCCCTTCCTCTCTGTAAAAAATCAATAAAATATATATTTTTTAAAGTGATCTTAATTGTGGGAACTGAAGTTTTGCTAGTCTATGTTTGCGTTTAATACACTTTTGTCACTTTGAATGAATAAATACGACTTAATAATAATGATGAATCTTTTGGTAAATAAGTCTGACAACCTTTCCAGGGTTTGAATTTTAGGAAACTTTTTTTTTAACCTAGAATTGGCTTTAGGTCATTCCAATAGGCCCTGGAATGCCTCAAGGATTTGTTTTTTCTCCTTATGAAGAAAAATTTTATAATTAAGGTGCATGGGAACTTTGTCAAATAAAGAAATAATAACTATATTCTATTTATATAGGCATATATATATTTAAATATATTTTATTGCATTTTTTACAGAGAGGAAGGGAAAGGATAGAGAGTTAGAAGCATTGATGAGAGAGAAGAGAGAAACATCGATCAGCTGCCTCCTGCACACCCCCCACTGGGGATGTGCCCGCAACCAAGGTACATGCCCTTGATCGGAATCAAACCCGGGACCCTTCAGTCCGCAGGCTGACGCTCTCTCCGCTGAGCCAAACGGGTCAGGACTATATAGGCATATTATTAAAGTAGATTCTAATATGCTTTCATTCATAATTCTAACTTATTATTCTGGAATATTGTGTTTTCCAAAAGGGACAAGATTCCATGTCATCTGCATATAATAAAATCCATAACCGTGTCATTTTTAAATCTCTTTTTGTCATTTAGGGACAGTCATTCTTTTGTTATAATGCATTTGGAAAAATGTTACATCTTCTGAAGGATCCATGGAAAGGACTCGGACATTTTCAGATCGTCCCCTTCAAACTGGATAAAAATTATTAGAAATCAATAGAATATCTTTATTCATAGAAGTACTGGCAGGAAAAAATCAAGAGTAACAAAAAACTGCTTATGGGGCTGAATGAACTGAAAATAATTAGACCGTTTTTGTAACTTTTGCTGAAAGTATTGTTGATTCTTAAACTTTTCGTGTTTCAGGCAGAAGAAAGCATTTTAACAGCAATTTGGTAAATTACATATTTTTCTCCCTACCTGATCCCTCCAGAATTTGGCAATTCTTTTTTTTTTAATAAATATATTTTATTGATATTTTACAGAGAGGAAGGGAGAGAGATTGAGAGTTAGAAGCATCAATGAGAGAGAAACATCGATCAGCTGCCTCCTGCACGCACCCCACTGGGGATGTGCCCGCAACCAAGGTACATGCCCCAGGCCGGAATCAAACCCAGGACCCTCTAGTCTGCAGGCTGATGCTCTATCCACCGAGCCAAGCCGGTTAGGGTAGAATTTGGCAATTCTTAATGAGTGAATTCATTTCTTTGCATGAATTCAGTAAGAACAGTTTCCAGTGGTGGTTTTTATTTACAGAGACTTTGGAAGGTCATGTCTAACGTGCCTGGACTCTGGATGTCGCCGGAAGTTGGGAAACCTATTGCTAATATGTAGGATTATTCTATTCATTTCGGGAAGAAAGTCGCCGATGGGGAGCTTCACATGTTGGGACCCGCTGTCCAGGAGGAGGATGCAGGGATGTCTTCTCTAAACATTTCTGCAGTCGCTCCCGGTGCGAATGTCGTCTTCAGTGTCTGATCACTACAACATGAAACGTTCCCGTCATTTCACCCTCCCTCATAGGAACGGACAGCCCGAGCTGCTGCCTGGTTGCTCTCTGATAAGTGGGGTGACTGTTTACTCATTTATCCCTGTCAACAGCCGGGGGCCTTTTCCTGAGGACAACTGACGGTCTCTCTGCCCCTGAAACATCACAGGGTCCGAACCAGAAAAGGCCTTCTCACAGCGGTTGCACCGACGACAATGACCATCTCCACGGGGGAAGCCAGGCTGAACATATTGCTTTGACCACTTTTGTTTTGCTGGTAATGGTGGGCTCCCTTAATGTAGAGGTGACCTGGCTGGCGTGTAGCACGGTAAAAGCCCTGAATGCCACTTCCGGAGCCGTATATATGGGATGAATCAAGAGCTGGGCCAGGTCCGGGGGGCAGTTCTAGAGACTCAGGCAGCGATAGGTTACTTGCTGCTGCGGCATAACCATGGCTGTGAGGAATGGGAAGGAATGTGCTATTTTATTTTATTTTTATTTTTGAATATATTTTATTGACTTTTTACAGAGAGGAAGGGAGAAGGATAGAGAGCCAGAAACATCGATGAGAGAGATCGATCAGCTGCCTCCTGCACACCCCCCACTGGGGATGTGCCCGCAACCAAGGCACATGCCCTTGACCGGAATTGAACCTGGGACCCCTGAGTCCACAGGCTGATGCTCTATCCACTGAGCCAAGCCGGTTCGGCCAGGAATGTGCTATTTTAATCTTTCTGACAATTCTCAGTTGATAGAAAACAACGTTCAACACATTAGGAAAACCATCTCCGAGGTAAAACAACGAGAAGGGTTTTTTGGATTTGACTTACCCTGGCTACCCAAACCTGTCTGGGCTGCGGGAATTCCTTTTAGTTTCTCTCCTGTTTATATTTTGTGGTCTGATAGCTTGCTGCTGTGTGCGATGTCTCCCTCTTTTCAGATCCTGCATTTGCTGTGTTCCAGCCCCAAGAGCTGCTTTCAAGGCACAAGCAGATGCAGTCCAGATGAAAAGATGAGATTTTTCATCTAAAACTAATCTCATAGTTATGAGATGAAAGAAATAGCAGTGGGGAAATTAGTGCAGAAATAGAATATTGGGGACCAGCTATAACTATCCTATATAATAAAAGCCTAATATGCTACGTGTCCAATCGTCTGGTCAGCCGTTCAACCAATCAAAGTGTAATATGCTAATGATATGCTAAGGCCGCTCAACCGCTCACTATGACATGCGCTGACCACTAGGGGGCAGAAAGTCAACCAGTCAACCAGTCGCTATGACGTGCACTGACCACCAGGGGACAGACGCGCCAACTGGTAGGTTAGCTTCCTGCTGGGTCTGTCTGATCAGGACTGAGTAAGACAGGCCAGGCATGCCCTGGAGCCCTCCTACGGTCCCTCCCCAGCTGGCCAACCTCCTGCGTTCCTCCCTGGCCCCAATTGTGCATTGGTGGGGTCCCTCGGCCTGGCCTGTGCCCTCTTGCAATCTGGGACCCCTCAGGGGATTCAGAGAGCTGGTTTTGGCCCAATCCCACAGGCCAGGCTGAGGGACCCCACTGCTGCACGAATTCGTGCACCGGGCCTCTAGTAAGAAATATTAATCATGCTCTGTTGCCCTAGCTGGTTTGGCTCAGTGGATAGAGCATTAACCTGCCGACTGAAGGGTCCCGGGTTCGATTTCAGTCAGGAGCATGCGCTCTGGTTGCAGGCTCCATCCCCAGCTGCTTGTGGGAGGCAATCGATCGATGTGTCTCCATCAGTGTCTTTCTCTCTGCCTCTCCCCCTCCTTTCCACTCTCTCTAAAAATCAATGGAACAATACCCTCTGGTGCGGATTAGCAAACAAACAAAAAACAAATGGATGTCTCTCTCTCTCAAACCAATAAATAAATAAAAAAATTAACCATGCTCTGTGAACTGCGATCGTTTTGTTCTGATTAAATGTGAAGGCACATTCTAACCTGGCTGGAAGCTGCATGGGGGACCTTGGGAGCTCCCCTGGAAATCTGGCTCATCCCTCACATCCGGGAGCTGCTTATCATCCTGGAAAGATAACAGCCTTGTTGCAGAAACCAGGGGCTCCAGTCCTTTGCATGCCACCAGCCTTTGGCGAACCCTGAGCCAGCGTTATCTGCAAAGTGCCCATCTTGCATACCCCCATTCTTATCTCTTTCACCCGTCTCTCCAAGTCATCTTCATCCTTCTACCCAGTGTGAGCAGCTGGCTTATGGGGGGCTGCAGAGCAGATTTTTGTGGACGGCCTACTGCTCTCCCTTACTGCCGGGAGCCGGTCCATCCTTGCTGTTTCAAGGGACCTGGCATATATGGCATACTGTTCTTAATATGTTTGCTCACCTTCTTGGCACTATGTGTTTTAACCAAGGTCACCTCTCTGAGAAAGGTTGTTTCCCCAGGTAGGGATTTTCCCCTGAAGTTAGGGAGGGAATAAAACCCCTTAACTAAGTGCCGGGCGGGTAATTAATCACTTTAACTACGAACAATCATGCTTTAGCTACATAATCTTTACTCCCTGGAATGGAGATAAGAAACGCCCTAACCTTTGGAATAGAGATTGATAGGATTGGAATCAACTGGTATAAATACAGATGTAACAAGACAACAGGACACAGAACCTAGACACAGAACCTACACAGAACCTACACAGAACCTAGAGACAGAACCTAGAGACGGAACATGGCAAAAGATCCTGAACAGAAACTGGCAACAGAACCTAGAGACAGAACCTGGCTACAGAACCTGGATAGAACATGGCAAGAGAACCTGACTAGAACCTAGTGACTGAACCTGGCTGGAGAACCTATCGAGGGAACATGGCTACCGAACCTGGCTGGAGAACCTGGAGAACCTGGCTGGAGAACCTAGCAAGAGAACATGGACACAGAACTTCGCTGGAGATCCTAACCAGAACTTGGCTAGAGATCCTGGCTAGGCTGCTGATCAACTGAACACTGTCTTCGTGTCATTCCTTCTTCGCCGACTCCGTCCACACCTTTGGGGACCCCGGGACCTGCTGGGGTTGGACCCCGGCACCTTACTGCCCACAGGATTGGAATAGATGCTTACATACGATTCAACCCTGTCTGCAGAATTGGCTCAAGCCGTGGCAGGCAGCCCGGACCCAGTGACTGTCCGGTTTCATTCGGGCCTCGAAGCGACCTGCTTGGGAGGCTGGGCTGGCCCTCCCCAATGCCCAGGACCCCAGGGACGTTCAGGCAGGCTGGACTCTCAGCTTTTTAAAAATATATTTTTTTATTGATTTTTTACAAAGAAGAGCAAGGGACAGTTAGAAACATCGATCAGCTGTCTCCTGCACGCCCCCCACTAGGGATGTGCCCGCAACCACGGTACATGCCCTTGACTGGAATCGAACCCAAGACCCTTCAGTCCTCAGGCCGACGCTCCATCCACTGAGCCAAACCGGTCAGGGCAGTGATGGCGAACCTATGACACGCGTGTCAGAGGTGACACGCGAACTCATTTTTTTTGGTTGATTTTTCTTTGTTAAATGGCATTGAAATCTATAAAACAAATATCAAAAATATAAAGCTTTGTTTTACTATGGTTGCAAATATGAAAAAAATTTCTATATGTGACACGGCACCAGAGTTAAGTGAGGGTTTTTCAAAATGCTGACACGCTGAGCTCAGAAGGTTCGCCATCACTGGGTTAGGGCACAGACTCTAAGCTTTTTGGCGCAGGGGCCCTCGGAGGAGAGAGAGAGAGAGATGGTCTCATGGGGAAACCACAGCCCGGAGAGGGACCGCGCGGAAACTGGGGGCCTGGGGGGGGCATCTCTTCCCTCTGGCCTCCTCCCTCCTTGGGCGGGAGGGAAGTTCCTCAGCTCGGAGCCCTGATCTCTGCTCCCCTGGCTGCCCCACAGGAGCCCAGCCTTGGTCGGTACCCCGAGTGCAAACCAATGAGGACCTGGGGGGGTCGGTACCCGGAGTGCAGACCAATGAGGACCTGGGGGGGCCGAGGGCCGAGGGACGGGTCACTTCCTTCCTCCCTATCTGCACCTCCCTCAGGGCCATAAAAACCACAGACCTCGGGCAGGAGGGCGCCGTCTGCGGAGAACTAGGGAGACCGAATATGGTGAGTCTAAAGCGGGGTGGGTGCCGGGGCCTTTGCTCTCTCTTTCTGGCACCCTCTCTTCAGCTCCCTCCCCCTTCTCCCCCTCATCCCCCCCAACCCACTCTCCCTGTGGCCCTGTTGTCCGTTTCTCCCCTTCTCCCCAGCCCTCAGCTCAGACTCTCACTCCTGCGCTGGGACACGTGCAGCGGTTCTCAACCTTCCTGATGCCGCGACCCTTTCATGCAGCTCCCCATGTTGTGGGGACCCCCAACCATAACATTATTTCCGTGGCTACTTCATCACTGTAATGTTGCTACTGTTATGGATCGTCATGCAAATATCTGATCTGCAGGATGTATTTGCAGGGGTTGCGACCCACAGGTTGAGAATCGCCGCGAGGAGTCAGACTGCCCAGGAGTCAGCGCCAGGCCTGGGGCTGGGACCCTTGCGTCCCCCGGGTTGGGGCGGTTGTGCCTCGGGGTCTCCGAAGTGCATGGCTTTCTTCCTCAAGGGAGGGTCCAGGCAAGGCCGCCGGGCGGCAGCAGGGCAGGAGCGCAGGGGGGGGAGGCTGCAAAGAGCCGTCGGGAAGGACGCTGAAGGGCCTGACCCGGACGGCGGGTGATCTGAGCTGTAGAGGCAGGGAAACTGAGGCAGGAGCGGAGAGGACCCCGTTGCTGAACGGCCGGGCTCCGCCGCCTGGGGGGCCGGGTGCCAGAACCAGGCGCGGGGGCTGCCAGGCAGGTGTTGTAACAAGTGAAGGAGATGGGGGTCCCCTCCGAAGCTCTGCCCCGGGGCGGGAGGCTCAGCCACGGCTTAGACCGGCTGTTCCGTCCGTTCCAAGCTCATTTCTTCTGCGCCTTTGGCTACACCTCACAGGCTGGGTCCCTCTCCAGCTCCTCTGTCCACAGCCTGTCTGCAAAATCCCGGGCTGCATTTTAACGTGGAGCAAGAGTAGGGCTCAGCCCTGACCGGTGTGGCTCCGCGGATAAAGCATCGGCCTGCGGACTGAAGGGTCCCGGGTTCGACTCCGGTCAAGGGCATGTACCTTGGTGGCGGGCACATCCCCAGTGGGGAGTGTGCAGGAGGCAGCTGATCGATGTTTCTCTCTCATGCATGTTTCTAACTCTCTATCCCTCTCCCTTCCTCTCTGTAAAAAAAAAAAAAAACCCAATAAAAATATAGTGGGGAAAAAAAAAGAATAGCGTTTAGTAAGAACCGCTCAGAGTGCGAGATCCTTGTCTGATCGGAGAGCCCGGCTCCCTGGTGGTTGGTGGGAGAGCCAGGTCCCTGGTGGTTGGTGGGAGAGCCAGGCTGGTCCCCGGATTCTGTGAGTGCCCGCGGGAGACAGGGGGAGGGGGGAAGGCCGGGCTGTGATTGAGCACCTGCTGTGGTCGCTCAGAGCTCTCTTCTTGCTTCATCGGGGGAAGAGGAAGGGGAAGGTGGGGGGGGAGCGCACGGAGTTGCTTCATCCCCTCACTTCACCTTTTAGACCCTGTTCGTGCGGAGGGGACTTCAGAACAGGGCCCCGGTGAGCTTCGACTTCTGCTTCTTTCTGTAAACTAGTTCCCAGCGCCGGAGGGTGTGAGCTGAAGAGCCCCTCTCCCGCCCTCCTCAGAGCCTCAGGCCCCTTGTCACTGCTCCCCTGGGGCAACCCTGGGCACCAGTTCACGGCGGATCCTGCCTTCCGCAAACATCCCACAGGTGCTCAGGGACGGAGGCCGAGTCCCTCCCTCCCTGCGCTCTGAAGTCCTCCCACTTCTCTTCCTCTTCTTGGTCGGCACCCCTAATCCAAGCTCCCGTCTTCACTGGCCTGGATCCCTGCTCCAGCCTCCTCTGTGATCCCCACCTACGCACAGTGGCCAGAGCCATCTTTCTCCTCTGAATGCTAACCCAGTCCCTCTGCAGCTCAAAGACCATCCATGGCTCCCCATTACCCCAGGATAAAGTACAAATTCTTTACTGTGGCATCTCTGGATCTTCCAGCCTCCTCTTGGCCACCTGCCAGCCACGCCGACCTTCCGTGTTTTGGTGGGTAGCACAGTCCCTGCCTCTCACCTCGTGGCTTCCTGCCTTGAAAGGGGGCCCCCTACTCTCGGGGCACTTTAAGCCTCTCAGGGGAGGCTCTGGAGTTCAACTCGCAGAAGTTCTCTGCCACCTGCTAACCGTGAGGACTCAGGTCTCTGACATTCCCGGCCGCCTCAGTTTTCTCATCTGGGAAATGGGTGTTGGGAGAGCAACAACCCCCATAGGGTTGTTCTGTGGATGAGATGAGAACGGGCTGAGAACAGAGCGTGGTGCTTAGGATCGCTATTCTACAAGGAGTGCCGTGTCTCCTCCCTCACCCTGTCCTCCGGTCCATCCATTCATGTCACCTCAGTGCCGCCACCCCAGGGCCTGGCACCGCTGTCCCTCACCTCACAGGAAGGTTCCAATCTCCTCTCCTTCCGGCTTCTGTTCTGCAGCCCTTTGTCCACGCAGCAGGCAAGGGCTCTTGCCACGGGCCTGGGAACTCGGGGACAATGGGAGCACCTTGCCCTCCTGGTGGCTGTGACATAAAGATGGTCATTAGCGAATGAATGGCCGGACACGTGGCAAGTGCTTAGAACAGTGCGGGGCGGGGAGGAATGCCTTGGCCCCCACCCCTGCTCGGATCCACACAGTGGCCGCTGGAATTCAATTCACATGACACACCACCAGGTCAGTGCCTCGGATGCCGTGGCCACAGCTCACGGCCGCCACGGCCAGGACCACCTTGGACGGTGCCTGTGAGAGCGTTTCCCGGCGCAGAGAGCCCTGCGGAGGGTGCTGTGGTTTTACTTCTCCGGGCCGGCCTCCCTTCTGCACACTCCCGGCTCAGTTCCGCTCTCCTCCTCGCAGACCCTGACTTCCTGCCAGGGAAGTTTCCCTCGGCCGGTGAATGTGTGTGCGAGGAACAAGTACCCTTAGGCTTTTCTGAAACGCCTAGAAGATTCTCCATAAGACCCGCAATACGGGATGGGCGTGCACTCACTGCTAGGGGCCTGCGTCCGCCCGCCCACTGCCCTCTCCTGGGCACCACCCTGCCAGAGGCCCTCTGTCTGCTTCTTTCTTTTCTTTTTCAATATATATATTAATTGATTTCAGAGAGGAAGGGACAAGGAGGGAGAGAGAGAGAAACATCAATGATGAGAGAGAATCATGGATCGGCTGCCTCCTGCACGCCGCCCCCCACTGGGGATCAAGCCTGCAGCCCGGGCATGTGCCCCTGACCGGAATCGAACCCTGGACCCTTCAGTCTGCAATCTGACGCTCTATCCACTGAGCCAGACCAGCTAGGGCCTCTGTCTGCTTCTGGAACCAGACTGAACACAGGTGCATGAAGCATGTGCGCGCACGCGTGCACTCACACCCACACACACTCACACACACACACACATACGTACACACACACATACATACACACACGGATGGAGAGAACGACTGAGATAGAGCAGGAGGGGGAGGGGCAGGGAGAGAGAGGGGCCAGTTCTGTCTTCTTTCGTTGGTAGCTTTACGCACTCCTGGGTCCGTGCTTTGGTCTCTCGCCCCGATCTCGGAGCTCTTTCCCCAACAGGGCCCCACTTCTCCTTTTTGGTGGTTGCATAGTATTCTGCTGCCCGGATGGGCCCGGGCCCCCTGTGGCTGGGCACCTTGGTTATGTCCGATCCGCTGGAAACCGCAGCGTTTGAATCAGCGTCTTTTGTCCGCATCATCCCGAGAGGTCAGAGCTCAGGGAGCTTTGTCAGCTGATGAGAGGAGGGATGACGCGTGTGGGCACGCGGGGGTGGGGTGTGGGGGGATGCTCCCTTTTTGGGGTCTGACTCATTCTGCAGCCAAGAAAGGCCGATCCTATCGCTTGTGCAACCAGCAGGGGAAAGGTTAGCCTGAGGGGGACATTCACAATATTTAACAACCTGCACCCCGCCCCAAAAAAAGGCAGGGAATGGGTGCCTGGCATTAATCTTTCTTGACTAGAGCCTGGGGGCCGGGAAGGGGAGGAACCCAGAGAAGCAAAAGCGGAAGGCAGGTCAGGATGGGGAGAGCTGGGGCGATGGCTCAGGGCAGGTCTGTTCACCAGTGGAAACATGGCGACGATTTTAGCTTCCTATTTTGAAATATTTTCACACTTTATAGAAAAACTAGAGGCCCGATGCACGAAATTCGGGCATGGGTAGGGTCCCTGGGCTGGCCCGTGATCAGGGACCATCTGTGGGGCAACCGGTGGGCCAATTGGGGGGCTCCTGCTGGCACCCGCCTTGGCTGGCCTGGGGCCTGCGGGTAGGGGCAGTTACCAACACTTTGCCATTCTCAGTCATCCGGAGCCTCGCTCCTCCCTCCCCCTCCCCCTCCCTCCTTCCTTCCCCCCCCCTCTTCTCCCCCTTCCTCCCTCCCCTTCCTTCCCCTCCTCCCTCCCCCTCCCCTCCTTCCCCCTCCTCCCTCTTCTTCCCCTTCCCCCTCCCCCTCTTCCTTCCCCTCCCCCCTCCTCCCTCTGCCCTCCCCCTTCCTTCCTCCTCCCTTCTTCCCTGATTTTAAAGAGGAAGGGAGAGGGAGAGAGACAGAAACATCAAAGATGAGGCATGTGCCCTGACCGGGAATAGAACCAGTGAACTCTTGGTTCATGGGGTTGATGCTCAATCACTGAGCCACACCAGCCAGGCTAATTTTTAGTTTAAAAAAATAGATTTTGAGAGAGAGAGAGAGAGAGAGAGAGAGAGAGAGAGAGAAATATAGTAAAAGCATGAACACAATACTTGTCACCCTCAATAAAAGTAGCATCGATTCCTTCTTATTGTAAAATATCTACTTGAAAATTTTTTAAAATTGATTTCAGAGAGAAAGGGAGAGGGAGAGAGAGAGAGAGAGAGAGAGAGAAACATCAATGATGAGAGAGGCTGCCTCCTGTGCGCCTCACACTGAGGATCGAGCCCGCACCCCGGGCATGTGCCCATGTGCCCCGTCCGGGAGTTGAACTGTGACCTCCTGGTTCAGAGGTCGATGCTCAACCCCTGAGCCACGCCGGCCGGGCCGGCCAGGCCACTTTTAAATTTCCCGCAGCGTCTCAAACTGTCTTGTTTCCCAGTCGATTATTCCAACCAGGATCCAAACGAGGCCTCCATGTTGCCTTTGGTTGATATACCTCCTAAATCTATTTTAATCCATGACACTTCCCTTCCTTCCTTTCTTTCTTTCTTTCTTTTTTTTTTAAAAAATGCTATTTATGAGGGGGAGAAACCCGACCATTTATCTTGTAGAGTCTCCCACTGTCTGATCGGGTTGGTTTTGTTCCTGTGGTATTATTTATCGTGTTCCTCTTGCCCTGCCTTTCCTGTAAACTCCTAGTTTTAGATTTAGAACCTTGATTAGATTCATGTTAATTTTTATTTTGGGGGGGGCAAAAATTACTTCATCGGTGGTGCTGGGTCCCTCCTATTGCCTCATGCCAGAGAGTACAGGAAGTCTCGTTCTTCTTGGGGTGCTGGGTTGATTGCTGGGCTCGGGGTGCCAGCCCTACCTTATCAATGGTCAAGTTCCTGTCAATCTTTCACCTGCTGGTTTTAATCAGATGTCAATGATCACCGCCCAGATCCATTATTTCCTTAATTCCATCATTCCTCCCATAGCTGTTAGTCTTCGATTCCCCTCTAAGGAACCACTTTCTGCCCTGGCTGGTTTGGCTCAGTGCATAAACTGTAGGCCCGCGGACTGAAGGATCCCGGGTTCGATTCCGGCCAAGGGCACACACATCCATCGCAGGCTATATCCCCAGCGCTGTTCAGAGAGGCAACCAACCTATGTGTCTCTCTCACACTGATATTTCTCTCTCTCTCTCTCTCTCTCTCTCTCTCTCTCTCTCTCTCCTCCTCCTCCTCCTCCTCCCTTCCACTCTCTCTAAAAATCAATGAAGCCCTAGCTGTTTTGGCTCAGTGGGTAGAGCGTTGGCCTGTGGTCCCAGGTTCGATTCCAGTCAAGGGCACATGCCTGGGTTGTGGACTCCATCCCCAGTAGGAGGCAGCCAACCAATGATTCTGTTTCATCATTGATGTTTCTCTCTCTCTCTCTCTCCCTCTCCCTTCCTCTCTGAAATCAACAAAAATAATAAAAAAATAGAAAATAAATAAAAATCAATGAGAAAATATCCGCAGGTGAGGACTGATAAACTAACAAAAATTAAGCACCCCTTTCCCACCCTGACTCTTACTCTACACACAAATGGAAGGATAAATGCTTGATTCCTTCACGTTCTGGAACGTGACTATGGGTTTGCTTGTTTTTAGCATCGATGTGAACTCAGATCTTTATATATAAACTAGAGGTTTGGTGCCCGGACACATACACCAGTGGGGGCCCTCGGCCTGGCCTGTGTCCTCTAGCAATTCAGGGCCTCTCAGGGGATGTTGGAGTCGGTTTTGTCCTGATCCCTGCAGGCCAGGCCGAGGGACCCCACCGGTGCATGATTGGGGCTGGGGAGGGGCTGAGGGAGGGCTCCAGGGCGTGTCCAGCTATCTTGCCCAGTCCCGATTGGCTGGACCCCAGCAGCAAGCTAACCTACCGGTCAGAGCATCTGCCCCCTGGTGGTCAGTGCGCATCATAGCGACTGGTCGGACACTTAGCATATTAGGCTTTTATTATATAGGATTATTATATAGGATGTGTGTCATTCCTTCACAGGTCCTCTTATTCTCAGGTACTCAAATTGTCCCACTTTTACTAGTGGGAGCCTTTTCAGACTGTCTTTTGTATCCCTTCGACATGTCCCCGTTAAAAATTTCCTTACTTTCTGAGAGGTTCTGGGGCCATCATATCTATTTCCTGTCCCAGAACAGGAATCCACCCTTCTCCAAGGAGTCCTGGCTTGTATGAATGGCAAATGGTAATTAGAGACCATAATCTTTGTTCTTTTTCAAAACTGATTTTTTTTGGTTAATCCTCACCCAAGGATATTTTTCCACTGATTTTTAGGGACTGTGGAAGAGAGAGGGAAAGAGAGAGAAACATCGCTGTGAGAGAAACACATCAATTGGTTGCCTCCTGCACGAGTCCTGGCCAGGACTGGGCGGGGGAGGAGCCTGCAACCAAGGTATGTGTGCTTGACGGCAGTTGAACCCGGGACCTTTTGGTCTGCATGCCGATGCTCTATCCACTGAGCTAAACTGGTTAGGGTGACACTTGTGTTCTTCCCACATCGTGGCTATTGTACATGAACATAGGGGTACGCACATCTAGTGCAATAAGTGCTTTTGATTCTTTAAAATATTGCATTACGATATTATTTGTCTTGGTGACTCCATCTTTCAGTGCCCCACCTCTCCCCGCTGCCTTAAAGGTTGTGCCTGAGTTTGCGGGGCCTTGGGGAACTGCTGTCTGCTCCAGGGCGCCACTCCCAGACAGAACACAGAGCTGCCCCCGTGGGTGCCAGGCAGCAAAAGGGGGTGATGTGGTGGTGAGGGGTAACCAGGACCCTGGTTATAGTTACAGCATTGCAGTGTGTGGGTGATAGTAAGCATGTCTAACAAGCAGCGTGTCATGGGTTGTGACCACAGCTTGCAGCAAGCCTAGGCGTTAATCATTTGATTGCTGAATTGTGGGGACCTCCAGGGATTTCATGGGGAGGTGGTGGGGAGGCAGGGGCCCGGGAGCCCAATCAGCAAGGAAGAATTTTCCATCTATACTAATAAAAGAGAAAGATACAAATTGACCGCACCTTTGCAACGCCCACCAGCCAACCAGGAGTGACTATGCGAATTAACCCAACCAAGATGGTGGGTTAATTTGCATATGCAGGAGCCCAGCAGCCGTGGGTGGGGCAAGATGCTTGTGTTGTCGCCATGGCGATGATGCAGGCATTCCGCCCCGCCCCAGTGGCTCCGGACCTCTGGGCAGTGTGGGAAGGCGGTGCTGGCAGCCAGGGGAAGGAAGGCCCATTCTTCCCACAAATCTTCGTGCATCGGGCCTCTAGTCTATAATAATAAAAGTGTAATATGCTAATCAGACCGGACATCCTTCAGGATGACCTTCTGGACAAAGCTGGGGCTGCAAGGGAAGCCCGGGTCCCAGGTGCCAGCCGGCAGCAGGAGGGAAGCCAGTGCCGGCAGTCTGGGGAAGGAAGGCCTACTCTTGCACGAATTTTGTGCACCGGGCCTCTAGTATTTTCATAAGTGATGCGACACCCCTGCTGACTCTCAGCAGGCCCCCATTTCCTAGAGAAACCTGGGGTGATGGGCTCAGAGCCACGTGGCTCTGGTGGACCCCCTGGCACCTGTCTGCAGACTCACCTTCTCCCTGCCTCTCTGCTTCCACCCAGGACTCCCTGGAAGACGACGTCTATGACTACCCTTCCACCTGGGACCCCAACACGCCAGTGGATAACTCTTCCTACACCGTGAGGCTGAGCATCCCGGACATACTCGCCCTGGTGATCTTTGCGGTGGTCTTCCTGGTGGGAGTGCCCGGCAACATCATGGTGCTCTGGGTGACGGGGATCGAGGTCCGCCGAGCCATCAATGCCATCTGGTTCCTCAACCTGGCCGTGGCGGACCTGCTGTCCTGCCTGGCGCTGCCCATCATGTTCGTGACCATCCTGCATCACAATCACTGGTATTTTGGGGACGCCGCCTGCCACATCCTCCCTGCCCTCCTCCTGCTCAACCTGTACGCCAGCATCTTGCTCCTGGCCGCCATCAGCGCCGACCGCTTTCTGCTGGTGTCCAACCCCATCTGGTGTCAGAACTACCGGGGGGCAACGCTGGCCTGGGTGGCCTGTGCCGTGGCCTGGGGCCTGGCCCTGCTGCTGACCATCCCCACCTTCGTGTTCCGGAAGGTGTACGTGGAATACTACCCCCCCAAGACGGAGTGTGTCGTTAACTACAACCGCAACAGTACCCAGGAGAGGGCCGTGGCCACCGTCCGGCTGTCTGTGGGCTTTCTGTGTCCGCTGGCGGTCCTCACCATCTGCTACACCTTCCTCCTGATCCGGGCCTGGAGCCGCAGCGCCACGCGCTCCACCAAGACGCTCAAGGTGGTGGTGGCGGTGGTGGTCAGCTTCTTTGTCCTCTGGCTGCCCTACCAGGTGTCCGGCATGCTGCTGGCGTTCTTCCCCAAGGAACACCACCACTACAAAGCCGCGTCCCGGTTCGACGGCCTGTTTGTCTCCATCGCCTACATCAACAGCTGCATCAACCCCATCATCTACGTGGTCGCGGCCCAGGGCTTCCACGCCCGGCTCCTCAAGTCCCTCCCCGCCAGGCTGCGGAACGTGCTGACCGAGGAGTCCACGCTCCGGGAGTCCAAGTCCTCCAAGTCCTTCACTCTCTCCACAATGGACAGCCAAGCCCAGAAGAGCCAGGCCATGTAGGGGGCGCCCGCCCACCACGCAGCCTTCCTTCCGCGCCATTCTCTTCTGCTTCTTTCAGCTCAGCCCTGGGGGAGCTCTCCTCCATCCTTCCTCATCTCCAAGACCCACGAAGACTGCCTGCGGGGGCCACACAACCTTTCTCTTCACCTGAGGACGTAGAAACACGGACACCGATAGGCCAGGAGTTGCCCTGGTCGGCTTGGCTCAGTGGACAGAGCATCGGCCTGCGGACTGAAGGGCCCCGGGTTCGATTCCCAGTGAGGGCACCTGCCCGATCCTCAGTAGGGGATGTGCAGGAGGCAGTCAATCAATGATTCTCTCTCATCATTGATGTTTCTATCTCTCTCTCCCTTTCCCTTCCTCTCTGAAATCAATAAAATATATATATATACCAGGCACTTGTTTGCATCGGGAGAGAGGGTGCAAAGAAAATACAGTAAAACCATAGCATACAGAGGCATGGAAACATTCCCATCTTTCAAAAATGGTTATGTATTTATTTTATGGGGAGTTGGAAAAAAATATGTAACTGGTGTCTCCAAGGTTATCCTTGTTTAGGACAAAGCAAATTACACGGACCTACGCCCGGCCAGCATGGCTCAGTGGTTGAGCATCGACCTATGAACCAGGAGGTCCCGGTTCGATTCCCGGTCAGGGCACATGCCCGGGTTGTGGGCTCAAGCCCCAGTGTGGGGTGTGCAGGAGGCAGCCAACCAATGATTCTCTCTCATCATTAATGTTTCTATCTCTCTCTCCCTCTCTCTCCCTCTCTCTTCCTCTCTCTGAAATCAATAAAAACATATTAAAGCCCTAGCTAGTTTGGCTCAGTGGATAGAGCATTGGCCTGTGGACTCAAGGGTCCCGGGTTCGATTCTAGTCAAGGGCACATGCCTGGGTTGCGGGCTCAGTCCTCAGTAGGGGGCGTGCAGGAGGCAGCGGATCAATGATTCTCTCTCATTGTTGATGTATTTCTCCCCCTCTCTCCCTCTCCCTTCATCCCTGAAATTAATAAAAATATATATTAAAAAAAGTACATGGACCTACTAAGCTTCTGAAAGTGAGTTGGTTTCAAGAAAAAAAGAAGTTAAAATGTTGCTTAAATGGGCTTTAAAACAGTTCTAAGTAAAAGATGGCGCGTGGTGATGGAGAAAACCCCGCAAGAGGAAGGCGGAGGGCGGGAGTCCCTGATCCGGCACGGCCCGGCCCTGTGGTCACGGAGGAATTTGTCTTTTTATTGTGTAAACTACTGTTCATTTACAATAAACTTTTTATTTGGACACAGTGCAGACTGCGTGCAGTTGTCAGTAATCAGGCCGAGGGGTCTGTGTCCCCTTGGCTGCTTCCCTCAGTGGGAACATCTTGCAAAACGAAGTTGCGACATCACAGCCGGGATGTTGACACGGATACCGCACAGGTAGAGGACACTTGCGTCACCAGGCTCCCTCATGACCCCTTTTTCCTGCCACCCCCCCTTCCCTCCGCTCTCCTCAGCCTAGTCCCCAATCCCTGGCAACCACCTGCACCTGCACCTGCCCCTGCCCCTCCCCCTCCCCTGCCCCTCTCCTCCCCCTCCCCATCCCCTCCCCTCCCCTCCATCTGCACCTTCCCCTCCCTCCCTCCCCCTCCCCTCCCTTTCCCCTGCACCTCCCCTCCCCCCCTCCCCCTCCCCTTCCCCTACACCTCCCCTCCCTCCCCCTTCCCCTGCACCTGCACCTCCCCTCCCCCTGCCCCTCCCCCCTCCACCTGCACCTCCACCTCCACCTGCACCTCCACCTGCACCTCCACCTCCACCTCCCCCTGGTGGTCAGTGCGCATCATAGCGACTGGTCATTCTGCCATTTGGTCAATTTGCATATTAGGCTTTTATTACATAGGATAAATATTTTTAGTACACTAGAAGCCTGGTGCACAAAAATTTGTGCACTCAGGGGGAAGGGGGGGTCCCTCAGCCCGGCCTGTGCCCTCTCGCAGTCTGGGACCCCTCGGGAGATAACGCCCTGCTGGCTTAGGCCTGCTCCCGGGTGGCAGAGGGCAGGCCCAATCCCTAGGTGCAGCCCCCGGTCGGGCTCAGAGCAGGGCCGATTGGGGAGTTGGGGCACCGCCCCCTGTCATGCACAGAGCAGGGCAGATTGGGAGGTTGTTATGCCACCCTCAGTCACGCTCAGGGTAGGGCCAATTGCGGGGTTGGGGTGCCACCCCCTGTCACGCACAGAGCAGGGCCCATCAGGGGGTTGAGGAGCTCCTCCCTGTCACTCACAGAGTAGGGCCAATAGGGGAGTTGGGGCGCCACCCTCTATCACACACAGAGCAGGGCGGATCAGGGGGTTGGGGTGCCGCCACTCTCACACTCAGGGCAGGGCTGATGGGGAGATTATGGCTCTACCCCATCACACACAGAGCAGGGCCCATGGGGGGGGGAGTTGGGGCGCCTCCCTCTATCACCCACAGAGCAGGGCCGATCAGGGGGTTGGGGCGCTGCCACTGTCACACTCAGGGCAGGGCCGATGGGGAGGTTATGGCTCTACCCCGTCACACACAGAGCCGCAGGGCGATCAGGGGGTTTGGGCGCTGCCCCCTGTCATGCTGATCCCGGTGCTGGGAGGCATATTACCCTTTTACTATATAGGGTAGAGGCCTGGTGCATGGGTGGGGCTGGCTGGTTTGCCCTGAAGGGTGTCCTGGATCAGGGTGGGGGTCCCCACTGGGGTGCCTGGCCAGCCTGGGTGAGGGGATGATGGCTGTTTGCAGCTGGTCACACACCCTTCAGGGTGGGGGTCCCCACTGGGGTGCCTGGCCAGTCTGGGTGAGGGGCTGAGGGCTGAAGCTCCCAACTGCATCTTTTTTTCTTTTTTTAAATTCTGGGCCAGCTTTAGCTCTGGCTCCAGCTCTGAGGCCTCTGCTGCTGAAAGAGGTTCTATAATCAAAACAATGTATAACTCCAGCTCTGAGATCCCGGATCGCTGAAAGCAGGTATCTGGTTTGTTTCGGTTCTAGAATCGAAACTCTGTATCAACTCCAGCTCTGAGATCCAGGCTCGCTGAAAGCAGGTTTCTGGGGTTTTGTTTAGCTTCTATATTTGTTACAGTGTTTCAAACTGCAGGCTCAGAGGCTGGCAAGGCAGGCGGGGAACGTTGGTTTCCTCCATCACTGAAGCAAGCAAGCCTCATGTTAGTTTCAAGCTGCCTGGCTGCCGGCCGCCATCTTGGCTGGCAGTTAATCTGCATATCTCGCTGATTAGCCAATGGGAAGGGTAGCAGTCGTATGCCAATTACCATGTTTCTCTTTTATTAGATAGGATGATTGCATGTTATATAAACAGCAATATAGTACACAGTTGTATTTATTAAATATTAAATATATTAATTGCTATTTATTAGTTTAATAATTAAATTTATTTATAATTATACAATAAAATATAATTATATATAATTATATAATATAAAATGTATAACTATATTATATAATATAGACACTATATAACATTAATACTATATTCATGTATATAATATATATGTATTGATACAGTAGAGTAATATTAATGACATAATTATATTATAGTGCTACATATAATGATATTTAATATATCAAATAATAATATAGTCAATAATTATTTTGCTTAACTCCAAATATCCAAAATACTTTTAAAAAATATGTTTTTATTGATTTCAGAGAGAGGGAGAGACAGAAACATCAATGATGAGAGAGAACCATTGATCAGCTGCCTCCTGCAGGCCCCCTACTGAGGATCCAGGCTGAAACCTGGGCATGTGCCTAGACTGGGAATAGAACCATGACCTCCCGTTCATGGGTGGATGCTTAACCACTGCGCCACACCAGCCGGGCCAACATATATATATTTTTAAATATATTTTATTGATTTTTTACAGAGAGGAAGGAAGAGAGATAGATAGTTAGAAACATCGATGAGAAACATCGATCAGCTGCCTCCTGCACACTCCCTACTGGGGATGTGCCCGCAACCCAGGTACATGCCCTTGACCGGAATCAAACCCGGGGCCCTTTGGTCCGCAGGCCGACGCTCTGTCCATTGAGCCAAACCGGTTTCAGCTAACATATTTTTATTTCAACATGTAACCGGTGTGAACAATCATCAACGAGATCTCTTACTTGTGTCTTGTTTTGGACCAAGTCTTCAAAACCCTGTGTGCACGTGTGTCACACTCACAGCGCGTCTCAGTGCGGACTGGCCCGTTCCAAGTGGCCAGGCGCCCCCAGGAGGGGCGGCCACCCCGTTGGATGGCCCAGGGCTGCCTCCCCTTCCCTGTTTGCAAGAGCAGGTGGAGTGCAGGGGATGCCCGTCGCCATGCGGCGCTGGCCGGGTCTTGCGGGCTCCACGCAGCCGTGTCTGCTTGGGGACAGCCTGTACGTCAAGGTGCCGTCTGAGCCCTAGGAGGACGGGGCCCCGCCGGGCTGCCCGGCTTTTGATCGGAAGCGTTGGCTGCTGGGCAGGAAGGCTGTGGAGGGGAAGACCTGAGCCCAGCCACCTGGGCGGGGGGGCCCCTGGGCCCCGGAAGGAAGATCCTGGGTGTCCCTTCTACCTCGGCTGCCAACATCCCTCCTCTGCCCTCTGCCCAGGCTGGCTCCAGGCCTGGCTAGTTTTCTCTGTCTCTCTGTCTCTCTGTCTCCTCCTTCTGTCTGTCTCTCTCTCCCTGCGTGGCCCTTCCCTGCTTCCCCTGCCGTTTCTCCCTCTGCCCTCACATGTTGGCCTCCTGGAGTTGTCTCTTCAACATGCTTCTCACTTTTCCAATTTCACCACGAACAGCTTTCCTCAGGGTGTGGACGCCACACCCGCTCACCTCGCCCACACTGGCTTGGCATCTTCTCCTACACCTCCTCCTCCCCTTCCATCCTCTCCCACTTGTGTCCCGGCCTCTCCTCCTGCCTGGTCTTCCAGCTGCCCAGACTGTTTATAAAAGACCATCCCGGTCCCTATTCTACCTTCCTTCAGGATGCAGCCTCCTCCGGGAAGTCCTCCCTGACTTCTCCCTCTGCCTCCCCCTCTCTCAGGCCCCATCTCTGTTCCTGGCCATCCCCCAGCTTTCCCGGTTGGGGCAGTGAGCTGTAGGCAGGGAGGTCTTTCCCTCATCCTGATTCGGGAAGGAGTTGCTGTCCCAGAAGCGGTGCCCCACAGCAGTGTTTTCTAGAAACACTTGGAGGTCAGTGGGTGAGATTTAGGTGGCTTCCCCCTCAGCCCCTGCCGGGTGCTGCCCAGTCCTGCCCAGGAGGAAGTGGTTTGGCATAGAGGCAATTGCCAAACTTGGGGTTTAGGAATCTGCTGGCTCAACCAGTCGGAAGAAGAAGTGGTAGGGGAAGGAAGTGGGTGAGGGTTTTGGCTGAATCAGCTGTTTCCTCCACCAGGTCCCCTGCCCTCCGCCCACTGTTAGGTCTGATCAAATCATCAAATCCATTCCCCCTCCCCTGGGCCTGGCCTGCAGGCAACTCCACGTCGGACATTCCACTTGCTTACACCGCATTCCACTCCTCTCTCCCCTGCGGAGCTTCCCAGAATCCGGGCCTGCACGGAGCATCCTCCGCCCAGAAAGAGCCCACCTGGGGCCCTTTAAAAACCTCCGACTCCCCGCCTGTGGGTGCTGGCGTCAGATGGGGGCTCAGCCCATCTGGTATCCAGATACCTAATCAATTCATAATTCTTCACCCCTTTTGGCCCCATGGGTTCCTCCTGCGGCAACCCTAACGCCCACTGTTCCCAGGCCCGCTCAGGGCCCGCTCCCTGCCTCTGTGCCACACCTGGCACCTCTGGGGGGGCGTCACTCCAGATGAGCTCGGTGTGGCAGAATGTCATGTGAGCCACACACGCGCTTTCGCATTTTCCAACAGCCAGGCGAGAGACCAGCCACGAGGAACAGAAAAAACGAGGTAAAATTAATTTTGGCGATACATTTTATTGACTCAAATATACCTCAAATATTATCATCTAAACATGGGATCAATATAAAATAAGTTCAGCCCTGACCGGTGTGGCTCAGTGGATAGAGCGTCGGCCTGCGGACTCAAGGGTCCCGGGTTCGATTCCAGTCAAGGGCATGTACCTGGGTTGCGGGCACATCCCCAGTGGGGGGTGTGCAGGAGGCAGCTGATCGATGTTTCTCTCTCATCGATGTTTCTAACTCTCTATCCCTCTCCCTTCCTCTCTGTAAAAAATCAATAAAATATATTTTTTTAAAAAATCAATAGAAATTATCCTTGGGTGCGGATTAACAAAAAACAAACAAACAAAATAAGAGACTGGTTTCTCCATTTTAGCCATTCATTCCCCCTTTCAGGCTTCTAGAATTCCATCAAATCGCCAAACTTCATCCCATTTTGGTGAGCGGGTGTAAAGTTTCATCGATGTATTACTTTAAAAAATTTTAAAATAGCCCTGGCTGGGCGGCTTAGTTAGTTGGGTCATCAAAAGGTTGCAGGTTGGATCCCTGGCCCCAGCTGGGGCAAATTCGGGAGGTAGCCAATCGATGTGTCTCTCTCACATTAATTCCTTTCTTTCTTTCTCTCTCTCTCTCTCTCTCTCTCTCTCTCTCTCTCCCTCCCTCCCTCCCTCACTTCCATTCTCTCTAAAAGTCAATGGGAGCCGAAACCGGTGTGGCTCAGTGGATAGAGCGTCAGCCTGTGGACTGAAGGGTCCCAGGTTCGATTCCGGTCAAGGGCATGTACCTGGGTTGCGGGCACATCCCCAGTAGGGAGTGTGCAGGAGGCAGCTGATCGATGTTTCTCTCTCATCGATGTTTCTAACTCTCTATCTCTCTCCCTTCCTCTCTGTAAAAAATCAATAAAATATATTAAAAAAATAAAATAAAAGTCAATGGGAAAAAAATTCTCAGGTGAGGAGTAACCACAATAAATATTTGTAAAACGTGCATGACATAAAATTCACCAGTAATGGCATGTAGTGCATTCACAATGTCGTGCAGCAGCTGTCACCACTATCTAGTTCCAGAACGTATTCCTCACCCTGAAGGCACTCCCCGCCCCCCCTCCACATACCTATCAACTAGCCAGTCCCAGGCAACCATAAGCCTGCTCTCTGTTGCTACAGATTTGTTGTGGGAATTCAACCCGTTTTGACTGACAGACGTGTCAGTTTCCTGGGGGGTCGATGTCATAACTGCCTGGGTGTCCTCTTATCCTAAGTTCCCCCCCATGTTGACGGGCAGAGACCCTGTCCTCGGCCCACAGCACGCCCCAGACACCAGGCCCGGCCCCGGCTTCAGGGATCCTGGCCTCTGAGAAACGGATGCCCTGAGAAAGGGTCTCGTAAACGTATCAGATCAAACGGAGTCTGAGCGGATCAAGTCCCCACAATCCCCACCCTCAGCTCTTTCCTTCGAGTCTATTTCTGATCAGAGAGGGTTCCCGCAGAAGAGGCCTTCAGGACGCGGCGGGAGGGGGCAGAGGGAGCGTCTGCCTTTGGGGAGGATGGGGGTCTGGGGCCCGGTGCAGCCAAGACAGGCTCACCCCCACCCCAAGGGAGGCCTGGAGACGCCCCAGGTCCCATGGCAACTTCCAGTCTCTTGTGTCAGAAACAACTTCCTCTAACAACAGGATCTTGTTCTCTAAACAGCCGTGAAATAAATATATAAACATATGCCCTCAACGTCTCACGCATGTGGACGGAAAAGGAGCCACAGAAACCCAACAAGCTCAGGGGCGGCCTGTGTGGCGGCCCAGATACTCAGAGACGGAAGGCAACCACGTAGGATGGTCTGAACGAGAAAGTTCCTAAAAGTGAGTCACGTCCTGGGCCCATAGCTTTCTTGACAAAGGTCAGTCTTTACCTTAAGCGAGCCCGTAATTATCTTTTTGCATCTAAGATAACATACCGTGTGTGTGTGTGTGTGTGTGTGTGTGTGTGTGTGTGTGTTAATCCTCACCCGAGGATGTTTTTCCATTGATTTTTAGGGAGCGTGGGAGAGAGAGGGAAAGACAGAGAGAAACATTGATGTGAGAGAAACACATCGATTGCTTGCCTCCGGCACGCGCCCCCACCAGTGTCCAGGGAGGAGCCTGCAACCGTGGTGCCTGGAGTCAAACCCGGGACCCTTTGGTCCGCAGGCTGATGCTCTATCCACTGAGCCAAACCGACTCGGGCTAAGATAACGGACCTTTGAAAGGTCAGAGGGAGCTCCTTTTCCAGCCCCCTCAGGGTGCACTCAGCCACCAGGGCCGAGGCCCGAGACCCCCTGGGTAACCCGGGCCCTGAGAACCACCTCCACGTGCTGTACATGCTGGTGATCCACTCCCCTGCGCCCGCCCGTGCTAAGGAGCATGTGTCTCCCCCGTTTTACTTTTTACCCAACCCCAGCGCTTTCCCTTCTTTGCTTTCTCCCGCCCCCTTCATCTACCACCCATGGGGCTCACATAGCCCTCCTACGTCTCCTGCGTGGACTGTAAGGTGCACACATAAGCTGCAAAGCGGCCACGCTCAGGGGCATTCTTTCCGTTTGTTGAGATGTTGCTTCCAGGCCATTGTCATCATTTTTGGCTCAAACTCATAGAAATTCTCTAGATCTTTGGATGCTTCTTACAGCGACACATCACACAAGGAGAGACACGCAAACACACACCAAAGAAATGCCCAGCAGCCCTGGCCGGGTGGCTCAGTTGGTTGGAGCGTCCTCTTGTGCGCCAAAAGGTCCCGGGTTCGACTCCCAGGCAGGGCACATAGCTAGGCTGTTGGCTCGATCCCCTATCGGGGGCTCGAATGGGAGGCAAACAACCCATGTTTCTCTCTCTCTCCCACTTCCTCTCTCTCTCTCTCTCAAATAAATAAATAAATTGCTGGACAAACAATTCCAAAGTTGGAGTGAGAGCCATTTCCTCTTGCTAAACCTGCTTTCTTAAAATGTAAATTCTAAGAATTTATATCCTGTCTGTGGTTATTTTTAACAAACATATACGTAGCGTGTTCTGTGAACCAGGCACCAGTGTGGGCTTTAAACCTCTTCACACATTTTTTTAAAATTTAAAAAAAATATATATTTTATTGATTTTTTTCAGAGAGGAAGGGAGAGAGATAGAGTTAGAAACATCGATGAGAGAGAAACATCGATCAGCTGCCTCCTGCACACCCCCCACTGGGGATGTGCCCGCAACCAAGGTACATGCCCCTGACCGGGAATCGAACCTGAAACCTTCCGGTGCACCGGACAACGCTCCAACCGATTGAGCCAGACAGGCCAGGGCACATTTTTCACTCATTTAATGCCCGGGGCAAAATGTACACATTACAGGTGAGGAAGTTGCGGTTCAGGGGGACTGAGGCCCCACAAGTCATCCCTGGTGGACCTGGAATCAGAACCTCATCGTCCTGGCTCCCGAGTCCATGTTCTCAGCCTCCGTGCTGTGCTGGGAGGGAGCTGGAGAACTGCTACAGTCAACATCTTCCCATTTCAAAGTTGGACAACTGAGGCCCACAGAGGAGAGAGTGTCCCTGGGCAGGGACCAGGCCCAGGGCAGGTCTGCCTCCGGCCGGCCTGTAGTGTGTAGGTTCTTGACTTTGTGCAGGAGACATTTCACAACATGAGTCCCGGTGATTGTGAGAGTGTGTTTATTAAAGCGGGGATGGTGACACAAGGCTGTCAGCTCACTGGGAAGTCAGAGAAAAGGGGGCCTTGGGGTCAGGATAGGAGGCGAGCTGCCGCTGCCCACTGCTCTCCTGGTTGCGAGTCTCGTGGGGACCTTTAGAGTTTTTAGGAGGAAGTAAAAGTTCATGCCCGAGAAGGGGCGTGGGCGTGCTCTAGAGCGAGCCACTGCTGGCATCCTTTGTCTTGAGGGTTTTATCTCCTTTCTGCAGGCGAGGATCTTAGGGGAGGGTTTTGGCAGAATATTCATCAGTTTTCTAGGTGTGTGTTTTTTAAAAAATATATTTTTATTGCTTTTAGAGAGGAAAGGAAAAGGAGAGATAGAAACATCAATGATGAGAGAGAATCATGGATCGGCTGCCTCTTGCATGCCCCACACTGGGGATCGAGCCCGAAACCCTGGCCTGTGCCCCGCCCGGGAATCGAACCGTGACCTCCAGGTTCATAGGTCGATGCTCAACTGCTGAGACCCTCCAGGCCGGCCGGGCTCCAGGTGTGTTTTTAATATGCAGATGCATCCAAATGAGCGTAGAGTGGAGTTTGGGATTATTCCTTGGTCCGCTTTGCTGTTTTAGTTTTATCTTGGGTCTGCCTGGCTCTAGTGTTTTTTTTTTAAATATATTTTTACTGATTTCAGAGAGGAAGGGAGAGGGAGAGGGAGATAGAAGCATCAATGATGTGAGAGAATCATTGATTGGCTGCCTTCTGCACCCGCCAGGGATCGAGCCCACAACCCGGGCATGTGCCCTTGACCGGAATCGAACCAGGGACCCTTGAGACCCCAGGCCAACGCTCTATCCACTGAGCCAAACCGGCTCAGGCTAGTGGGGCTCTAGTGGGGAGCACTAGCTCCCCTGACTTCATCTGTCCTTGGGTTCGGCCGGCACCGATGGCAGTAACTGGGCCTCTGTTCTCTTGCTCCCGGACCAGGGGGGTTAAGCTCCGTGCTCTCTGGTGGCCTTGGTGAGGGGGGAGAAGTCTCGTTATTCCCTAGCTGGCTGTATTTTGTTCAAATTGCTTGGCCTTGGTTAGCTATCCGTCTCGGTTTCCCATTCCACTTGCCCAGGAATTTTCCCAGCTTCTTGCTATCCTGCCAATGGGGCTTGTGTGTGTTCCGTCCGCCTCCGGGGCCTCAGGCTCTGTGGTCATCCTGTGGTCTTTCTGTGGAGGACTCGCCCCGAGCTGTCTCCCCCGGGACACGGGAGGCAGGAGCAATTACTGGTCAGTCCTCAGGGCTCAGCCGGGCAGCCCGGAGGGCTGGGCACACCCGTGGAGGCTGGGAGGGGGCGGCAGACTGTGGGTGCGCGGGGAGGAAGGCCTCCCGGGGCCCTGTGGGAATAGCAAGACCCCCCGGCCTCCAAGGTCACACCGCACGCAGGTCTGGCTGCTGGGAAGCTGGTGACACTGAGACTGCGGGTGGGGACCTGGCCGGCCTTCCACCCACCACCCCGGCCTGACCTCATCTGCTGCCCAGTCATTTGGGATGTGTGAGTCATGGGAAGAACACAGGACAGACACACCTCGGGAGGAGGAAAAGGCCACTCCTGCTTCCCCTGGGGAGGGAGGTGTGTGGGCCGGGAGGTGCAGTGCCCAGCAGCCGGGCAAACAGGACCAGCTTCCAGGGACCCACGGGGTGCCGGACACTCAGGAGAGACCCCAGACGGCCAGGGTCCTGGCTGAAGGCTCGGATCCTGCTCCCAGGTGGCATTTGGCCAAATCGGGGGCCCTCTTTCGAGAGACAGACGGTAAGGATGGAGGGGAGAGGGCTGGAGGGGAGAGGGATGGAGGGGAGAGGGGTGGAAGGGAGAGGAGTGGAGGGAGGTGGTGAGGGTGGTGGGGGGCGTGGTTCGCAATCTTGGCCCAGGAGTCTCCTTCCTTTCAGAATCTGGGCATCAGAACCTGAATGTGAGGCACGGGCTCTTAATCACCATCGCCTTGGAATCCACATCAGAACCCAGGCTCTGGGACGGCCCCGGGCCGCCCGACCAGAAGGCTGCCCAAAAGATCCAACTATATCACCACCCTCAGGCGTCCAGAACTCTCGGACCTGCACCTCCCGGAAAGCCACCAGATGGTCACGTGGCCCAGGAACAAGCCCTTGAGCCCGGTGATTGATTCCACTTCGTAGGCAAGGCCCTTGGATTCCTGTTCCCGTGTAACAGCCGCACAGAGAGGTGTGCACACAGCGCGGGGTGTCTCCAGGAGCCGAGCACCCAGGTAACTGGCACCCACGGGGGTGGGGGGGTGCTGAGGAACAGCCCGGGCTCAGGCTCAGCGTCCCCGTGGCCCCACCCCCATCACTCCCCACCCCCCATAGGACCCTCTGGCCTGGTTTTAACTCTGTGTGAGTGGGATCATCCAGTAGGTTCTCCTGGGTGCCTGGCTCTCTCTCCTCACACGGAGCCCACCCCGTTCATGCTCTGGTCCTAGGATCTTCCATGGCCTGACTGGCGCGTGGTGTGTCTCTCCTTCCCCCCGTGGGTGGGTATTTGCACGCTGCGAACACCCCGTGCGTGTCTTTCCGTTCCGTCTGTTTGGTCTCCATTGTGCCCCACGGTTTCCCCGAGGAGCGGTTCCAGCCAGACCGGCTGATGCACAAACACAGGGGTGACCCTGTAGCTCCTCTGTGCCTCAGTTTCCCTCTTTATTATTATTATCATTATTATTTTTTTAAAATATATTTTATTGATTTTTTACAGAGAGGAAGGGAGAGAGAGAGTCAGAAACATCGATGAGAGAGAGAGACATTGATCAGCCGCCTCCTGCACACTCCCCACCGGGGATGTGCCTGCAACCAAGGCACATGCCCTTGACCGGAATCGAACCCGGAACCCTTCAGTCCTCAGGCTGACGCTCTAGCCACTGAGCCAAACCAGCTAGGGCTTAAAAAATATTTTGATTGATTTCAAAGAGGAAGGGAGAGGAAGAGGGAGATAGAAACATCAGTGATGAGAGAGAATCATTGATCCGCTGCCTTCTGCACGCCCCTCTACTGGGGGGTCGAGCCTGCAATCCGGGCATCGAACCGGGAATCTATTCCTGACCGGGAATCGAACCGTGACCTCCTGGTTCACAGGTTGATACTCAAACACTGAGACACTCCGGCCGGGCCCTCTTTATTACTGTCTCTGTCAAATATCAACTAAGCACACGCTGTGTGCCTGGTGCCGTTCGGGATGCCGGACACGGCAGGGAAGAGCGAACACTCCGGAAAATGGGGACCATGGTAATAATGCTGACATCCTGGGAAATGGAGCTAATAACAACTTATTTCATAGGGTTACGCCTCCTCTATTATTTACATGATTATAAAATTATTATGGTAATTATGTTTTATATGGAGATAGAGACATACAAGTAGACTGCATTACATAAAATAATGATGCTGCTCATGGATTATCATTAAATGTCCTTGAGTCCGAGGCTGACTAATAGCGTGACACGCCCAGGCCGTGGACTGATTCTGAAGCCGTTATGGAGACAGGAGGGTATGTGCGTGCAGATAGGGAAACAGACCCAAGACACATGAAGTGGACAAGATTAAGCGATGACACAGTGGGTGTCGAATGTTCCCATTTCTGTGTAATATATTAAAAGGGGAATAACATACACAGATGGACTGAGTTGCTTACCCGCAGAGAACTTTCCGGATTTGGATTTTAATCGGTGAGAGCTGGGGAGGGGGGGTGTCTCAGGGCGGGGAGAGAGGGTGGGCCTAGATGGCAGATAGCGGTGCTGGCCACACACACATGTCGAGGGCCACTGAATTCACCATTAACTTGGTGAATTCGCACAACACCCTCTAGATGGGGCAGTGGAGGCCCAGAGAGGTTAAGTGATGTGCCCAAGGCCACACAGCTGGTGAGGTCTGAGTTTTTAATTAAAAAAAAAAAAATCCTCACCCAAGGATATGTTTCTATTGATTTTTGGAGAGAGGGGTGGGAGGAGAGAGAAATATCCATGTGAGAGAGAAACATTGATTGGTTGCCTCCCGTATACACCCAGACCAGGGATCGAACCCCAACTGTAAGGATTTGCCCTGACTGGGAATCGAGCGGCACCCTTTTGGGGCACCAGATGATGCTCCAACCAACTAAGTCACCCAGTCGGGGCGAGTTTTAAAAAAAATTTTTTTAAAGAACTTTAAAAAATATATTTTTATTGAGTTCAGAGAGGAAGGGAGAGGGAGAGAGAGATGGAAGCATCAATGATAAGAGAGGATCATTGATCGGCTGCCTCCTGCACACCCCCTATTGGGAATCGAGCCTGCAGCCTGGGCATGTGCCCTTGAGCAGAATCAAACCCGGGATCCTTCAGTCCACAAGCCGACGCTCTCTCCACTGAGCCAAACGGGCTGGGGCTTTACTTTTTAATTAATTAATTGATTGATTGGTTTTTTAAAGAGAGGAAGGGTCCTGGCCAGTGTTGTTAAATGGTTAGAACGTCAGCCCTTGCATTGAAGGGTCTTGGTTTCAATTCCAGGTCAAGGGCATGCATCTGGGTTGTGGGCTTGATCCCCGGCCCCAGTCCGGGCATGTGCTCTCTCATATCGATGTTTCTCTCTCTCTCTCTCTCTCTCCCCCTCACCCTGCTTCCCTTCCACTCTCTCCAAAAATCAATGGGAAAAATATCCTCAGGTGAGGATGAACATAAACAAATAAATAAAGAGAGAGAGAGAGAAAGGGGCAGAGAGAGAGAGTGCGTGTGAGAGAGAATCATTGGTTTGTTGTTCGACTTATTTTTTTAATATATATATATAGTATTGATTTCAGAGAGGAAGGGAGAGGGAGAGAGAGAAACATCAATGATGAGAGAGAATCATTGATCGGCTGCCTCCTGCATGCCCCCCACTGGGGACCTGCCACCCTGACATGTGCCCTTGACCGGAATCGAACCCGGGACCTTTCAATCCACAGGCCGACGCTCGATCCGCTGAGCCAAACCAACCAGGGCTGTCCCACTTACTGATGTCTGCGTTGATTGTCTCTTGTATGTGCCCTGACTGGGGATCAAACCCGCAACCTTGGTGCATCGGATTGACGCTCTAACCACCCAGCCTTGGCCAGGGCTCCCAGGGTTTGGGTGTTTAAAGCTCACACATGTTCACACCAGTGACGAACGTAACATGAGAACAGAGGCCGTCCTTCACACACACACGCACTTCAAAGGGGCTTGGCCTCTCAGCGGCTACTGAGCTTCTCCTTTACTTTTGCAGGGTGGAGGGAACCAAGGGGGGGGCGGGGGGCGCCCCAACTTCCCCTCCGCCTTTCCTGTTGTGTCAGCCCTGGGGGGAACTCTGGGCAGCGCCAGCAGCCAGCCCCGCCAGCAAGAGCCTGAGAGCCAGGCCGCCCTGCAGACCCAGGGTCGCCCCCAGCTCTTGCCCCGTGTCACGTGCTGTACACACAGTAACTCCTCAAGGCCTCCCCAAACCGGTGAGACAGGCTCACCTGGCTGACTCTCGTTTCTCAGACAAACTGCAACCGGGTCCTGGGGCCTGGATCTGCTCGCGGCCGCTGGCTGTCCTGCCTTCTAACTCTCCCGAATCTAAGGTTTGGGGATGAGAATAGTCTAGGGCCCGGAGTCCCAGAGTGGGGCTCACACGGTTTGAAACTCAACTCTTGTTTCTGGCTTAGCTGAGCGATCTCAGGTAAGTTACTTAACTTCTCTGGCCTCAGTTTCCTCGTCTGCAGAATGGGTATAACGGCGGCATTAAAACCAGAGGGTTGTTAGAAGGATTAAACAATAGGATGGCCCTTCCCAGCCAGTTTGGCTCAGTGGATAGAGCGTCAGCCTGTGTGCGAACTGAAAGGTCCCAGTTTGATTCCGGTCAAGGGCACACGCCCAGGTTGTGGGCTTGATCCCTGGTTGGGGACTTGTGGGAGGCAGCCGATCCATGATTCTCTCTCATCGTGGATGTTTCTGTCTCTCTCTCCCTCTTCCTTCCTCTCTGAAATCAATACAAATATATATAAAAAACAAACAATAGGATGTTTAACAGTGCGTGGAGCAATGCCCAGCACATAACACACAGTGCTCCGTAGATAACGGCTTCTAAGAATAATATTAATAATCATACCAACAACAATAATGACTATTGCTGTAATCCTGTGGTCGGCCAACCGCGGCTCGCAAGCCACATGCGGCTCTTTGGCCCCTTGAGTGTGGCCACGAAGTTTCAATTGCACTGTACGTGCACGCCCGCACGTGGTGTTTTGTGGAAGAGCCACACTCAAGGGGCCGCAGTTTGCCGACCACTGTTGTAATCGATCATGTGGCTTCTCTGCTCAGTACCCGCCCATCTCACACGGAATACAAGATAAGGTCCGAAATGCCCCATGTGGCCCCTGATATCTCTCTGTTCTGACTTCCCCTTAATCTCCTCATCTATCACTCCAGCCACATGATGTTCCTTGAATGTGGCCATCACATTCCTACCCCAGGGCCTTTGCACTGGCTGTGTCCTGGGTCTCAAAGTCTCCCCTAAACCCACACACAGTGCCCTCTCTCACTTCCTTTATGGCTTCGCTCTGACGTTACCTTCTCAGAGACGCCCTCCCTGACCACTCATTTAAAATTCCAACGTAGGGAATTAAAACTTCCCTGTGTGATTTTTTCTTTCTCTCTCGCCTTAGCATTTGTCACCTTCGGAAATACTTAGTATTTTGCTTGTTCTTCTCCTGTCTGACTCCTCCCGCTAGGGTGGCAGACCCAAGGGAAAAGGGGTTTTTGTCTGTTGGTCCCTTGCTGTGCATGCAGTGATGGCACTGGAGAAGGTACTCAGGAGTTGTATTGAGTGAATGAATGAATGAATGAACGAATGAGTTGTCGAGAATTCAACATTTTTTCCCCTGCTTACCTAACACTATCATTACTTTTTAAAATTGCTCCGGTGGGATTCTAGAAACGTCCGTTTCTTGACATGGCCGCCAGTTCCCCAGTTGTGCTCAGGTTGGGAAACCCAGCGAGTGCCCCTGTGAGAGGTGTGCCTTTGCTGTCTGCATGTTTTACTAGGATCTCATTTCTGCTAAAAAAAACAAAAAAAAGCGGGGGGTGGGGGGGCCGGGGGCGCTGGCTGGGTGGCTCAGTTGGTTGGAGCATCATCCCGTTCACCGAAAGGTTGCAGGTTTGATTCCCAGTCAGGGCACATACCTAGGTTTCGCGTTCGATCCCTGGTCGGGGCATGTGTGGGAGGCAATTGATCGATGTTTTTCTCTCTCTCTTCCACGCTCTCTAAAAATCAATGGAAATAATATCCTCAGGTGAAGATTAATAAAAACAAACTAAAAGAGGAGAAAATTGCTCCAGAGGCACATTCCATGGCACCAAGATTTGAAAATACAGGTGAAGAGGAACCAAGTCAAATACTTTTGCTCTGAATCATATTAACCTTTCCCTCCCGACGGATATACACACTCCAGTATTTTAAATCCCAGAATTCCATGTTGCTGGTGGGCGAGTGTTCTGACATGTTAATGCGCCAGAACTTCATTGCCCAGTAAGGTAGCCACTAGCCAGGGGTAGCTATTTACATGAGTTAAAATTAAGTAACATTGAAATTTTCCTTTCTCACTCACCATGGCCCTACTTTTTTCCTTTTTAAATATGTTTTTATTGATTTGAAAGAAGAAAAGAGAAGGGGAGAGAGAGAGAGAAACATGGATCGGCTGCCCCCTGCAGGCTCCCTACTGGGATTGAGCCCACAACCCAGGCATGTGCCCTGAATGGGAATTGAACAGGCGACCTTTCAGCGCTCAGGACGATGCTCAACCAAACTGAGCCGCGCTGATCAGGGTCCCGTTTCCGACGCTCAGTGGCCACCTGTGCTGGCGGCTGCCACGGTGGACAGTACAGACACGGAACACGTCCGCCAACATTGCGACTCCCACAGGACAGCGCTGCTCCCCAGTTCCGAGTAACAACCGGCTAGGGTTCCAATAGTGTCGTATTTCAGAATTCCAAGATTTTTTTAAAAATATTTTTTTTATTGATTTCAGAGAGGCAGGGAGAGAAAGAGATAGAAACCTCAATGATGAGAGGGAATCCTTGATCGGCTGCCTCCTGCACGTCCCTTACTAGGCAATGAGGCTGCAACCCAGGCATGTGCCCTGGACTGGAATCGAATCTGGGATCCTTCAGTCTGCAGGCCGATGCTCTATCCACTGAGCTATCTGGCTAGGGCAAATTCCAAGATTTTATATCTCTATCGTGTCCTAGCATTGTAATATTTCTGAGTTCTGAGATGCTCATAAACAGGAGTCTAACACTGTCTTGTTTTAGAATTCCAGAAGGCTCACCGGCCAGTGCTCTGTCCTTGCATTCGAGAATTCCAGGGTTCTAACGGGCTGGGGTTCTAGGCTGGCATATTCTAGAATTCCAAATGCTAACCAGCTAGTCCACCGGCATGGCAGGGAGCCCAGATATCAGACACACTGGCTCTCCAACATTGTCGTATCCTAGTTTCCTTTCTTTTCTTTCTTTTTAAATCCTCATCTGGGGAATATTTTTTTCCACTGACTTTTAGAGAGAGAGTGGAAGAGAGAGGGAAAGACAGAGAGAAACATCGATGTGAGAGAAACACATTGATGGGTTGCCTCCTGCACGCGCCCTGACCTGACCAGGACCCGGGCTGGGGAGGAGCCTCCAACCCAGGTATGTGCCCTTGACCGGAACCAAGCCTGGGACCCTTTGGTCCACAGGCCAGTGCTCTGCCACTGAGCCACACCAGCCAGGGCTCATATCCTCGTTGCTCAGATCCTGATGGGCCGGGTTCCCACATCCGAGGACTCCCAGGGGGGAGAGTTTCCGTGGCTGAGGTGGCGTGGCCTCTGTCTCCTGCCCAGGTGTCTGGATGGAGAACGCGTCTCTCAGCGATGAGTACGAGTACAGCCACTATGGCGAGGAGGTTTCGGACTTCCCCGTGGACTGCGCCGACGGCAGCTGTGTGGCCCTCGGGTCCCTCCGCGTGGCCCCTCTCCTGCTGTACGCCCTGGTCTTCCTGGTGGGGGTCCCGGGCAACGCCATGGTGGCCTGGGTGAGCCGCCAAGAGGCCCAGCGGCGAGCCGGGGCCGCCTGGTTCCTCCATCTGGCCGTGGCCGATCTGCTCTGCTGTGTGTCCCTCCCGATCCTGTCGGTGCCCATCGCGCGGGGAGGCCAGTGGCCCTACGGGGCCGTGGGCTGCCGGGTCCTGCCCGCTGTCATCCTGCTGTCCATGTTCACCGGCGTGCTGCTCCTGGCCGCCCTCAGCGCGGACCTCTGCCTCCTGGCGCTCCGGCCCGCCTGGTGGGCGCCCGATCGGCGGGCCTGCCGGGTGCAGGTGGCCTGCGGGGCGGCCTGGGCCTCGGCTTTGCTGCTGACCCTGCCCTCGGCCATCTACCGCCGCCTGCACCGGGAGCACTACCCGGCCCGGCTGGAGTGCGTGGTGGACTACGGCGGATCGGCCGTGGCCGAGAACACGGTGGCCGCCGTCCGGTTTCTGTGCGGCTTCCTGGGGCCGCTGGTGGTCGTGGCCGGCTGCCACGGTGCCCTCCTGTGCCGCGCGGCCCCACGCTGCTGGCCGCTGGGCACGGCCGTGGTGGCGGGCTTCTTTGTCTGCTGGGCCCCCTACCACGTCCTGGGGCTGGTGCTCACCGCGGCCGCCCCGCACTCCCGGCTGCTGGCCCGGGCCCTGCGGGCGGAGCCCCTGGTCGTGGGCCTCGCCCTGGCCCACAGCTGCCTCAACCCCGTGCTCTTCCTGTACTTCGGGCGGGCGCAGCTCTGCCGGTCACTGCCCGCCGCCTGTCGCTGGGCCCTGCAGGGGCCCGAGAGCCAGGATGAGAGTGCGGTCAGCAAGAAGTCCACCAGCCACGACCTGGTCTCGGAGATGGCGGTCTAGGCCGGAGGGGAAACGGGGTGTCTCCTCCGATCCCAATTCACGAAACTGGCGTCAGGGAGATTCAGGGGTTCAGTGCTATCGTCATGTATCCCTTTATTCACTCAACAAACGTTTCTTCTTTTTTTTAACATATATTTTTTATGATTTCAGAGAGGAAGGGAGAGGGAGAGGGAGATAGAAACATCAATGATGAGAGAGAATCATTGATCGGCTGCCTCCACCGTCTCCCCCTAGGGGTCAAGCTTGCAACCCGGGCGTGTGCCCTTGACTGGAATTGAACCCAGGACCCTTCAGTCTACGCTCTATCCACTGAGCCAAACCAGCCAGGGATCAACACCTGTTTCTTATGCACCCGCTTTGTGCAATGAGTGCCCTAGTATAGGCCCTGGGACGTAGCAGTGGCCCAAACAGACACAGGTCCCTGTGCTTGGGGAGCTGCCTGTCTTGCGGAGGAATACCGGCAATACGCAAAGAAATAAAGAAATATGCAATGTGTCCTTCGGGTGAGGTGGTATTTGAACCAAGATCTGAAGAAGGGAGGGGAGAGGTGTGCTTAAACCTGGAGAAAAGCATTTCAAGTGGAGGGAACAGCAGGTGCAAAGGCCCTGGGGCCGAGTGTGCTTGGCACATTCCAAGAACAGTGAGGAGGCCAGTGTGGGAGAGCAGAGTGAGCGAGAGGGAGAGTGGGGTGAGACGGTGAGAGAGAGGTGCAAGGGTCCGGGGGAGGCGGACTTGGCTTCTAGGCCATAGCAACTGTTTGGGGATCCCCGGGAGGGTTCTGAGCGACAGTGACCAGGTAAAATACCAAACACCCAATTACATTTGAATTTCAGATCAACCACCACAACATTTTTTAGCATGAGGTATGGCCCATGAAAAAAATTTAAAAAAATATGTTTTTGTTGATATTTAGAGAGAGAGGAGGAGAGAGGGAGAGAGAGAGAGAGAGAGAGCAACATTGATGAGAGATGAACACCATCAATCAGCTGCCTCCTGCACGCACCCCCACCCGGGAATGAGCCTACAACCCAGACCTGGGCCCTGATTGGGAATCGAAACGGCGACCTTCTGGTTCCTGTGCCCGAGGCTCCATCCCTTCTGGCCTATGCAGTATCTGACATATTTATACTAAAAACATTGCTTGTTGTGGATTGGGAATTCAAATTTAACTGAGCAGTCTGTAATGTTTCTACATCAGGCAATCCTATTCTGAGCAAAGGAGTGTCTGGATTTGACTTAGATTTTAATAGGATCCCTCGGTTGCTGGTGGAGACTGGACTATGGGGGAAGGGAGAGGGAAGGGAGGAGCTACTGCAAAGGCTGATGGTGCGAGAGGTGAGGGTGACTTCGATTAGGGTCACAGCAGCACAGGTGGTGACAGGGTGACAGGTTATGGATCTACTTTGAAGGAAAGGCTGTGTCCAAGCTCTATAACTTGGTATTCGAGACCTGTCTCTACCGCTGAACACACTTATATTCTAGGTGCTCAGACCCTGTAGCAAACAGAATGATGGCCCCAAAGATCTCCACATCCGAATCCCCTAAACTTGTGAATAGGGAGGCCTCACATGACAAAAGGAACATCGCAGATTTGATTGCGTGAAGGAGCCCGAGATGGGGAGACGATCCTGGGTCATCCAGGGGAGCCCACCATCATCTCGTGTCCTTCGAAGAGGGAGGCAGAAGGGTCAGCGTCAGTAGCAGGAGATGTGACAATGGAAGTAGATGTCAGAGGGATGTGAGGAGGGGGCCACAAGCCAAGGAATGCAAGCAGCACCCAGAAGTGGAGAAAGGCAGGGAAATGGATTCCCTCCAAAGCCCCCAGCAGGAACACAGACTCGCCAGTGCCTTGATTTCCGACTTCTGACCTCCAAAATTCTAATTGAATAAATGTGTGTTGTTTTAAGTCACTGTGGTTGTGGTAACTTGTTACAGCAGCCACAGGAAACTAATACAGATCCTCTGGGTCGTATAATTTTCCCACCTCTGGGTCTTTTCTCCCACTGGTGCCGCTGCCTGGAAAGCCCCTTGGGTCTCTGCTGCCCAGTCTGGTAACCGCGAGCTGCCTATGGCTAGTCAAATTCAAATAATTAAAATTAAAAATCTAGTTCGCGGTTGCATTAGCCACAGTTCAAGTGCTCAGTAGCTACGTGTGGCTGGTGGCGACCAATTTGGGGAGAGCAGATACAGAATATTTCCCTTGTCATAGGAAGTTCTTTCTATGTCCTTCCATTCTAGAATCTCACCTGTTCAGATCTTTTATTTTTTAAAAGATTTTTAAAATTGATTTTTTGAGGAAGGGAGAGAGAGAGAGAGAGAGAGAGAGAGAGAGAGAGAGAGAGAGAGAGAAACATTGATGTGAGAGTGAAATCTGCCTCCTGCACACCCCCTACTAGGGAGTGAGCCCACAACCTGGCATGTGCCCTGACCAGGAATCGAACCAGCAACCTTTTGGTGCATGGGATGACACCCAACCACCTGATCCACACCGGTCGGGGTTGTCCAGATCTTTTAAACCACACAGTAGTGGCATCTGCGTGTAGAGTCATTGCTCCAGGACTGCACTTTACCCACAGCTTTCCTGTCAGGTAATTCTCACGACAACCCAGGCAGGTGGGAGGAGATGCTGCATTTTGTAAGCTGAGGCCCAGGGAGGGGAGGTCATTTGCCCAAGGTCACCCAGCAAGGAAATGACAGTGCCGAGGTCTGAGCCCATGTTTACTTGACGCCAGTGCCCATGATCTTCTTCGTCAGTGACATTTCCCTTCAACACCTTGTTCAAACGACACTTTCTCCAGCGGGCCCTCCCTGACTTACCCTCCTCCCAGCGAGGAAGGAGTGCTCTTCTCGTTTCCAAGTTTCCGGAACACAAGTTCCCAGCTGAACTGTAAATTCCCCAAGGGTGACATCTGGGCTACTTTAATCTCTCTCTCTCAAATATATTTTATTGATTTTTTACAGAGAGGAAGGGAGAGGGATAGAGAGTTAGAAACATCGATGAGAGAGAAACATCAATCAGCTGCCTCCTGCACCCCTCCTACTGGGGATGTGCCCACAATCAAGGTACATGCCCTTGACCAGAATCGAACCCAGGTCTCTTCAGTTCGCAGGCCGACGCTCTATCCACTGAGTCAAACCGGTCAGGGCTAATCTCTTTTTTAAAAAATAGTTTTTTATTTTTTAATTGCAGTTGACATACATTACTCTATTAGTTTCAGGTGTACACCCCAGTGAGACATTATATAACTTACTAAGTAATCATCCCAATATATCTTGTGCCCATATGACACCATACCTGGTTGTTAGAATATAATTGACTGTATGCCGTATGCTGTACTTTGCATCCCCATGACTATTCTGTAACTGTCAATTTGTACTTCCTTTTCAAAAATTGCTTTTATTGTTTAAAGTATTATATGTCTCCTTCCCCCCCTCAATTTGTACTTCTTAATCCCCTCACCTTTTCCACCCATCTCCCCGACCCCCCTCCTATCTGGTAACCATCAAAATGTTTTCTGTACCTATGAATGTTTCTGTTCTGCTTGTTTGTTTATTTTGTTTTTTAGATTCAATTTTGATAGATACGTATTTATTACCATTTTATTGTTCACATTTTTATTTATTTTTCTTCTTCTTAAAGAAGACCCTTTAGCCGAAACCGGTTTGGCTCAGTGGATAGAGCATCGGCCTGCGGACTGAAAGGTCCCAGGTTTGATTCCGGTCAAGGGCATGTACCTTGGTTGCGGGCATATCCCCAGTGGGGAGTGTGCAGGAGGCAGCTGGTCGATGTTTCTCTCTCATCGATGTTTCTGACTCTCTATCTCTCTCCTTTCCTCTCTGTAAAAACTCAATAAAATATATTTAAAAAAAAAAAAAGAAGACCCTTTAACATTTCATGTAATACTGGTTTGGTGGTGATGAATCCCTTTAGCTTGTTCTTGTCTGGGAAGTCCTTTATATATCCTTCCATTCTAAATGATAGCTTTGTTAGGAAGAGTAATCTTGATTGTAGGTCCTTGTTTTTCATTCATTTGAATATATATATTTTTGCCAGTCCCTTCTGGCCTGCAAAGTTCCTGTTGAGAAATCAGCTGACAGTATTATTTCAAGGAAGCTCCCTTGGTGTTTTTAAGATTCTTTTGTTCTCTTTAATCTCTTCCATTTTAATTATAATGTGGCTTGGTTCGAGCCTCTCTGGGTTCCTCTTTTGGGACTCCGCACTTCTGGGACTTGTATATCTATTTCCTTGACTAAGTTAGGGAAGTTTTCTGTCATTTTTTCAAATAGGCTTTCAATTTCTGGCTCTCTCTCTTCTCCTCCTGACCCCCTATGAATGTGAATGTTGCCACACTTGAAGTTGTCCCAGAGGCTCCTTATACTATTTTCATGTTTTGTTTTGTTTTTATTCTTTTTTCTTTTTGCTGTTCTGATTGGGTGTTTTTTGCTTCCTTGTATTCCAAATCCCTGATTTGATTCTTGGCGTCATCAACTCTACTATTTTTTTAAAAAATATATTTTATTGATTTTTTACAGAGAGGAAAGGAGAGAGATAGAGAGTTAGAAACATCGATGAGAGAGAAACATGGATCAGCTGCCTCCTGCACGCCCCCTACTGGGGATGTGCCCGCAACCCAGGTACATGCCCTTGACCGGAATCGAACCTGGGACCTTTCAGTCCGCAGGCCGACGCTCTATCCACTGAGCCAAACCGGTTTCAGCTCAACTCTACTATTGATTCCTCATAAATTATCCTTCATTTCAGTAAGTGCATCCTTCATCTCTGACTGGTTCTTTTTTATGGTTTCCATGTCCTTTTTTAATGCTGTTGAAGTTCCATTAAGTTCGTTGAGCATCCTTATAACCAGTGTTTTGAACTCTGCATCTAGTAGATTGCTTGTCTCCATTTTGTTTAGTTCTTTTTCTGGAGTTTTGGTTTGTTCTTTCATTTGGGACATATTTCTTCGTCTCCTTATTTTGCCAGGCTTCCTGTTTCTGTGTATTAGGTAGAGCTGCTAGGTCTCCTGGGCTTGGTACAATGGTCTAATGTAGTAGGTGTCCTATAAGGTCCAGTGACATAACCTCCCTCTTCACCTGAGCTGGGGACTCCAGGTGTGCCACTGTGTGGACCCCCCACCCCCCCTGCATCCTGTGTGGACTGTGTATTCCCTCAACTGTGCAGTTGAGCCTTGATTGCTGTTGGCATGTCAGTGGGAGGGATTTACCCCCAGACTAATCAGCTGCAAGGACTGGCTGCGACCAGACCAACGTAGAGGATCAGCTGTGCAGAGACCCATACCATACAGTAGGACTTACTTCAGCAGGACTCTGGTGCTCACTGAGTCCACCCCGCGCGTGTCACTTGTGGAGGTGGTCAGGTGGTTTCTCAAGGTGGTCTGAAACTGGGTGCGATGGCTCTGGGGCCTTCTGGAGGTGCAGGTCAAGGTCCGTTGCCCCCTGTGTTCTGCCAGGGACCTCCTAGCATGAGCTACAAAGCAATCTGCAGATGGCTGCTGCTTATGCTTGGCTTGGAGGTGCTCAGGAGAGGCCAGGCCGTGAACCAAGGCCAATTGTTGCCAGAGCCAGGCCTGGGGCCACTTAATGAGAGGTATGGGGCACACACCAAGGCCAGATGCTGCTTGTTTCTCCTATGGAAACGCCATGGGAAACAGCATGGATGAGCCCACACGTTGGCTGGGGCAGGGCCTCAGGTAGTCAACAGGGTGGGGAGAACAGCATTAGCCAGGCTGATGGAGACACAGATATGGTGCCTGCCTGCCAGTTCTGTAGAGAAAGGGCTCAGCAAAGGAACAATGACCTCTGCCAGCACTTCTCTCTGGAGAAAGCCCTCGCCCTGATGCCACGTAATTCAGTTCCTCCTCATGTGTCCCTGGTGCCCTTTGAGCTGCTGCCCCAGTGTTGGAGCTCAGAGAGAGTGAGTCCAAGCAAGTCGGATTGTGGGCACTTTAAAGAGGAACAGCCAGAAGTTATGGGGATTTCTCTTCCTGGCACTGGAGCCCTGGCCTGGGGGTGGGGTTGGTGGGGGGGGGGGGGCCAGGACCCTTCACTCCTGCACTGGTTCTCAACCTTCTTAATGCTGTGACCCTTTAATACAGCTCCTCATGTTGTGGTGACCCCCAACCATAAAATTATTTTCGTTGCTACTTCGTAACTGTAATTTTGCTACTGTTATGAATCGTCATGTAAATATCTGATATGCAGGATGTATTTTCAGGGTTCGCGACCCACAGGTTGAGAACCGCTGCCTGAGGGGGACTGTTACTGGAAAACCCCCATTTGGACTTAGGCTGCCTGTCGCTGTGTTCAATAACGAAGGCAGGGTTGAGTCATATAAGGTGTTTATTGAGAAGGCCAGCCCACCAAGAAGACAGGGTGCTTACAAGCATTCAAATCCTGTCTTACAGCAAGGCGCAGGGAACAGGATTATAAAGGGGAAGTGGCTCAGGTGAGGCTGGGAGTGGAATGCAGCTACGTGCAGTCTTGGAGGTCCCCAGATGTAAGCTAGTGTCTTTAGTCACCAGGCGATGCGATAGTGTTGATGAAATGATGTTTTGACTCCCGGTGAGTTGGTCCTACCCTGCTTATCGGTTCTGCTTGCTGGATTCACAGCTGAGTCACCTCCTCAATCGCTTCGCACAGGCCTTGAAAAGAAAACTTAAGAAAAACTTAACCCCCTCTTCACATAAGTACATGTGTTCAAAGATTTAAAGTAATATGACTATTTTTCAGATTAATTCAGATGCTCCATCTATCAGAGTATACGTTCCCCTATCAGGACCTCCCAGCCAGACATCCCTCCTGCTTTTTAAAAAATATATATTTTATTGATTTCAGAGAGGAAGGGAGAGAGAGAGAGAAACATCAATGATGAGAGATAATCATTGATCCGCTGCCTCCTGCACGCCCCCTAGTGGGGATTGAGCCCACAACCTAGGTATGTGGCCTTGATTGGAATCCAACCCGGGACCCTTCAGTCCACAGGCTGATGCTCTATCCACTGAGCCAAACCAGTTCAGGCTCCCTCCCGTTTTTTTATCTGCTACACGTGGATGTGGGACCGGCCCACATCTCTGTTCTGCATCACATCTCTGTCCCTCCTACCAGTCTTGAAGTGGGTTCTTCTATACATCCTTAGTTGCAGGACTTCCATTCAGCTAGATTTCAGGTAGTTCTGAATGATAGTTGTTCTGTAGGTTAGTTGTAATTTTAAAATATATAAATATTTTTATCCATTTCAGGGAGAAAGGGAGAGGGAGAGAGAGAGCTAGAAACATCAATGATGAGAGAGAATCATTGATCGGCTGGCCCTTGCACGCCCCATACTGGGGATTGAGCCCACAATCCAGGCATGTGCCCTGACTGGGAATTGAACTGTGACCACCTGGCTGATAGGTTGACACTCTACCACTGAGCCACACTGGCCGGGCTGGTGGTGATTTTGATGTGGTGGTGGGACAATCCGGGGACCACATTCACCTACACTGCCATTTTGACTGGATGGGCCACATCCATTGCTGTCTCTCCTCCACCCATCCCAGGCCTTACAAAGAGCCAAACCTCTCGATTTGTTTCTTCCAACTAGATTGTGAGCTCCCTGATGGTGGGGATCTCCATCTTGCTATCTTTTCTTTATCTAATACAGGAACACGTAGTAGGTCCTTAACAATACCTGTTTTACTCTGGTATTTTGTTCAGAAGTCTCAGACATACCTTATTAAGACTAAGCCTGCCTTGTAGGATGAATTATATCCTGGGATAATTTATGTAACTTCATGGAAAGTGTGAGGGGAGGGGATCCTGTTGTTAATCCATGGAGGGCAGGTGCCGTTTAGGAGAGCTCTTCTTTGACATATTTTATAAAAGGTCTTCGTGGCTTTTGAAGTTTATTTTCATTTATTATTGCATCAGCCTTCCTTTCTGTTAAGGAGAACCGGTCTTATGAAAGCTTTCAAACATTTCTTCGATTACATGGAAGTCCCTTGATCATTAAAAATAATCTTTCTGCCCTGACCGGTTTGGCTCAATGGATAGAGCGTCGGCCTTCGGACTCAAGGGTCCCGGGTTCGATTCCAGCCAAGGGCATGTACCTTGGTTGCGGGCACATCCCCAGTAGGAGGTGTGCAGGAGGCAGCTGGTCGATGTTTCTCTCTCATCGATGTTTCTAACGCTCTATCCCTCTCCCTTCCTCTCTGTAAAAAATCAATAAAATATATTAAAAAATAATCTTTTGCCGAAACCGGTTTGGCTCAGTGGATAGAGCGTCGGCCTGCGGACTGAAAGGTCCCAGGTTCGATTCCGGTCAAGGGCATGTACCTGGGCTGCGGGCACATCCCCAGTGCGGGGTGTGCAGGAGGCAGCTGATCGATGTTTCTCTCTCATCGATGTTTCTAACTCTCTATCTCTCTCCCTTCCTCTCTGTAAAAAATCAATAAAATATATTAAAAAAAAAAAAGATTTTAAAAAAATAATCTTTCTTTTCTCTTTTTTTGCAAATTGTAAGAGGACGTTTATTTAGGAAGTTACCAAGGTAGGAGAAGTGAGCCAGCTGGGCTGCTGCGGGGGGGGGGGCAGGGGGGGAGTTATAGGAGCAAAAGAGGGGACTTTGGGGCTTAGGAGAGAGGCAGAGGGAACTGGCTGGGGGAGGGGACAGGCGCTGCTCCCCAGGGGGAAGCACCCAAAATCATCTTTCTTATTGTTGGTTTTTTGGTAACTTCTCCTTTTTTGTTCTTAAGTTTGTTCTTTTGTTTGTATTTATTTATTTATTTTTCCAGGAATGTATTGATTTCTAAAGAACCAGGTCTTAATGGTTTTTCTAAGAATTAGTTTCAGATTTGTTGCTCAATCCTAGTCTTGGTAGTTTGTGACTTTCTTCTCGATTTCCTATCTGTTATTTACTTCCTCCAAAAAATTCTGTAGTTCTCTTTTGCAAATCTTAAGCAGAGTGTTTAGTCAATTTCTTTTTTTTTTTAATACATTTTTATTGATTTCAGAGAGGACGGAAGAGGGAGAGAGAGATAGAAACATCCGTGATGAGAGAGAATCATGGATCTCATTGATCGGCTGCCTCCTGCACACCCCACACTGGGGATGGAGCCCACAACCCGGGCATGTGGCCTTGACCGGAATCAAACCTGGGGCCTTTCAGTTCGCAGGCCGACACTCTATCCATTGAGCCAAACCGGCTAGGGCTAGTCAATTTCTTTTCCTTCTTTGGAAATGATGTGCGAATATTCATACTATTTCCCAAAGGTTTAGAAAATTCAGTTTTTGATCATTACGTCTGTCAAAGATTCAGAAAAAAGCAGAAGTGAAACCAATGACTCGCAGAAGTAGTAACTAATAAACGCATATCGTACACACATCAGAAGACAGTTTGCAAGAGAGCACTCACACCAAAACACGGAAGGGGGCTTAGATACTAGTAAATATTCTTATAAAGCAGCTTCTATAGTGAAAAGCAACGACTATTCATTTTTCACAGTGATTGGTTATAATATTAGAATTGTCTTAAATAATGGGGAATTGGTCAGTGGTTACCTCATACTTCCCTTGGGAAATAGTTCAAGTTTTGCTCACGATTTCCGGATGCATAAGCGAGAAGTGATTCAGGTCATGTTAGTCTTGCAAAATAAGCTCAGCTCAGCTTTGTTTGTATGACAAAACCAGTTATTTCTGCTCAGGAAATTTTCAACCTTGGTCTCTGCTTGCTTGTTTGTTTTAATCCTCACCCAGGGATACGTGTATTCTTTTAATTGATTTTTTAAAAAAAATACGTTTTTAGCCGAAACCGGTTTGGCTCAGTGGATAGAGTGTCAGCCTGCAGACTGAAAGGTCTCAGGTTCGATTCCGGTCAAGGGCATGTACCTTGGTTGTGGGCATATCCCCAGAAGGAGATGTGCAGGAGGCAGCTGGTCGATGTTTCTCTCTCATCGATGTTTCTAACTCTCTATCTCTCTCCCTTCCTCTCTGTAAAAAATCAATAAAATATATTTTTAAAAAAAGAAATAAAAATAAAAATACGTTTTTATTGACTTAAAAGAGAGGGAGAGGGAGAAAGAGGGAATCATCACCAGGCTGCCTTCTGCACACCCCCTACTGGGGATCGAGCCTGCAATCAGGGCATGTGCTTTGACGGGGAATTGAATAGGTCAACTTTTGGTTCATAGAACCACAATCAACTGAGCCCCACCTGCCAGGTCTTTATTTTCCAATTTTTTTTATTAAAAAATTTTGTTTTAACTTTTATTGATTTCAGAGAAGAAGGGAGAAGGAGAGAGAAATAGAAACAATAATGATAAGAGAGAATCAAAGATTGGCTGCCTCCTGCACGCCCCCTACTGGGGATTGAGCCCTTAACCCGGGCACATTCCCTCCACCAGAGTTGAACCCAGGATCCTTCAGTCTGCAGGCTGATGCTCTATGCACTGAGCCAAACCGGCTCGGGCCCTGCCAGGTCTTTTTAATCTGATTTCTAGAGAGAGGAAGGGAGGGAGAGAGAGAGAGAGAGAGAGAGAGAGAGAGAGAAACATTGATGTGAGAGGGAAACACTGATTGGTTGCCTCACATACATGCCCCGACTGGGGATCAAACCCGAAACCTTTTGGTGTACAAGACCACGTTCCAACCAACTGAGCCACCCAGCCGGGGCTGTTTGTTTATAATTTTAATGTATCCAGCTTCCCATGTGACACCCCACATCAATGTCCATACATAACTTAAACCTAATACGATAAAAACAGAACTCAACCCCTCCCACATCTTCCCCATCTCAGCTGATGGCAACTCAATTTTTCCAGGTGCTCAGGCCCAAACCTTTGGGGCCCTCCCTGAGGCCTCTCTCTTCTCTCACATTCCGTGGCCAATCTGTCAGCTAGCCCCTCCACGCTCTACCTTAAAGTATCTTCAGAATCCGCCCACTTCTCTTGATTTTCTCTGCCGTCACCTGTGTCCAGGCTTCACCATCGCTCACCTAATCTAGCAGCCTCCACCTGGTCCCCTTTCTGCCAGAAGCCAGTCCATCCTTGCTGCTTGACACAGTCGCTGCAGGAAAGAAACATCTGCACAGCATATGTTTCAAGGGACCTGGCGTATATGGCATACTGTTCTTAATATGTTTGCTCCCCTTAGCGCTGTGTGTTTTAACCAAGGTCACCTCTCCGAGAAAGGTTGTTTCCCCAGGTAGAGATTTTTCCCTGAAGTTAGGGAGGAATAAAACCCCTTAACTAAGTGCCAGGCAGGTAGTTAATCACTTTAACTACAAACAATCACGCTTAAGCTACATAATCGTTACTCCCTGGAATGGAGATAAGAAACGCCCTAACCTTTGCAATAGAAATTGACAGGATTAAAATCAACTGGTATAAATACAGATGTAACAAGACTATAAACACCAGAACTTGGCTGGAGTTCCTGGCTAGAGATCCTGGCTAGGCTGCTGATCAACTGAACGCTGTCTCCGTCCACACCTTTGGGGACCCCTGGACCTGCTGGGGTTGGACCCCAGCACCTTTCCTCATCTTGGTCCCCTACAGTCTGTTCCCCACACAGGAGCCAGAGGGTTCTGATAAAATCTAAGTCAGAGCACTTCTCATGTTCCTCCTCTGCCCCTATTTCTCCCGGGACTTTCACCTCACACATATTGGAAGCCAAATGTGTGTGATCTATCCTCCTCCTCTCCCCACCTCATTCCCTACTCTCCTCCCACCTTCACTCTGGCCGCACAGGCTGGCTTGCTGGTCCTTGAGCCCAACACATCTGTTGCCAATTCAGTTTTGGCATTTGCTGTTTCCTCTACCCAGAACGCTCTCCCACCTCACTCTTTTTCTGCTCTTGCTACTTTTTAGGTATCTCTGACCGTGACACTGAGAATAGCATCTCCTCACCCCTTTCCTGCTTTGTTTTGCTCCCTATAGAACAGCGGTTCTCAAACTGTGGGTCGCGGCCCTTTGGGGTCGAACAACCCTTTCACAGGGGTCGCCTAAGACCATCGGAAAACACATATATATTTACATATTGTTTTTGTGATTAATCACTATGCTTTAATTATGTTCAATTTGTAACAATGAAAATACATCCTGCAGATCAGATATTTACCTTACAATTCATAACAGTAGCAAAATTACATTTATGAAGTAGCAACGAAGATAATTTTATGGTTGGGGGTCACCACAACATGAGGAACTGTATTAAAGGGTCGTGGCATCAGGAAGGTTAAGAACCACTGCTATAGAAGTTAGCACTGCCTGACCGTCTATTTACCTTGATCTCTGTCTGTCTCCCCCAGTTTCCTTCGCCAGGGCATCCTCAGCGCCTAGATCTGACTCCAGAACGGCACTATCACCCTATAACAAAAATCTAACATTTAGCGAGCACCTACATGTATGGTAGTGAAAAAATGTATACTCTTCCATTTACAGCGTGTGGCAAAAGTAGGCTTACAGTTGTGAGTATGCAAAACAGTTTATTCTTGTATTATTATCTATTAATTATGATATTCTTTTCTGTACAAACAACTGTAAACCTACTTTTGTCCCTCTCTGTATTTTCCCCAACAATCTTGAAAAGTAGGTGATTATCCTCATGTTGTAAATAGGGAAACTGAGGCTCTGTCTGGCAGTGGCCGGCACGGGTAGAATTAAAAAGGACTCACTTTTCTGACCTCATTGACTTATTCGTTCAACCAACACCAACTAGCTAATCCCTGTGGTGGACGCTGGAATACATAGGACCCCTCCCAAGGCAGAAATGACCCTGGCCTTCAGGGAGCAGGGGAGCTGAGCTGCACTATAGTAAATTGACAGGGTGAATTATACATAATAGAATTATGCATTAGTAATTATTAGTTATAATGAATAAATCTCGGGGTGTTTTAATTCTGTCGGGACTCCGGCTACCTCCCTCCATGGGTTGAAATCCCAGCCTTCCAGCGATCCAGGAGGCGGGTCTCTGAGCGAGTCTCCACTGCAGTGCTTCCACTGGCCCCTAGGGGGCGCAGCGCCGCCCGCTCGAAGCGAGGCGGGGCGGGAGCGCGCGCAGGCGCAGGCGCAGGTCCAGAGGGGGTTGGCGTGCGCAGGCGCAGGTGCGGGCGCAGGCGCAGAGGGGGTTGGCGTGCGCAGGCGCAGGACCAGTTTCGGACGCGTGAGGGGCGCTGAGACCGGAAGTTCACATTTTCGCGCCGTGGTTGAGGTGAGGGAGGCGGGGCGGCGGCGCCGGGTCGTGGGGAATTTGGGAGCCGGGAACTGAGGGGTCGGGGAGGTCCCGACAGGAGGAAGTGTCATGGAGGAGGCCGAGGGCCCGGGAGAAGCGGATGGAGATGGAGCCTGAGCGTCCCCGAGAGAACCCGGGGGACGGAAAGAAATGGGGGCACGAAAAGCTGGGAGAGACCGAGAGGCGGGGAGGTGGAGGGAGGAGGGAAGCTGAAAACGAGAGAGACCGAGGGCAGGAGCTGAGGGGCCCCGCCGAGGGGCTCACGGAGGCTCGGAGGGAAATGGCATCGCACCGGGAACCGGGAGGTGGTGGGAAAGGCCGAGGTGGAAACCAGCGAACAGAAATAGCCCGGAGAGGAGGACAGCTGAAATGGAGGGACGAGGGACTGAGTCGTGGAGAGAGGCCAGTAGGTGTAGGAAGACGGGGACTGAGATGGGGGGACCCGACATGGGAGGGATTGAGGGAGAGGAAGCAAGAGATGAGGATGGAGCGAGACGGTGGGAGACGGAGGCAGCAGACGGAGGATCCTGGGTTCGGGGAAACGAGAGATGCAGAGACGGTGCCGCTGGGGAGCAGGAGAGCAAACAGAACTGAGAAGGCAGCCTGCATTTTACAGAAAGTCAAGAAATAAAGCCTGGCCCTGGCCGGTGTGGTTCAGTGGATAGAGCGTCGGCCTGCCGACTGAAGGGTCCCGGGTTCGATTCCGGTCAAGGGCATGTACCTTGGTTGCCGGCGCATCCCCAGTAGGGGGCGAGCAGGAGGCAGCTGATCGATGTTTCTCTCTCATCGATGTTTCTGGCTCTTTATCCCTCTCCCTTCCTCTCTGTAAAAAATCAAGAATATATATATATTTTTTTAAAAAGAAATAAAGCCAGCGGAGAATCACGTTGAGAAAGGCGTGAAGGGAGCCGGAATCCCTAGATTTGGGTTTCCCATCCGCCACTTATGCTCATTCTCTCTGCGGTTCAGTAAAATAGTGATCATTGCACCCACCGGGATCGAGTTTTCTGTGCTCTGTTCCACGGCGGCCCCTGGGAGGCTGGAGGCAGAGGAGGTGAAAGCATCGCTAAATACCATTATGAAGGCGCGTTGTGGTCTTTGGAGCGTGACTTTTCCCAGGTTAATGCCCCCGTTCTTCTCCCTGTTTTCTGTACGTTAGTCATTTATTTGGGAAAAAGCACTGGACTTGAATGCTGGTTACGATTTAGCTTCTCTGGCCCGGGCCAGGGGCTAAAACACATTGCCATAGCTTGAGAAGGGTGTTGTGCCCGTTTTGTAGACGCAGAAAACACCCGTGAGAAGTTGATTTGCCGAGGATCACACACCTGTACATGATGAAGCTGAGATTCAAACCCGGATCCGCCTGACTCCAAAGCCTTTACTGTCAACGGCTCCGAACCCTTTTATGGTCATAAACCCCTTTGAGAATGAGTGATGGCTTTCCCTCCAGTAAGTCGCACACACAAGGGTATGTTCTTTATCAGTTAGGGCTTCTGTGCCGAGTCCAAAACCCAATTGTAAGCAAAAAGTTTCTTTTTAAAAAAATCTTTATTGTCGAAAGTATTACATATGACCCCCTTCCTCACCCCCCCCCCCCCCCCCCCCGCCATTGACCTGTTCTAGCCCAGCCCCACCGCCCTGAAGACTTCCTTGTGTCGCTCCAAAGTGAGGCTTGGTGGAAACAGTCTCAAGCACTAAATGATGGTGCCAGGCTTCTCCCCAGCTCCTCCCACTTCTCTCCTGTGGTAGCTGCACTGTGTGCCTGTGGGTGCCTCATTGCGCCCCCATGCAGGCTCTTCTAGGATAAATATCTAGGAAAGACGGATGTTCAAGAGCGATTACAAACCTCCTGTTTGTATCATCCTTGCCAAGCCACAGTAGATAAAATGGCCAGCTTTTCACCCTGGCCAGTGTGGCTATATAGTTAGAGCGTCAGCCCGCCCATGGAAGTCTCCTGAGTCTGATTCCTGGTCAAGGGCATGGACCTGGGTTGCAGGTTCAATCCTGGCCCCAGTTGCAACACGAGCAGGAAGCAACCGATCAATATGTTTTTCTCACATCAACGTTTTTCTCTCCTCCCTCCCTCCCACTCTCTCTAAAAAATCAGTGGAAAAATATCCTTCAGTGAGGATTAACCAAAAAAAAAAAAAAAAGATCTTTTCTTTCCTGGTAATGGAGCATAAATTCCAGAGAAAGGCTCTGATTGGCCCTCCTGGAGTCATGTAGCCACCTCTCAAACCTATCACTAGTTAAAGGGGTGGAGGGTATTGTGATTGGCCAGGCCTTTGTCAATTGCCCAACCCATATGAGGTCTCTGACTTAAAGGCCATCAGAACCGTGTGGAACCCAGGAAGGGCAGCTCTCCAAAGGCAGGTGTGTACTGTTAATCAGAAAGAGAAGGAAGGGATGTTCCAGGCAAGCAAAAACTATATATATAAAAGCCTAAGAGACTATTACAACCAAAGGAGTGGAACCACCAGTCACTATGATGTGCACTGACCACCGGGGGGCAGACGCTCAATGCAGGAGCTGCCCCCTGGTGGTCAGTGTGCTCCCACAGGGGGAGTGTCACTCAGCCAGAAGCTGGGCTAATGGCTGGCGAGCACAGCTGCAGTGGCAGGAGCCTCTCCCGACTCTGCTGTAGCGCTACCAAGCAGCAGGCCAGGATGAGCTCCCCGGCCGCTCGGCACCCTGCTACCTCCCCCAAGAGGTCCCAGATTGTCAGAGGGTGCAGGCCAGGCTGAGGACACCCCCCTCTCTCCCTGCACCAGGCCTCTAGTACATAGATAAAACAACAGTTGCAAAGTTGTGCACTTAATTCAAAGGGCTCCTGGGTGTCAAGCTCAGTAGACCGAGGGTTCGGGACCCTGGCCTTCGTCTTCACTGTCCCACACCTCTCACAGCTTTATCACAATCCCTGGATGGTGATAAGTCACTGGGTCGTCAGAGTTTGGTGATACGCCTGTCTCTTGCATGTGACCGTGTGGGGCTCAGGGTGGTCTTACTCATTACCGTCCCTTTTGCTGGGCCAGTGCTTGCACCCAGCAGGCCTTCAGTAAACGTTTCTAAAAACGAACATCTTCTGTTCTCTTCCCCCAAACTTTCAGGGCCTAAAATCCAGGATGCACTTGTGTCCATCCCAGAGATTGCTGCAGAGTCCTGAGGTGCCCTGTGCGTCACCAGCTTGCCCCCCTTCGGCCGCTCACTCTGCCATCGCCTGCAGCGGGCCTGGACCGTCCCCGAGTAGGAAAATTAGCTCTTTGAAGAGAAAGTGGTTCCTCACTGCAGGCCCTGCCCTCTGCAGGAGTGGGGGATGGAGGAGAATGTCTGGTCCAGGTGATCAGAACTGAGCCAGTTTTGTGACGGCCTTGTGGTTCGGTCCAGCATGCCTCCTCCCAGAACAAGGGAGGACAGGGACCACCGGGACCGGCACCGGGCTCCCCGTGAGGAGGAGGCTCCAGAGAAATGGGACTGGAATTGTCCAGAGACCCGGCATCTGTTCGAGGACGCCTTCTTCCGCGACGAGGACTACATCCGCCAGGGCTCCGAGGAGTGCCAGAAGTTCTGGACCTTCTTTGAACGCTTACAGAGGTTCCAGCACCTCAAGGCCCCCCGGAAGGAGGACAGGGAACCCGGGCATCCCAAGCACAGCATCCCGGCGCTGGCCGACCTGCCTGGTGCTTACGACCCGCGCTACCGCATCAACCTGTCGGTCCTTGGCCCTGACCTGCGGGGCTCTCGGAGGCTGGGCAGGCATCTGCCCCCGGAGAGAGTGTCCGAGTTCCGCCAAGCCCTGGTGCACTACCTGGACTTTGTCCAGAAGCAGGCGTTCGGGAGGCTGGCCAAACTGCAGCGGGAGCGGGCGGCGCTGCCCATTGCCCAGTACGGGCACCGCATCCTGGAGACGCTGAAGGAGCATCAGGTGGTGGTGGTGGCCGGTGACACTGGCTGTGGCAAGTCCACACAGGTGCCCCAGTACCTGCTGGCCGCCGGCTTCAGTCACGTGGCCTGCACCCAGCCCCGGAGGATCGCCTGCATCTCGCTGGCCAAGCGCGTCGGCTTTGAGAGCCTCAGTCAGTATGGCTCCCAGGTGAGTGGGCGCTGACGGGACCCCACTTTCTCCCATATGACATCGGGGAATGTGGGCCGTGTCGATTAAGGTTACAGAAGCTCTTACCCTTTGACCTAGCAGTGATTCTTCAAGAAATTTGTCTGCAGATTGGCCTGGATATGGTCCAGAGGATAAAGGTGCTAACATTACCCAGTACAGGCAGACCTTGTTTTATTGCACTTCACTTTGTGCTTCACAGATGTTGCTTTTCGTTGTTGTTGAATCATGATATTTTTTCCATTGATTTTCAAAGAGCGTGGAAGGGAGAAGGGGGTGGGGGAGAGAAACATTGTTGAGAGAAAGACACATGGACTAGTTGCCTCCCGTACTTGCCCCGACCAGGAGGTGGGGAGGGAACCTGCAACCGAGCTACGTGCCCTTGACTGGGAATCGAACCCGAGACCCTTTGGTGCTTGGGCCCACACTCTAACCACTGAGCAACACAGGCCAGGGTAGATGTGACATTTTTGACAAATTGAAGGCAAGTCCCTCCACCAGCAAAAAGATTACAGTTCGCTTTATTGCAGTTCTCACTTTATTGTGGTGGCCCGGAACTGAACCGGCAATATCTTGGAGGTATGTATGCCTCTATAGCACTTTAACAGTAAAAAAATTAGAAATGTCCTAAAGATTCATCGATCTTTTTTCTAAGTAGCCATAAAAAAAGAATGAGGACACTTCCTTACTAATGATTTCCAGGGTTCTAATCCTGGCCCTACCACTTAAAATTGGTTGTTGTTGAAGTTAGAATATACAGGCAGTCCTCTGGTTACGTCGGACTCAACATACGTTGTTTCGTGGTTACAGCGCCATCTCCCATTTACAGTATTTATAAAAAAAAATAAGTTCCGTTATTTCGATGTATGTACATGTGTGCTTTATGTTTTTTATTCTTTTTTTAAAAAATATATTTTATTAATTTTTTACAGAGAGGAAGGGAGAGGAATAGAGAGTTAGAAACATCAATGAGAGAGAAACATTGATCAGCTGCCTCCTGCACGCCCCCTACTGGGGATGTGCCTGCAACCAAGGTACATGCCCTTGACCGGAATTGAACCTGGAACCCTTCAGTCCCCAGGCCGACGCTGTATCCACTGAGCCAAACCGGTGCTGGCATATGTTTTTTATTCTTTATTTACCACAAGTAAAGGTCAGGAATTGTTATCTTTCTTTTAAATTTTTTTTACCGTTTCACTTCATTACTGCTGTGTATGTGCTCCATGTGAGTGACGTAGGTGCTTATGTAGGTGGGTTCCGACTTACGGCGAAATCGCGTTATGTCGCGCCGTAGAAATGGATCTCCGATGTAAACCAAGGACCTACAATACTCAATTCAGTAGTATACGTGTATCATAAGTGTATAGCTCTGAGAATTTTCACAAGTTGAATGTATTTGTGTAACTGGCACCCAAATTTTTAAAAATCAAACTAGCACCCCAGAAACCCTCTTTTTTTTTTAATAAATATATTTTTATTGATTTTGGAGAGGAAGGGGGAAGGAGAGAGAGATAGAAACATCAATGATGAGGGAGAAACATCGATCAGCTGCCTCCTGCACACCTCCTACTGGGGATGTGCCCACAACCAAGGTACATGCCCTTGACCGGAATTGAACCTGGGACCTTTCAATCCGCAGGCCGACGCTCTATCCACGGAGCCACACTGGTTAGGGTAACATAGTGGGTTTTAATTTGCATTTCCCTGATGACTAAGGACATGAGCACCTTTTCATGTATTTATTGGCCATTTGGAGAGCCCGTTTTGTGAAGTGTCTGTTCAAGCCTTTCTCCCATTTGTCTTCTGTGTTGCCTGTCTTTTTGTTCTTGATTGCTAGGTCTTTATCAGTTCTGGATAAGAGTCCGTGGTAGGATTTATGTGTTGCAAATCTTGTCTCCTACTTTGTGAGCTGCCTTTTATTTTCTGAATGGTGTCCTTTGATGACGGTGTCTTTTCATTTAACCCCTTCCCCAACAATTTTTTTGTTAAAAATGTTTCTTTTTCAGACTAATTTTTTTATTTTGGTTCTATATAGTATTTTTGATGCTGGTTATGAAAACAGTTTGTAACTTGTCTTCCTATAAACCATATTTTTTTACCATATTTTCTTAGTATACTCGTTGACGACTGAAAAAGAACATTTTGTGAAAACGTGTATATACGTTTCTGCCGGGGAAGGGGTTAAATATAATCCAGTCTGTCATTTTCTTTTTGTGGCTGGCACTCTCTGGGCTCTGTTTAAGAGATTTTTGCCTACCTTAAGGACATGAAGATATTCTGTTTTTTTCTAATAACTTTTACATTTAGAAATATAATTCACCTGAAACCGATGTGTGTGTGTGTGTGTGTGTGTGTGTGTGTATGGGTGTGATGTGAGGTACCCTTTAGGCTGTGTTGCCTTGGGTGAGTGACCTCAGTTTCCCCATCTGTGAAGTGAGGATAAGAAGAATTCTTACACCCTGTGGTGGTCGTGAGAATGAAATGAGTTGATAGGCATAAAGCATTTATAGTAGTTGGTGGCACATAGTAAGGACTTGAAGAAAGACTGATTATTGGTATCATAGTAATTAGTGTCATAGCCCAGGGTCTTAGATGTTTCAGTGCATTAGCACATGTAATTCTCACAGGAGGGGGGGCGAGGAGAAAGGGGTCCTAATATTTGGTGACAGGAGAAGATTTGACTTTGGAGGTGGGCACATGGTGCAATACACAGGTCTTATAACATAGAAACCCACACCTGAAACCTATATGTTCATGTTGACCAGTGTCACCCCAATAAATTTAATTAAAAAAAAATTCTCACAGGAGAACACATAAGTGTCTGAGGGACAGAACTGCTTGCTCAAAGTCAACGACCCCAAGTGGCAGAGGTGGGATTCAAACCCAAGTCTGTTGGACTCCAGAGTCCGACGCGAGGGCACTTGCTCAGATTTCACTTAGGGCGGGGTGAGGGGCTGGTGCCCAGGCCCAGGGTCCCCTCCCGACCACCCTCCTCCGCCCACCCCAGGTTGGCTACCAGATCCGCTTTGAGAGCACGCGTTCGGCGGCGACCAAGATTGTGTTCCTGACCGTGGGGCTGCTCCTGCGGCAAATCCAGCGGGAGCCCAGCCTGCCCCAGTACCAGGTCCTGATCGTGGATGAAGTCCATGAGCGCCACCTCCACAATGACTTCCTCCTGGGCGTCCTCCGGCGCCTGCTGCCCAAGCGGCCTGACCTCAAGGTCATCCTCATGTCGGCCACCATCAATATCTCGCTCTTCTCCAGCTACTTCGGCAGCGCCCCTGTGGTGCAGGTGCCCGGCAGGCTCTTTCCCATCACGGTCAGTGCTCCCCCTCCCCCGACACCCTCCTCCCTCCCACCTGGTCTCTGGCCCAGCCTGGACCTGTCCCTTCTCTGTCTGCTGCTCTGCGTCCCTTCCCTTCAGTTAAGGATATTGTCTCCCTTTTCTCTCTCTCTCTCTCTCTCTCTCTCTCTCTCTCTCTCTCTCTCACTCACTCTCTCTCTCTCTCTGTCTCTTTTAAAGCTGCCATATCTGAGCATTTTCATGTGTTGGGAAGAGTGCTAAGTGCCTATTAGAGGAGACCCAAAAATATAAAGGCTCAAATGACATAGAAGTTGATTTTTCTTATATAACAGTCTGGCTGGTCTAGGCTGATGGGCAGCTCAGTTCCATGTGGTCATCCAGGGACCCAGGCTCTTTCTTTCTCATTGCTCTGCCGTCTCATGGGCGGGTTTTCAGACCCAGTATTGACCTTTTGTGCTGGATAATTGTTAGCTGTGGGCGCTGCCCTGTGTGTTGTGGCATCATTAGCAGTATTGTTGGCTTCTATTCAAAGATCCCAATGGCATCCTCCTCTCCCAGGTGTGATACCCAAATGTGTTTCCAGATGTTACCAGCTGTCCCCTGGGGGATGAGCACCACACCTGGTAAGAGTCCTAGGGAGTGTCCTGGTCTGTCTGGTCAGAGTTGTGGGAAGAGGAAAGGAGCAAAAGTCCAGGGAAAATCCAGCGTGTGTGAAAGTTGGACATACCCTTGTAGTTACTTCCATTCTAATCTCTAAACTATACCTAGCTGCAAGGGAGGCTGGCAGATGTCATCTCTCTCTCTTTCTCTCCTGTGTTCCAGGGAAGACAAGAGCAGACTTTCTGGGAACCACCATGGGTCTCCTACACCAATCTCATCCCATTCTCACAGCAGTCCTGGGGGTGGGCCTGACTCCACCACATTTCACTCACCATCCTCCTGAGGGGTAATTATTGTTGAAGAAGCTGAAACCAAGAGGCAAACCTTTTTTTTCAGGTCCTCTTATAATTGCTATACTCAAGCTAGGCGAAGATTCTTTTTTAAAAATAATATTTTTTTATGAATATATTTTTATTTTAGAGAGGAAGGAAGAGGGAGAGAGAGATAGAAACATCATTGATGAGAGAGAATCATTGATCAGTTGCCTCCTGCGTGCCCCCTACTGGGGATTGAGCCTGCAACCCGGGCATGTGTCTTTGACTGGAATTGAACCTGGGACCCTTCAGTTCACAAGCCAATGCCCTATCCACTGAGCCAAACCAGCTAGGGCCAGCAATTTTTTTTTTTTTTTTTTTTAATATATTTTATTGATTTTTTACAGAGAGGAAGGGAGAGGGTTAGAGAGTTAGAAACATCAATGAGAGAGAAACATTGATCAGCTGCCTCCTGCACACCTCCTACTGGGGCTGTGCCCGCAACCAAGGTACATGCCCGTGACTGGAATCGAACCTGGGACTCTTCAGTCCGCAGGCCGATGCTCTATCCACTGAGACAAACCGGTCAGGGCCAGAGATTCTTTTTAGCATCCCAGCTCTTTAGTCCTGAACTCTTAGTCAGCAACTTCTATCTTGAACTTTCCCTGGGGGTCACCACAACATGAGGAACTGTATTAAAGGGTCGCGGCATTAGGAAGGTTGAGAACCACTGATCTAGGCCAAGCATGTCAAACTCAAAGGTTAACGCGGGCCAAATAAACAAGGTTTAAGTGTATGTGGGCCGCAAAAAATCAAAAGCTTCAATTTTCATAGAAACGTAGGTTTATTCCAATAGAGACATGCTGAATACAAAGAACTGAAATAAATGAGTCATCGTTAACATAAAATAATAGAACATTTTAATAAAAATTAATATTTTTTCTTGACCATTAACTTACCAGACACTGAAGAACTGCACAAATTAATAAGCGTTGCGCAAATAAACCTATTTTTCTTGTTCTCCAAAAGCTAAATATTTCCTGTTGCGCACACCAAACAAGTCAGTGCAAGACTAATGACATGGCAGTCGGCTGCTAAAATATTCGCTGCTAGTATTAGTGGAGAGAAATGGTGCGCCTGCGCATAAGATGCGTAAGGGAAATGAATGCAATATGGTTATAGTAGTCAGTCATTAGCGAATATTATAGTTCGTTATTAATAATTATGTATAACAGGATATTGCAAAAATTAAGTTACGAAATTTTTAAAATGTTTCCTCCATACTATTACACTGCCTGGGCTGCAAAAATACTCGTGAGTTTGACATGCTTGTTCTAGGCAGCCATAAAAAAAGAGTGAGGGTCCCTTCTGAGAAGGGATTTCTAGGGTTTCCATCCTGGCTGTAACCCTTAAAATTTGTTGTTAAAGTTATACTCCAAACGCAAAAGAACGTACATATCATGTGTATAGTTCAATTAATTTTCACCAACTAAATACCTGTATGCAGCCAGCACCCAGATTAAGAAGCATCAAACCTTGTCGGCACCCAGAGGCCTTCCAGTTACCCTCATACTTTGTGCTTTACTGCATCCTCCTCAGGTTGCCCTGTGAGTGTGGTGTCCCCGCCCCTTGCTCTGAGCTGGGGTGACAGTGTGCGCCCATGCCTGAGGCTGTCTCCTCGCAGGTTGTGTACCAGCCGATTGAGGCCGAGCCGTCAGTGTCCAAGTCGGAGAAGCTGGACCCGCGGCCCTTCCTGAGGGTCCTGGAGGCCATCGACCACAAGTACCCGCCCGAGGAGCGGGGCGACCTCCTGGTCTTCCTCAGCGGCATGGCCGAGATCAGCGCTGTGCTGGAGGCCGCCCAGCCCTACGCCAGCCACACCCAGCGCTGGGTGGTGCTGCCCCTGCACAGCGCCCTCTCTGTGGCCGACCAGGACAAGGTATCCTGGCAGCCAGGCAGGGTGGGGTCTGGCTGTGTGTGCGAGGGGGGAAGGGGGTGGGGGTGTGTGTGACTGCACCAGGAGGGCTGCGGGCTGCAGGGCTGCTCCCATTATCTGGCGGCGGGGGTGCCAGGGTGGGACTCCTGGTAAAGTGGGAGGCATTGGAGCTTAGCTGTGGGGGCCTAGGAGGGTTTGGAGTAGGAGACGAGGCAGTCCAGGCAGGGGCACCACCTTGAGCAAATGTATGGATGTGGGAATCTGTGAGTTGGGTGTAAGGAAAGGTGAAGAGACCAGCAGGGTGGAAAGGAAGGGTGCGGGGAGAGAGCACTTTGGGCCACTGTATTAGTTATAAATTTTCCCCAAACTTAGCAGCTTGGAACGATAACCATTCATTATCTCACATAGTTTCTGTAGATCAGGGGTTGGGAAGTGGCTTAGCTGGGGGATTTCTGGCTCAGGGTCTCTCATGAGGTTGTAGGTGGCTGGGGCTACACTCACTCGAAGGCTTGACTGGGGCTAGTGGTCCTCACTCACATGGCTGGCTGTTGGCTGGGGGCCTCTCTAGGGGGCTGCTTCAGTGCCCCTGCAACATGGTGGCTGGTTCTCCCCAGGAGACCTAACCAGAAGCCACAGGGCCTCCTATGACCTGGCCTTGCAGCCACAGGCCGTCGTTTGGGCAGTGTCCTGCTAGCTAAGTTGTGTGTGTTCTCGGGGAAGGTGAGACGCCCTGGGGCCATCCTGGAGGCTGACTGCATGATCTCATCGGCCCAGGCATTGCTTGTTGATTGAAGACACGACCCCTGCGCATCTCCTTGGCGCCTCCCCTGGTGCTGAGGGGGCTCTTTGAGACGCAGTGGGAGCCAAGACACGGCCCTTCCCCTTACGTGGCTGATGGTCTGCTGGGGGAGATGGACAAGTAATTGACAGTTTTACAAATGGTAGAGGAGCCTCCTGAACTCTGAGAGCAGAGTCTTGGTGGATTCAGGAAAAGCTTCCTGGAGGAAGGGGCTTTCAGAACTGACCCGAGAAAGCCGCAGCCTAAGAAGGGCGCCGGGAGAAGGGTCCAGCCGACGGGTGTGGAGCATCTGCTGCGAGTGGCAGGAGTTCTGGGCCCTGTACGCTTGTCTCATTTTGTCCTCACCGCAGCCCTGCCTGCCGGCCCTGCTCTTATTCCCACTTAACAGATTGTAGAATCAGAGGTACAGGTGCCTGTGCAAAGTCACATGAGAGGCAGAGCCAGGCTGTGCGTTGGGTAATGTGGCACCAGAGCCCATGCTCTTTTTTAAAAAAATATATATTTTTTATTGATTTTTTACAGAGAGGAAGGGAGAGGGATAGAGAGTTAGAAACATCGATGAGAGAGAAACATCGATCAGCTGCCTCCTGCACACCCCCCACTGGGGATGTGCCCGCAACCAAGGTACATGCCCTTGACCAGAATCGAACCTGGGACCCTTCAGTCCGCAGGCCGACACTCTATCCACTGAGCCAAACCGGTCAGGGCGAGCCCATGCTCTTAACAAGAGGTTGGCAAACTTGTAGAGGGCCAGGAGTCCATATTTGTGGGCTCTCGGTCACAGCGAATCTGTTACAGCGGGAAGCGCAGCTGTAGACGGGCCAGGTGAGGCTGTGCCATTAAACTTGATCCGCAGACACAGGTGGCAGGCTGGTTTGGTCTCCAGGCCATAGTCGCCGACCCCCGCTGTAAGCCACAATGCTTGACTGTCTCCGGGGTCCTAGAGAAGGGCCTGTGCAAAGGGCCTGGGGTGAGAAGAAGACGGGGCCGCTGGGAAGCTACAGGGCTGGGGTCCAGACTATGAAGGGAAAGTCAGGGGAGGTGGGACTGGAGAGCTACGCAGGGTTTGACCACCAGGGTCCTTGAGGACCCAGCATGGTGCCTGGGTTTTGTCCCAAGAGCACTGGGGAGCCATGGGAGGCTTCTAAGCAAACTGGCCAGTGCCAGTTTGTGCTTCAGCAGATCCCTCTGCTGCGTGTGGAGGATGGGCTGGAAGGAATAAGTCTGGAGGCCAGAGACTGAGGAGGAAGCTGGAGCAGCATCTGGTGGGGAAGGAGGGGCCTGGACCAGGGCAGGGCCGTGGGTGCTGGGGGATGGAAATGTTGAAGATGTCCAGGTGTGTGTGGAATGGGGAGGAAGGGGAGGACCCAGGACAGCCCAGGCACCTGGTCCAGAATGATGAGCCATCTCGGAGGTGGAGACTTGAGGAGGACAGGCTTTAGTGGGAGGCACCAAGGCCAGGTTAGACACCCTGACGATGTCCAGGAGGCCCCTGGACACACGGGTGAGTAAGGGCCGACTTAGCCCCTGATCACCTACTTACCGCCCCAGGTATTTGACGTGGCCCCCCCTGGAGTCCGGAAATGCATCCTCTCCACCAACATCGCTGAGACCTCAGTCACCATCGACGGGATCCGCTTTGTAGTCGATTCCGGTAAGGGCTGCCCCAGCGACCCAGGGGTGGAGAGGGGGGTGAGTGTGGGATGGGGAGATGTGCCGGTGTCCCAGCGACCCAGGGCAGAGAGGGCGGTGAGTGTGAGATGGGGAGATGTGCCGGTGTCCCAGCGACCCAGGGGCGGAGAGGGGGTGAGTGTGGGAGGTGGAGATGTGCCGGTGTCCCAGCGACCGAGGGGCGGAGAGGGGGATGAGTGTGGGATGGGGAGATGTGCCGGTAGCGAGAGACCAAGACCGCCAGACCAGAGCTGAGGGCTGTGGAGCAGTGGCAACGTCTAAATCTTTCTCAGACATTCCAAGCTTGCTCCTGCCGCAGGGTCTTGCACTGACTATGGTCTCTGCTGAGAACTGTCTTTCTCCAAATACCCACAGGGCTCACTCCATCCCATGCCAGGGCCCGCGTCAGTGTCTCCCCTAGAGGCCCGGCTTGTCCACTTCGTCTGCGTGATCTCCCTCTTCTCCTGCGGCCTTGCTTTCCTTGTGGGGCTTTATTTTCTCCCTGGTGTGGGCATCACATTTTATATCCGTTGATCTGCTTCTTGTCTGCCCTCCCAGGTGGACTTCTCTGGAAAGTCAGCAGCGCATAGCGGCTCGGGGACCCTGCTGGCTGTGAGCCCAGGGTCGTGTCCCTGACACTGTGTGTTCTTTGTGAAATGGCTGTAATGACAGTGCCTCCCTCAGGCTGTAAGGATTAAAGGAGTGAATACACTTGGTACCTGGCACAGAGGGAACCCTCAGTAAATGTTAGCCGTTACCTTACAGTGTTGAATCTGGGAGGCCAGCGATAAAACATTCCATAGGTTTATGTACCATTAAGATTCTTAAATACTGTCCATTAAACATAGACATGCCAGTGGTTTTAAAATGCATCAGAGACAGTGCAACGGGAACAAAGGTCGGCCTTGGAATTGATGAGATATGGTGCCTGGTCAGCGCCGTGAGACCAGGGACTTGGCTTTGCTCACAGCTGTGTCCCTGCTGCCAGGTACAGTGCCCACCACGTGGCAGCTTCTTCACAGCATTTGTCAGCTGTCCGAGCCCCTGGGTAAACAAAGTCTTGAAAAAATAAATGAAAAGATGTGTGGCCCTCGCCAGTTTGGCTCACTGGATAGAGCGTCGGCCTGCGGACTGAGGGGTCCCAGGTTCGATTCCGGCCAAGGACATGTACCTTGGTTGCGTGCTGGGGTCCAACCCCAACAGGTCCAGGGGTCCCCAAAGGTGTGGACGGAGTCGGCGAAGAAGGAATGACATGGAGGCAGCGTTCAGTGGATCAGCAGCCTAGCCAGGATCTCCAGCCAAGTTCTGGTCTGGATCTCCAGAGAAGTTCTGCCTGTCTCTAGGTTCTGTGTAGGTTCTATCTTCTAAGTTCTGTGTGTAGGTTCTAAGTTCTGTCTGTCTTCTAAGTTTTGTCTGTAGGTTCTTCATCTAAGTTCTGTGTTCTAGCCACAGTCTCCAGTTCTGTCTCTAAGTTCTGACTCCTGTTGTCTTGTTGCATCTGTATTTATACCAGTTGATTCTAATCCTATCAATCTCTATTCCAAAGGTTAGGGCGTTTCTTATCTCCATTCCAGGGAGTAAAGATTATGTAGCTTAAGCATGATTGTTCATAGTTAAAGAGATTAATTACCCGCCTGGCACTTAGTGAAGGGGTTTTATTCCCTCCCTAACTTCAGGGGAAAATCTCTACCTGGGGAAACAACCTTTCTCAGAGAGGTGACCTTGGTCAAAACACATAGTGCCAAGAAGGTGAGCAAATATATTAAGAACAGTATGCCATATATGCCATGTCCCTTGAAACAGCAAGGATGGACCGGCTCCCGGCAGTTGCGGGCACATCCCCAGTGGGGAGTGTGCAGGAGGCAGCTGATCGATGTTTCTCTCTCATCGATGTTTCTCTCTATCCCTCCCCCTTCCGCTCTGTAAAAAATCAATAAAATATATTTTTTTAAAAAAAGAAAGAATAAAAAAGAAAAGAAAAGATGTGTGAATGAGGACATGCAAGATTACATTAACCAAATGTCAGGGCTCGGCCCAGAATGAGCCGTGGGTCAGTGTTCATGGAACAGAGGAGTAACTGAGGGCGTGTGGATGAAGGGCTGGGGAGAGGACCCGGTGTATGCAGGCCCCATGTGGCTGCTGCACACAGATGCCCATCCCTCCCTGCGCCCCCCCCCCCCGCCCCCCAAGGGAAGGTGAAGGAGATGAGCTACGACCCCCAGGCCAAACTGCAGCGGCTGCAGGAGTTCTGGATCAGCCAGGCCAGTGCCGAGCAGCGGAAGGGCCGGGCGGGGCGCACAGGCCCCGGCGTCTGCTTCCGCCTCTACGCTGAATCCGACTACGATGCCTTCGCCCCCTACGCTGTGCCGGAGATTCGGAGGGTCGCCCTGGACGCGCTGGTCCTGCAGGTGAGGCGGGGCAGGGCGGGGACGGGATCCTGGGTACTGCGCCAGCCAGGAACCGGGAGGCATTTAGACAGGACCAGTCCCAGTGTTCAGGGCCAAGGAGAGCTGGGCCGGCCAGGCCACTGAGGGGCACTGGTTCCTTTCATATGTCAGATCCCGCGTTGAGGAGGGAATTGTTCCCCAAAGCCGTGGAGTCATGGGAGGAACCTCGTGACTCACTCAGGGTTCTTAAAGCTGTAACAGAAAACCCGTCAAGAACTGGCTTTAGCCCTAGCCAGTTGGGTCAGTGGATAAAGCATCGGCCCACAGAGTGAAGAGTCCCAGGTTCAGTTCCAGTCAAGGGCATGTACCTGGGTTACAGGCTCAATCCCCAGCCTGGTCAGGGCCTGTGCTGGAGGCAACCAATCAATGGGTCTCTCTCACATCAATGTTTCTCTCCCCTCCTCCTCCTCCTCCTCCTCCTCCTCCTCCTCCTCCTCCTCCTCCTTCTCCTCCTCCTCCTCCTCCTTCTCCTTCTTCCTTCCTTCCATTCTCTCTAAAAATCAATGGTTTCCTTGGGTGAGGATTATCAACAACAAAAAATTAACAACAACAAAAAAGAAGTGGCTTTTACCTGGGCCAGTGTGGCTCAGTGGTTGAGCGTTGGCCCTTGAACCAGGAGGTCAAGGTTCAATTCCTGGTGAGGGCACATGCCCAGGTTACGGGCTCAATCCCCAGTGCGGGGTGTGTAGGAGGCGACTGATGGATGTTTCTTTCTCGTCGATATTTCTATTTCTCTATTCCTCTCCCTTCCTCTCTCTAAAATCAATCTATATATATATGTACGTGTGTGTGTGTGTGTGTGTGTGTATGTATATATATACACACATTCTTAAAAATGGCTTTTAAAACCAGGGTTTCTCGATACATGTGATGTCATGGCTCATATCTCAGTCGTTAGTTTTGTTTGGATTAGACAAATAGACCCACTCCCATAACGGCCAACACAACAGAACTTGTGTTCTCCGGTTGGCGGCGGTTTCCTTTATTCAGGGACCCAGGCCCCTTCCCTCTCATGGCTCCATCATCTCCCTGGGGCTCTTCATCTGTCAGCCATACAGCGGGGAAGGAGGATGGGAGGGGTTTGGGGCTTTAAGGATCAGGTCTGCAAGTGGAGTACTTCCCTTCCACTGCCCCTGGCCAGAGCTGGGTCCCAGCCACACTCACTGCAGGGGAGGCTGGGAAATGTAGCCTCTGTGCTCAGGAAGAAGAGGCAGAGGAAAGTGGGAGCAGCGGATGGCGTCTGCTCCAGGCCCATGTGTGTATGAGTGGCACCAGCCAGCCCCTTCCTACAGGGGACGCACTCTGATAGTTTGTTTGTTTGGTTTAATTTTTTTTAAATGCTGGTTGTGAGCCACTGCATGGAGTTCCGGACCCAAATAGCCTGTCGTTGGAAAAACAGTGGTTTAAACAACAAGGAAAAAGTCTCGTTTCATATGCCTCAAAGCCCGAGATAGGGAGGTTTCAGGCTTGGTTATTTAAATGGATCCATAATGTCATAAAGAACTGGGCCTTTTCTGTCTTAGCAACATCAGTTTATCAGCAGCTCTCCTAGTAATAATGATAATGACGATGACGAAGAAAAAACACCTACCTAGTGTGCACAGTGGCTAGGCCCCATCCTGAGTGTTTTCTGTATGGAACCTCACACAGACTCTGTGGGGTCAGTAATCCTATTCTGATGTGTGGATGCACAGAGAGGTTAAGTAACTTGACCCAGGTCACACAGCTGACAAGTGGCAGAGCCCGGGTTCCATTTGAGGCTGTCAGGCTCCAAGTTTGCCTCTTGAATGCCACCTGGCAGTCGTGGCATCACCTCCTCCTTTACCATCTAGAGACAGAAGCAGCCACCTGTCCATGTTTGTGGGTCTAATTGTTTTTTTTAATCCTCACCCAAGGAGTGAGGATATTTTTCCCATTGATTTTTAGAGAGAGTGGAAGGGAGGTGGGAATGGGAGAGAGAGAGAGAGAGAGAGAGATAGAGAGAGAGAGAGAGAGAAACATCAATGTGACAAAGACATCTATCGTTTCCCTCCCACATGTGCCCTGACCAGGGGTGGGGATCAGACCTGCAAACCAGGTACATGCCCTTGACTAGGAATCGAACTTGTGACCCTCGAGTGCACAGGCCAATGCTCTAACCACTGGTCCATACCGGCAGGGTTGCGGGTCTAATTTTTAAGGCCATAGGAACCTTTCCCAGAGCCTTTTGGCCAACTTCCCAGTCTGTCTTGTTGGCAGAACTGGGTCACGTGTGTCCACTCTATGACCTGTAATTGTCCAGGGGTGTGGCATTGCCAGACTGGATCGGAGCACTGATTCTTAGCCCCAGCTACACACCGGAACCACCTGGAGAGCTTTAAAAAAAAATCCATACCCCGCCCCCTACCCAGAGCTTTTAATTTAAAGATCTTTTAATGGGTACTGGGTGATCTCCCAGGCAACATCAGGGTTTGGTGAACAGAGAGGAAGGAGGGACAGCTGGCTCCTGGGTGGACGGCCAGATACCAAGGTGGCCTCCAGATCAGGGCCAGGTGAGCAGGTCACCTCCCTGGAGGACGGGCTGAGCCCCCGGGCTCTCTGAGCTTCCCTCTGGCTCTCTCATAGTCACACTTCTCGCCATGCCAGGCCTGGTGGTGTGTGTGTTCCCCACCACCCTCTGCCCCCTCTGGCCTCTGAGTTAATGGGGATTCTTTGGTCAAAAGTGAGAGAAACTCAAACTCTTGTAAGCAGGAGAGGGGTTTTATGGATATGTGTACCCATTGTGGGGTGGGGGGTCTAGTCAGGAACAGTTAAGGGTTTCTCCGTCTGCGGTGGGTCGGGTAATTTCCAGGCAATGGAAGAATAACCGCAGCATCTCTGAGCTCCTGTCCGGGCCGCTCACAACCAGAGGATGCTGAATTTCTCGCTACCAGTTTACAAAGTCCCAGGGAAGGATTCCGATTGGCCCAGCTTGGGTCATGTGCTCATTCCTTAGTCAATTGCAATGACCAGGGGCTGAGAAACCTCAGTTACTCGCTCCCTGTCCAGGGTTTGGGAGAAGAGATGCTGGCCAGACAGACAGACAATGGCCCTCTCTGCTGCCTCTGTGCAGTGGGCCTTAACGTTGGGGGCGTTAAAGTATCACAGATTTGTGATCCCTGAGCCCTCTGAGTGCTCCACAGTGGCTCACTTGACCCCCATTCCTGGGGGCTTTGGTTCTCATTCTAGATGAAGAGCATGAGCGTGGGAGACCCCCGAACCTTCCCCTTCATCGAGCCCCCCCCACCAGCCAGCCTGGAAACGGCCATCCTCTACCTCCGGGACCAGGGGGCTCTGGACAGCTCCGAGGCCCTCACCCCTATCGGGTCCCTGCTGGCCCAGCTGCCTGTGGACGTCGTGATTGGTGAGGACCCCCCTTGGGGGGACCACGCAGGTCCCTGGGTGGGTCGGGCCACTGCCCGCAAGCTGCTCCCTCTCGGGGCCCTGTTCTTGCGTTCGCCAGTCCCCGGGGCGGGCACTGTGCTGGGCACCAGGGATACAGCGTAAACAAACAGGGCGCTCTGCACAGCCTGTCCCCAGCTGTGCCCTGGGTTGCCCTTGCGGTAGGTGGTAAGGATTTCAAAACCTCTTCCTCTTCCTCATTCTTGGGCCATCCCTGCCCCTCCCGAGGAGCTCGCTGACTCCCGTGTGTTCATTCTGCCCGATTCTCCTGACTCAAGACATTCTGTGTCCACCGACGGTCTGCAGCCCACACACAGCCCAGCAGAGCACCACCAGCCACCACCGTGGCACCGTTCCCCCAGCACAGACACTCCGCACAGCCTTCTGCCGTGTCAGCCCGTAAAGCCCCACCCCTGCAGGCCCGGCGCTCAGCTGTTGAGGCGGTGACGTGGTTCTTTCTGTTTGCTGTAGAGCAGGGGTGGGGACCCTTTCTCTGCCAGGGCCATTTGGACATTTATAACATCATTTGCGGGCCATACACAATTATCAACTTAAAATTAGCTGCTGTATTTGGTCAAACCTTTAATTAACTCACCCCTAATGCCTTGGCACGGCAAGACCACATGATTTCACGGGCCTCACATGGCCCTCGGCCCTCAGGGTGGACCTTCCCACCCCTGCCCTCGAGGGAAACAGGCCTGAGAGGAAAAGGAACATTCCACATGCCGTGAGCACTTCCTGTGTGCCAGTGAGAGCACTTCCTCTGTGCCAGTGACGGGCTTTGTGGGCCTCATGTCATTTCATTCTCACATAGAGAGGGTGGCGCCCCCGGGCTCCCTGTTGTATAGATGAGGAAACTGAGGCCTGGTGGGGGTGGGGCCTGTGCCCAAGGGAAGGGGCCAGGCCGGTGAGAGGGCCCGGGTTTGATTGGCACATCACCCCCGGGGGACAGGAGTGAGTGACACTCGCTTCCCACGAGGAGACGAGGCTCAGAGAAAGCCTGTCCCTGGCTCCCATCACTGTCAGTGGGCAGAGCGGGGGGCACTCCAGGCCAGGCGGGCACATGGGTTCCCAGGCCCCCGGACAAGAGACAGATGCCACTGTGCTGGACTGTGGTGGCTCAGTCACGGGTTGGGCACCTCGAGCCCTGCAGGTGGAACAGTAGGTGGATGCGCTGTCAGCCCCTCGCACGGATGGATGAGGGAGGGAGGGGCCTGCCCAGCTGATGGACGGAGCTAGGGGCCCCGGGACAGACTTGTTTTCCTGCCCGCCTTTATCTTAGGAGGCTAGATGTGTAACAGGAACTTTCTGGAAAGGCAGTCGGGACCGTGGGGCTCAGATGCATGACGTACAGGCACTGACTGCAGGGTGGGCGGGAGCAGCCTGAGCATCGGAAACGCCACGGGGATACTGTTCCTGCCACTTTCTTCCTTCTCTCTGTCCTTCCCTGTCCCCCCCACCCCCTCCCTCTCCCTCCTCCTGGCCCCTGCTTCCTCCCCGCCTCTCCCTTTATCCTCCTCTCCATCTTCCCCGCCTCTACCTGGAATGGAATAAAGATGGCAGGAGAGAGGCACACCGTGATGGGTGCAAAAGCCTGCAGCGCCCACTGTGTGCCAGGCAGACCAGGGACAGCTGGCGTGGCCGTCGCGCTCTGGGGAGGACAGTGCCGTGGCCGGTCCCGTAAAATGAGTCCCGGGAAGAAACGGAAGCCAGGCCCCTGGGGAGAGGTGCTGGGGGCCGGGAGGAAAGAAAGGAGCAGTAGCCAGTCCCCCCACCTGTCTGAGGAGGTGCTTGTCCCCAGCTACAGATGGGAAAACTGAGGCCTTGCCCAAGGTCATGTGACTGAGAGCACAGTGTGTCCATCTGGCTCCCGAGGCCTTTTGTGAGCCGGAGGGAGGGACGGAGGGAGGGAGGATGGGGGCTCAGCTTGCTGCCCGCCCCCAGGGAAGATGCTGATCCTGGGCTCCATGTTCCACCTGGTGGAGCCCGTGCTCACCATCGCGGCCGCCCTCAGCGTCCAGTCGCCCTTCACCCGCAGCGCCCAGAACAACCCGGAAGGTGCGGCAGCACGGCGGCCCCTGGAGAGTGACCTGGGCGACCCCTTCACGCTCTTCAATGTCTTCAACACCTGGGTGCAGGTGAGGCCGGTGGGGACGCCCCTGTCTGACTGTCAGGCACAGAGTCAGGGCCTCCCTGCGACTGTGGTTCCTCCTCATGCCCCACCCCCAGCCCATGGACTCCACCATTCTGACCAGCACGTGCAGAGCTCAGGCCCGAGGGGAGCCTGGGCTTCTAAAGTGCCATTAAAACCAGACTCCTAGGGTAGCACCTGTTTATCCCAAAACACGTTCCCTGAGCCCACCCCCTGGGCCTGGCCCTGTGCTGAGAACCGGTGATAAGCAAAACCACCTGGCCCTGTCCTCCTGGGGCTCACAGTCCGATGCAGGAGGTCACTCCTGTCTGTAGACAGTGACCACCCAGACTAGGCTGCAGTGGGGAGCACAAGGGGCTGAGAGGCTGGAGTGGGGGTCTGACCCAGTGTGGTCTGGGAGGGCTTCCTGGAGGAAGGGGCAGTGGGGCTGAGACCTGGAGGAAGGGAGAAAGCAGGTGTCATGGAGGCCGACAGGTCTCCACCTGCCTTGCATCTCCCAGTGGCTGGTGTTCAGGCCCATACTGGGGCGGTCTGGGTGGGAGGTCAGCTCCCCGCCCCTCCCCCAGCTGGCCAGGCCCCAACACCTGGCATCTACCTCCACCAGGTGAAATCTGAACGGAGCAGAAACTCCCGGAAGTGGTGCCGCCGCCGGGGCATAGAGGAGCATCGGCTGTATGAGATGGCCAACCTGCGGCGCCAGTTCAAGGTGAGGCCCAGGCCCAGGGGTGGGGGCCAGCCCCGTCCGGGCAGACAGGAGGCCAGGGTGGTGGGGAGACAGAGTGAGGGCACCTGAGCGCGCTCTGGAATGCAGCCTCTTTCCTTCTCTACCACAGAGGTCAGGGTCCCACCCTGCAACCTCCTCCCCCACCAGCTGACGACCAGGCGTGGGGGTGGAAATCCAGGAGGGCTCCTGGGGGTGACGCACAGGGTCAGCGGTCATGTGCTGCATCCTCATGGGCCAGGGGTGCGGAGCTGGCCGTGTGCTTGCTCAGGCGGAGAGCTAGGAGCAAGCGCAGAGGCACCAGATCTGGGGCCAGACATCCCAGCGGCACATCCCAGCTCTGCCATTGGCTAGCAGTGTGACCCCAGGCAAGCTCCTGGGCCTCTCTGGGCCTCAGCCGGGGAAGTAACAGCCAGCAGCAGTGACTGCTCTCTCACGGAGCGGTCATCTGCGCCTGCGCTGTGCCAAGGCGGTTCTTACCCGGCACATGTTAGCCCCAGCAGCCTCGTGGGCGGCATTGGGAGCGTCCCCGGTTCCCATCTGAGGAAAGTGTGGCTCAGAGGCTGACACTGCCCGCCGGCGAGTGGCAGGCCCCACTCTTGAATGTGTCGGTCCAGAGCCTGCCCCCCCGGCCTGCGCTGTGTCCCTCACTGGGGCCATCTGCCCCCAGGAGCTGTTGGAGGACCACGGGCTGCTGGCCGGGGCCCAGGCCGCGAAGCCGGGGGACAGCTACAGCCGGCTGCAGCAGCGCCGAGAGCGCCGGGAGCTGTACCAGCTGAAGCGCCAGCACGAGGAGGGAGGGGGGCGCAGGCGCAAGGTCCTGCGGCTGCAGGAGGAGGAGGATGGCCGCTCCAGCGACGAGGACCGGGGCAAAGCCTCGCGGGCGGCCAGCGACCACGTGGACATCCAGGTGGGGCACCAGGGGGCCATCCTGGGGGCGTGAGGGGACAGGTGCGGCCCCAGCAGTCTACAGAACCTCTGGGTCCACATGTCCCAGACAAGCCCCGTGGGACCCCCCGCCCAATGTTCCCACAGGATGTGAAGTTTAAGCTGCGGCACAACCTGGAGCAGCTGCAGGCGGCCGCCAGCTCGGCCCAGGCCCTGACCCGGGACCAGATGGCCCTGCTCAAGCTGGTGCTGGCCCGGGGCCTCTACCCGCAGTTCGCCATCCCCGACCCGTTCAACAGCGGCCGCAAGGACTCGGATCAGGTGGGCCTCACTCAGCCCAGCTTCCCGGCCCTGCTCTGTGCTGGGACGTGGCCTTGACTGCAGCAGCCCCGGCCCTGCCTGTGTGGGGCTACAGTCCGGTGCAGGCGGCACATGGTTCCCAGAGAGCTGGCCCAGAGTGGTGGCGCCGGGACGGGGGAGCCCGGGGCTGGAGGAGCACAGAGGGGCCCCGGCCAGGCTGGCCTTCCTGAAGGGGGCTTCTGAGACGGGAGGGGGAACCTGGCCAAGAGGGTGGAGGAAGAGGGTTGCGGGCAGGGCAGCGGGAAGAGGGCAGAGCACGTCCGAGGGCCTCTGTGACCTGGCGCCTCCCTTTGGCCTCCAGATTTTCCACACCCAGGCCAAGCAGGGCACCGTGCTGCACCCCACGTGTGTCTTCGCCAGCAGCCCCGAGGTGCTGCACACGCAGGAGCCGGAGGCCAGGGGCGGTGAAGGGAGCCGAGGTACGTGAGCCGAGTGGGGAGAGAACCCCCTACTCCTCCCCGCACTCGGCCTTCGCTGGGGCTGCTGAGGGGGGACATGCAGGCCGGGAGGTCCTAGGAGCCAGACCTGGCGTGGGGGGGGGTGGGCGCGGCGCATTTACCTGCTTGGTGCGGGCGGACCTCAGCAGGTGGTGCCCAGGGGCTGAGTGTGTAGCCCGTCCCGAGATCTGTCCTTCGGGCTGTGAGCTCCTGGCTTGGTGCTGCCCTGGGGCTCTCCCCGCCCCTTTCCCTGTTACATTATTTTTCATTTTTATTAAATTTTTTTATCGATTTTAGAGACAGGAGAGAGAAACATGGATTTGTTGTTCCACTTATTTACGCAGTCGTTGGCTGCCTCTAGTACGTGCCCTGGTCAGGGTGGGACCCACCACCTCCGTGTAGCAGGACGGCGCCAACCCACTGAGCTTCCCGGCCACGTTTCCCCTTTATTTTTTTAATTTTGAAAACTTGTACCCAAGTGGACAAGCCCTCACTCGCTGTCTGCGTTTGCCACCCTTACTTCTGACGGTTTAGTTTTTCTTCCTTTTTGCTGGAGCATCTGAAACATTTCAGTCATCAGATCACTTAGGATAACGATGACCGTTTTAGCATCACCACAATGCTGTTCTCGCTCCTAACAAAATTGACACTATTTCTCAATGTCACCGAAAAGCCAGTCACATTCATTATGACCAAGTATTTAAAACTAAGCCACAGGTATTTTCTCGTTACACACCTGAGCATCTTCTTCATGTGGATGGTTAAATGGCTGGGGGACAGGAAGGCCTGGGGGATGGACGTGTGTCGGGGTGAGTGGGACAGCGGTGGGCAGGGTGGGCCTGAGCTGTCCTCTTGATCCTGTCAGATGACAAGGACAAGATGAGCAGCAAGCACCAGCTCCTCACCTTCGTCTCCCTGCTGGAGACCAACAAGCCGTACCTGGTGAACTGTGTCCGCGTCCCTGCTCTCCAGGTGGGTCCTGGTGTGGCGACTGCGTCACAGGGGTTGGGCCTGAGGAGTCGCCTTCCCCTGCTGGCTGCAGGCATCGGCCCAGACTGTTGGGCGGCTGCTGTCCTCCACTTGTGCGCTCGTGTAGCAGCGCCTGCTGCGTGTCAGGAGCTATTGAAGGTGCTGGGAACACAGTGAACTAAGCAAGACCCGGGCCCTGCTCTCCTGGAGCTGACGTCCAGCGGGGGAGGGCGGAAAATAGAAATGAACCAAGGACAGCACTAAACGAGCGTTCCAGGAAGTTCAAAGGAATCGGGCCAGGATAGGAGGGGTGGGTGAGGGTGAGGGTGCGGGACAGGTTCCAGTAGGAAATAAGGCGATTTGGACGGGGCTCAATGAGAAGGTACGATTGAGCAAAGACCCAAAGGGAGGGCGGGAGAGAGGAAGAAGCCATAGGGAGTCCTGGGAGAAGTGTCCAGGCAGCAAGCGCAAAGGCCCTGAGGCACACGCAAGCTTGGCTTGCACAGGGAACAGCTGGAGCAGTTAGTCAGTGAGGAGAAGCATTGCCAGACGTGAGGTCAGAGCGACAGGTCAGAGAGAGAGGAGGTCAGGAGGCGGGTGAGACTGGAGCCCCCACCCCCCACCCCACCCCCGCAAGGGTTCGGAGCAGAGCTGGGACAGAGTCTGACACCGTTGGAAGAGGGAGCCCAACAAGGAGACAGAAGGAGGGGACGGTGGCTGGATATGGGTGGAAGCCGAAGACGTGCTCAGGTTGCAGATGTACTTGTATTTGTGCTTGTAGCTGCCACACCTCGAGGCTCACTGCATGCCAGCTTGCGGTTCTAGGACTGGTGTGGTCTCACTATAGGGGTGAAGACGGCCTCTGGGGGTGTCGGGGGGCTGCCACTTGCCTAAGCCATACATTGAGCCAGGGCCGGTGTCCCATTACCAGGACCCCCTCGCTTCCCCCCCAGGGAATGTCCTGGGAAGAGAGAAACCCTTCAGGTCCCTGAACTCAGTAGATTTTGTGCTACTATGATTTATTTTGTTGTTGTTAATCCTCACCTGAGGGTATTTTTTCACTGCTTTTCAGAGAGTGAAGGGGAGAAAGGGAGGGGGGAAGAGAGAGAAACATCAGTGTGAGAGAGACACATCAACGGGTTGCCTCCTACGCGCACCCAGACCAGGGGCGGGGAGGGAACCCACAACCCAGGTACTTGCCCTGGACCGAGAATTGAACCCATGACCCTTCAGTGTGTGGGCCAATGCTCTAATCACTGAGCGACACCGGCCAGAGCATTACTGTGATTTGCATTGAGGTCTGAGCTGCTCAGTTGTGCTCATTCATTCATTCATTAAGCACCTACCTTGCACCAGGCATTAATTACTTGTGTAGGTGCTGGTGGGCGTTTGTGATCAGAAGCGACAAAGCTCCCTTTGTTCGTGGGGCTCACATGCAAGTGGGGGAGGCAGATGGTGAACAGAAACAAAAATAAAGGTCAAGGATGAGCCAGATGCTCCTGTCAGTGCTGGGGAGAGCGGAGCGGGGCCGGGGCAGAGCAATGGCCGTCAGTGGGACCCAGGGGGACACAGGATTTGACGGTGGAGACGCTGCCTGGAGGGCAGCCTCCCCGCCGCCCCCTGCACAGGGGCTTCGTGGTGGAGGATTTTAGACACACACACGGGTGGACAGAACGCAATGTTGACCCTCCTGGCCATCTCCCAGCCCAACATCCACTCCCCCCACATGTCCTAGAATTGTCCCCAACATACTGTGATTCTCACACCGAGGAGTTGAAAGAAGAGTGTGGGGAGCACTCATACCCTGGTTCCCAAGATTCTTGAAAGGATGTTGGTCTTTTTGGTTAATCTCCACCTGAGGATATATTTCCATTGATTTTTAGGGAGAGTGGAAGAGAGAGGGAAAGGCAGAGAGAAACATTGATGTGAGAAAAGCACATCGGTTGGTTGCCTCCTGCACGAGCCCCGACCAGGGCCCGGGCCAGGGAGGAGCCTGCAACCCAGGTACGTGCCCTTGACCAGAATCGAACCCAGGACCCTTCGGTCCACAGGCCGATGCTCTATCCCTGAGCCAAGCCGACTGCGGCCAAAGGACATGGGTCTTTTGCTTGATGACACACCTGTCCTCACCATTTCAGTAGGTGAGTTTTCTTTTCAATTTCTTGCTGCATTTCAGAGTAAGGTGCTGACATCAGTGCCTTCACCCTTGAGCACTTCAGCATGCATCCCGTTCATTAGCACCTACTGTTTGTTTGTATATTTGAGGGCAGAATGTGTATAGAGCATTAGGGACATGGTTTGAGGAGGGTTGACATGCATGTAACCCCACCAGTGAAGATGTGGCCGTCCCCTCAGCTGTCTGCCCCACCGCGGGTAATGACTACCCTCCTTCTAGAACACTCTCTGCTCTTTATTCACCCGTCTCTCCAAGTGGCATGTCCGCTCCATGGGGCAGGGACTCGGTCTTCTTGTTCACAGTAGTATCTCTAGCACCTGGAAGAGCGCCTGGCACAGAGTAGGGGTGTAGTAAATGTTTGTTGGCAGGAGTGGATGGATGGATGGATGGTAATTGGTTGGACAGGTGGATGGGTGGGGGAACTGATTGGTACATTGGATGGACAGGTAGATGGATGGACAGGTGGATAGAAGGACAGGTGGATGGATGGACAGGTGGATAGAAGGACAGGTTGATGTATGGACAGGTAGATGGATGGACAGTTGGATAGAAGGACAGGTAGATGGATAGACAGTTGGATAGAAGGACAGGTAGATGGATGGACAGGTGGCTAGAAGGACAGGTAGATGGATGGACAGGTGGCTAGAAGGACAGGTAGATGGATGGACAGGTGGCTAAAAGGACAGGTTGATGGATGGACAGATACATGGATGGACAGGTGGATAGATGGACAGGTAGATGGATGGACAGGTGGATGGATGAATGAATGTCGCCCGGAACCCAGTGTGTGGGGCCCCTCACCCACTGCCTGTTTTCTGCCCCGTCTCTTCCAGTCCCTCCTGCTGTTCAGTCGGTCCCTGGACACCAATGGTGACTGCTCCCGCCTGGTGGCTGATGGCTGGCTGGAGCTCCAGCTTGCAGACAGTGAAAGTGCAGTCCGGCTCCTGGCGGCCTCCCTGCGGCTCCGTGCCCGCTGGGAAAGTGCCCTGGACCGGCAGCTGGCCCATCAGGCACGTCGGGGGCAGCTGGCGAAAGAAGAGGAAGAGGAGGAGGAGGAGGCTCCGGTCAACCGCCAGGAGGTGGTGGCCCTGAGCAGGGAGCTGCTGCAGTTCACAGCAGCCAAGGTACCCGCCGCCACCCGGGCCGGGGTGCCCCGACCACCACAGCTTCCAGGGCGGTGATGACAAGCCCAGGGTCACACCTGCTAAGGGCTGGAGCCAGGATCTGACCCGGGCCTGGCTCCAGAGGCTGCACTGTCAGCCGTAGCCCTGATTCTGCTCTGGTGCCCTGGCTGCGGCTGCGGGAAGCGAGGCGAGGGGCGGCCCACTCTCTCTGTCTCTCTCCGCAGGTCCCCTACGCTCTCCGGCGGCTCACGGGGCTTGAAGCCCAGAACCTCTACGTGGGGCCCCAGACCATCACCACTGCCCCCAGCCTCCCCGGCCTCTTTGGCAGCTCTCCCCTGGCCCCCCACCCCACCAAAGGGGGCTACGCAGTCACCGACTTCCTCACCTACAACTGCCTCTCGGTGAGCCTGGGCGCCCTGGCCCCTCACCCTTCTGCCCCCGAACGTGGGATTTTAGGGAGCCCCCCACCCACATTTCACTCTAGTCCAGGGGTAGTTGCAGAAAGGGGCCTGCCCCCCGGGGGGTTCTGAGGAGGGACCTAGACTGGCTGTTGGGGGCGGGGGCAAGGCCCTGACACAGCGTGCCCCCTGCAGAGCGACACAGATCTGTACAGCGACTGTCTCCGCACCTTCTGGACCTGCCCCCACTGCGGCTTGCACATGCCTCTCACGCCCCTGGAGCGCATCGCCCACGAGAACACCTGCCCTGAGGCCCCGCCGGCCGGCCCCCCAGGTAAGGCCGTGGCCGTGGGGGGCGGGGCATCTGCCCGTCCCAGGGCGGTTTCCTGTGTATCTGAGCCTTCTCTGGACACAGGACTGACATCCTCAACCCTCTGGTTGGGGTCACAGAGACCCCGGAGCCCGGGTTGGGGAGGGCCTGGAGGGCCGCCACTTTCTCATTTCTTTCCGTCGGCCTCTGTGGCTGTGTCTCTTGTTCTTTTCCGTCCCACAGCTGTCGCTACAGCAGCTGCATCCGCTCTGTTGTTAGCCAGGGATGCCGTAGCAGGCATACCTGAGCTGCTGCTGCAGTGCACGGACCACCCCAGGGCTCTCAGGCTGTGACCATGTGTAAATCAAGGAGGGCTTCCTGGAGGAGACAGAACCAGATTCCCCTCGGTGCCTGGGGTTTGGGTGGGTGAGAGCTTGCTGTGGAGCACCCCCTCAGCCTCCCTTCTCCTCTCTCTCAGGGGTTGAGGAAGCCGCCTCTGAGCCCCAGCAGAAGACATCTGCTCTGCAGAGGCCTTACCACTGCGAGGCCTGTCAGAGGGACTTTCTGTTCACGCCCACGGAGGTGCTGCGGCACCGCAGGCAGCATGTGTGAGCCCAGCCGGGCCGGGAGCCCAGGGCAGGGCCGCGGACTCCACCCGAACCCCCATCCTGCGCTCAGGACTACAGTCTGGACGCCCCCGCCCCCCCCCCCCCCCACACACACACAGTGGGGAGGGGTATGAATAAAGTCTGACACTCTGAGCCTGACCTTTAAGCCTACTCCCGTCACCCAGTGGTGCAGCGCCCCCTGCGGGTCCTCCCATAGTCTTGCTCTCATGCTGGCCCTGGGGTCCTGGGGTAGATATGGCCGAGTAGGGTCTCCAGGTGCCGGGACAGGATCTCCGTGTCCCTGGCCCCGCTGTCCCTGGCCCCGCTGTCGCCTGAGTCTGTGCTCAGGGAGACGCTGCACAGGCCCATCCACATGTGCACTTCGAGAACCGCTGGGAGGGGTGTCCGTGCTCACGGACCGCAGGCTGCACCGTCAGGGTCCCTGGGCCGTCCTGCTGCAGGGCCCATGGGCAGTTCTCAGCCATCACCTCTGGATTCCCGGCCCCTGAGGTGCCTCCTGCCTGGGCCAAGGGCCTCCCTGCCGTAGATGTCTCCCCACTCTGCAGCCCCGCCTGGTAGCCGCTGCTCCCCCTCCTCGCCTCCCTACCTGGATGTGGCCGGCCCTACCCTGCCCTGGGCTCCCTCTGTCCGCACTCGCCTCCCAGTGAGCTCACCCAGTCCCCGGGCCTGACACGTCCTGGACCCCCGCTCCCAGGTCCCGCTGCCTCCTTGGCATGGACACTTGCAGCCAAACAGGCATCTCGGGTGTAACCCAGCCCTCGCCGATTCGGGGGTCTCTGGGCTGCCCCTTCCCACTAAGTCAGTTCACAATTGATGCTCCGTTCACTCAGCCATTCATCATTCACGTATCATCTCTGTCGCTCGCTCCCCTCTCTCCACCCGCCCCCTCCACCAGCCCAGATGTCTGAGCTTTACTCTGGCTGTTTGTGATCCCCCAGACACTGTGGCGCCAGGCGCCCCGTCAGGCCCAGGTCCTCATGCCACCTTGGCCCCTCTCCCACCTACACCAGCGGCTCCCCCTTTAAACAGACCTAGAATCTGACTCGTGTCGCTGCCAGCCACGCAGGGATGGGATCGGCCTCCTCACTGGTCTCCCAGGTGACGTGGGTCACGTCGGCTGTGCGTCATCCTCTGCACCTGTGACTTCAGTGACCCGTGCACGTGGGAACAGAGCGTTTTCACTTTTCCAAACATGGGCAACACTCCGTGCGTGGGGAGCTGAGTCGGTGCTGCGCCTGCCGTCTGTGCGGCTCACGTTTAACTGGGGAGGCGGCTCCTCTTTTGCTCCCACAAACGGCCGGCATGACTCACCATGCACGGGTGTGGTTTACAGATACACGCGTACCTGGAGGCCAGGTCCCGGAGGTGGAAGCGCTGGTCGTGTTCATGGGTCATTTGATAGATTCTCCCAAACGTCCTTCCGCACAGGCTGTGCCGGTTTACCCTGTGTTTCCCCCGACTGCCCGTGAGCCGCCTTCTCGCATGTCACCCTGGGCCGTTGTGAGTCCTCTCCCGTGCGGCTCCCACCCTCACGGCTGTTCCCCAGGTGCCTGTCACTTCCTCTGGTCTGTGAAAGCTCTCCAGACATCCTGTCACTTCCTCTGGTCTGTGAAAGCTCTCCAGACATCCTGTCACTTCCTCTGGTCTGTGAAAGCTCTCCAGACATCCTGGGCCTCCAGCTCCACCCTAGACGTTACAAACATCCGTCTGCTGCGTGTCTTTGGGCTTTGTTTAAGGGGACTGGACTCTCTTAGGACTTTTCCATTTTTTGGTTGTCACATCTCTAACTCTCTTCTGTGTGCTCAACCCAAGTATTAAGAACAGAGAAATCACTGAATGAAGGGAGAAACTAACCTCAGTGTCCCTACCCCGACCAGCCAAACCTAAGCATTATGGCTTGTCGGGACTGGTCTTGCTTTTCCTCCTTTCTTCACGTTAAATCATAAAATAAAAGGTCTGTGGGCAGGAGAGAGAGAGAGAGAGAGCGAGACAGAGAGCGCAACACCAATGTGTCCCGTTATTTTGCACTCATTGGTTGGTTCCTGTCGGTGACCTGACCCAGGATCGAACCAGCAACCTTGGACATGGGGATGATGCTCTAACCAACGGAGTTACCTGGCCGGACCCAGAGTTCTGTGTTTCTATTGAGGGACAGGGGAGGGTGCTGCGGAGGAAGGCCATCCAGTGTCCACCAAGAAGCCTTAAGCTTCTCCTGGTCTCTGACCCATCCATCCCTCATGGGGAGTGAGTCCAAAGGTCCATGTTTGTCAGAACTGAGGAACCCAGGGCTCACAGCCCCTCCAGGGCGACTCTGTGGCCCGTAACAGACAGAGTCCGACCCATCCGTGTCCTGGAGAGACTGTCGGACACGCTCAGGCACTGCCGTTCTCACAACTGCATGAAGTAAACCCGAGACACCATTTCCACCCACCGATCGGCCAGATGAAGACGATGGGGTGGGGGTCGGGGGGGTGCCCACCGCTGGGGAGTCTGGGAAACAGCGCTTCCTTCCACCTGCCTTCCGCTTCTCCGCCAGGCGACCTAGCAGGATCTTTCCAACGCAGAACGCACGCCTTCAGGTCTCTCAGGACTTTCTCTCGAAGCAGAGCGTGCAGAAAAGCGCTCGAATCCTACGTGAACAGCTTGGCGAATTCCTCCAGAAAATGAACCAAAAATGAACCATGCCCGAGCCACCAGCATCCAGAACAGAAACGAGCAGCAGCCCAGCCCCCGAGCCACCCACAGCCTGGCTCCTCACAGCGGGGCCCGGTGCGGACCATTCTAGGACAGCGATGGCAAACCTTCTGAGCTCGGCGTGTCAGCATTTTGAAAAACCCTAACTTAACTCTGGTGCTGTGTCACATAGAGAAATTTTTTGATATTTGCAACCATAGTAAACAAAGACTTATATTTTTGATACTTATTTTATATATTTAAATGCCATTTAACAAAGAAAAATCAACCAAAAAAATGCCCATCCTTTGCTCAGCATCTGTCGCGTGGAGCTGCGGCTTACGTTCTATCGTGTGAAGGAATCCCTGTCCATCGATCCGTTTGTCGATGAGAGCTGGTGTGGTTCCCGTTACAGAAACGCTGCTGGGACACAGCACCTGCACGAACATGTGCGTCCAGTGGAGCCTGTGTCCAGGAGCGGAGCCGCGGGGCCGCAGGACTCGCACGTGTTCCCTTTCAGCAGATTCTTGGAAATGGGCTTCCAGAGTCCGTTTGCCCATTTGTGCTCCCACCAGCACATCGGAGCTGCACACACTGACGGGACTGTCGTAGCTGGTGTTTAAGTCATTCTAATGATATTTATTTTGGCTTTAATGGCATTTTTATGACTAATGGTGTCAGTTTTTCATGAGCTTATTAATCATTTATATGCTTTTTGTAGTTACATTAAATATTTTGCCTCTTATAAAGGGGCTGTTTGACTTATTGATTTGAAAGTTATTTATATAATATATAGTTTATATATATATATATACATATATATATATATATTTGATTTCAGAGAGGAAGGGAGAGGGAGAGTGAGAGAGAGAGAGAAATATCAATGATGAGAGAGAATCATTGATCGGCTGCCTCCTGCATGCCTCCTATTGGGGGTTGAGCTGGAACCCAGAGCATATGCCCTGACCAGGAAGGAATCGAACCATGACCTCCTGGTTCATAGGTTGACACCCAACCACTGAGCTATGCCAGTTGGGCAGTATCATTTATATATTTCTTTAAATATGAATATATTTGTCAAATATATATATTGTGAATATTTTCTCCAAGTCTATATTTGTCTTTTCATTTTCTTATTTATTTATTTATTTATTTACTAGAGGCCTGGTGCCCGAATTCATGCACAGGTGGGGTCCTTCGGCCTGGCCAGCGATTGGGGCTGATACCGTCTCGCCCAGTGTCGGGACGGACTGTGGGAGGTTGGCCGGCCTCAGGAGGTTGGCTGTGGGAGCACACTGACCACCAGGAGGCAGCTCCTGCATTGAGTGCCCCCTGGTGGTCAGTGCACATCGTGGCAACTGGTCCTAACGGTCACTAAGGCTTTTATATACACTGAGTGGCCAGATTATTATGATCACGTGACGTTTGTACGCAAATTAGCCGTACACTGCATCATATGGGATATGGAAGCCGAAGGCCTGTTTGAACACCTTTGCTGTCTGCAGTTGCCAAGATAAAATGTCTCCAATTCGCACAGGAACACAAGGATTGGACAGTCGAACATTGGAAAAAAGTCACGTGGTCCAATGAATCGCGTTTCCAGTTGCATCATGCAGATGGCAGAGTGAGAATTTGGCGGAAACAGCATGAAAGCATGCACCCCACATGCATGAGTACAGCCCTTCAAGCTAGTGGGGGCAGTGTTATGGTCTGGGGCATGTTTTCCTGGAATGATTTGGGCTCTTTAATTCGTGTGGAACAACGTCTGAATAGCACAACATACCTAAGTATCGTTGCTGATCAGGTTCCTCCTATCATGTTGATGGCGTATCCCAATGGAGATGGCTTCTTCCAACAAGACCATGCGCCATGCCACGAGGCTCGTATTGTGCAGGAGTGGTTTCAAGAACATGAGGGAGACTTTACCTTGCTTAGGTGGCCCCACAATCACCAGATCTCAATCCAATTGAGCATTTGTGGGACGAAGTTAAAAGAGCCATCAGGCAGCTGGTTCCACAACCATCAAATCTCACAGAAGTGAACAGTGCTATTCATCAGGCATGGTGTCAGATTCCTTGCATCACCTTTCAACATCTCATGGAATCAATGCCAAGAGGAATCACCACAGTATTGAAGGCAAAAGGTGGCCCAACGAAGTACTGATGGGGTGGTCATAATAATCTGGCCACTTAGTGTATATAGATTGATTTTAGAGAGAAAGAAGAGAGTTACATCGATTTTTGTTGCTCCACTTATTTATGCATTCATTGGTTGATTCTTGTATGTGTCCTGACCGGAAACTGAACCCACAACCTTGGAGTATCTGGGGGGATGACACTCTAACCAACTAGCTAGAGAGAAACATCGATGAGAGAGACATTGATTGGTTGCATCCCACACACGCTCTGACCGGGGCCAGGGATCAAACCTGCAACCCAGGTACGTACCTGCCCCCCCTGCCCCCCCACTCTGCAGGGAATCAAACCTGTGACTCTCTGGTACTCGGGCCAATGCTCCAACGACTGAGCCACACCGGCCAGGACAGGGCCTTCATTTTCTTAACAGTGTCTTTTGCAGAGCAGAAGTTTTTAATTTTGATGAAATTCAATTTACCACTTTTACTTGGTAATTATTTTTATTAATCCTATTGTTTATTTTTAGATTGTACCTATTCTATCTTATTTATCTTTATTATTTATTAATTTTATTTAATGTTTTTATTTTTTGTACTTTCTCTGTGTTAAAAAAATCTTTGCCTACCCCCAAGGTCATGACATTTTCCTCCTGGTTTTTTTCTAGAAGTTTTATAGTTTTAGATTTTACCTTTAAGTCTATGATCCATTTCCGGTTAGTTTTTGTATATAATGTGAATGAAGAGTCAAGGTTCATTTTCCTTCATGTTCATGTCCAGTTGTTCCAGCACCATTTGCCGAAAAGACTCTCCATTCCCCTTTGAATGAATGTGACGCCTTCACTGAAAATCAACTGACTGATCCACGCGGTCCATTCCTGGGCTGTATCCATCGATCTGTGTGTTGGGCTGACCCTGGACCACACTGATCATGGTGGGTCACAGCGAACTTGAAGCAGTTAGTGCGAAGCCTCTGACTCTGTTTTTTGCCCAAATAGCTGTGGCTGTTCCAGGTCTCACGTTATTTCCATATAAACTTTAGAATCAGCTCGTCCACTTCTCCCACAGCCCACTGGGATTTCAACTGGGGTTGTCTCGATTCTACAGATATTTAGGGAGAACCGACAAGTGGATATTTCAAGTCTTCCAAGTTTTGAATCCATGAATATGCTATATCTCTCCTTTTTAAAAAACGTACTTAATGCCTGGGCCAGTATGCTCAGTGGTTAGACCATCAGCCCTCGCACCGAAGGGTCTCGGGTTCAGTTCCAGTCAGAGGCATGTACCTGGGATGTAGGCTCAGGACCTATGTGGGAAGCAGCCAATGGCTCTCTCTCTCTAACATGTTTCTCTCCTCCACCCCCCTTCTCCCCTCCCTCCCAGTCTCTCTAAAAAATTAACGGGAAAAATACCCTCAGGTGAGGATTAACCAACAAACGAAAACAACACCCATATGTAAGGTCTTCACTTTCTCGCAGCGGGGTGTGTGGCGCTCACTGTCTGCATCTCGCGCAGCCATAGTGCAAGCCTGCAGGCTCGCTGGCCGCTCGCTCCCATGGCTGCTGCATCCGAGGCTCCAGGGCCGGGAAGGGGAGGGAAGGCACTGTCACCCCCCCACCGCATCTGTTCCCCATCTGTGAAAGGGGGAGAACAGTCCCACCTCATGAGCTGGGAATGGCGAACACGTGTGCACAGTCTCAGCACCAGCAGCTGCCGTCTCCCCGAGGCACCCGAGAGGAACCCAGATGTGCTGGCCGGTCCCTCATCTGTGACGTCAGAGAGGAACGGGACCAGTTCTCAAGGGAGAATCCAGTACCGATGTAGATGATGTGGATTTTTCCCTCTTGCTGTCTGCATCCAATCCGTCCCTAAGTTTGGTTTCCTTTTTTTTTTTTTTTAACAAGAGCTTTGTGATGTTTGTGGGTCGCCGTTCCCGCATTGGGCTCATCTGGGAGGGACCGCAGCTCAGTGTGATCACCATGAAGTACACCTGGGGTGGTCTCCAGGCTTCGCCCGAGATGAACCCTGTGGGCCCACACGGAGCACCCCCTCCTCACCTCCCGCCTCCCACCCCCTCCCTGTCAGGCCCCTGCCTCCCCCCCACCCCCCGAAACTGCTCCTTCAAGGTCAATGGTGACCTGCAACTGTGACTCTCTGGTCCTCAGCTTCCTCGCCCTCATCTCAGCGGGGTTTTGCCTCCCCCACCCCCGCCCCCACTCCTGCCCCCGCCTGCCACAATTTGTTGGGAACTTCAGGTGGCACATTCCTTTGATGGCACCCTCCTCTCTGAAAAGTGGCCCTGTTTCCTGGTATTCTTTCTCCGCCCAACTTCCTGAGTAATTCTGAGTCTGCCCCCTCCTCCCCTCCCACATGCCCGCCCTGGCCTGGCTCCTCCATCTTCCCAGCCCCACTGTCAGCTTCCCAAGGCTGCCAGACGCAGCGCCACGCATGGGCGACTCAGAGCATCAGAAACTTCTCTGGAAGTTCTTGAGGTTAGAAGTCCAAAATCAAGATCCGTGGGCAGGGCCGTGCCCCCCGAAACCTGCAGGGAGCCCCCCCGCCGACCTCTTCCAGTGTCTGGGCTGGTCAGTACGTGTCCCTCGGCTCACGGCCGCATCGCTGGGTCCCCCGTCGTCACCGGCCTTCTCTCTGTGTGCCTGTCGCTGCCCCGGTCCCCTGATGTGTAAGGACACAGTCATACCAGATTAGGGCTCATCCTAGGAGCTCGTCTTAACTCCGTCATCGGCAAAGACCCAATTTCCAAATTAGGGCACAGCCCCGCCCTGGGATCAGGACTTCGGTCTCTCTCTTTGGGGACACATTTCAACCAATACCCCCCTCTAACCCGCCCTCCCCGGGGCAGCCCTCGGGGCAAAGCACGCACCCAGCCCTGTCCTTCATCCGCTCAAAAGCCTCCCAGGACAACAGAGTATTACTCGGCCCTGAAAAGGGGCGAAGCACTGACAGGCCACACGGATGAACCTCGAAAACTCGCCGAGTTAGAGGAGCCGCGGAAGACCCTGCAGTGTAATGTCCACGGGAGCGGAACGCCCAGGACAGGCGGGTCCCGGAGGCAGGAAGTGGGCTGGTGGTTGCCTGGGTTTGGGGGCCGAGGGGGGTGTCTGCCGAGGGTGGACAGTTTCTTTCTGGCTGATTGTGGTGACACAGGCACAACTCGGCGACGGATCCGAAGTCGTCCAAGCGCACACTTTAAAGCAGTGGTTCTCCACCTCGGCTGCACATTAGCATCACCTGGGAATCTTTTAAAATCCTGATTTCTGGGCCTCGTCCTCCAGAAATTCTGTGTCTTTGTGATGGGGAGGGGCCACAACATTAGTAACAAAGAAACAGAATTTCCAGAGGATGAGGCCCAGAAATCAGGATTTTCAAAAGATTCCCAGGTGATTCTCATGTGCAGCCAAGGCTGAGAACCACTGGTTTATTTATTTATTTATTTATTTATTTATATTTTTATTTCAGAGAGGAAGGGAGAGAGAGAAACATCAATGATCAGAGGGAATCATTGATTGGCTGCCTCCCGCAGGTTGGACCGAGCCCGCAACCCAGGCATGTGCCCTTGACCGGAATCGAACCTGGGACCTTTGGGTCCACAGTCTGATGCTCAGTCCACTGAGCCAAACCAGCTAGGGCAAGAACCACTGCTTTAAATGGATGGATTTCACCGTCTGGGAACTCTCTCTCTCTCTCTCTCTCTCTCTCTCTCTCTCTCTCTCTCTCTCGTCCCCCCCTGCCCCCCCCCCCCAGTAAAGCTGCCACAAAGCAAGCGCCTTCCCGGCTCCCCATTGCCCCCCTCAGGCGCCACGCTCCGATGGCATCTGAGCTGGAGGATCAGGGTCCAGGACACACAATTCACAAGAGGCTCCGGCCACACGGAGAGGGACACCGCCATGGACACAGAAGGGGGCGCCGCTATGAAGACCCGCGTCGCCACAGTCCCACCCAGACACACAGCGACGCCCAGAGTCACCAAGCCACACACACACACACACATCCTCCCCCAAAGCGCAGCGTGGCAGCCGGCCAGGGACCCCGACATTCCTCGGGGCCACCCACACCCCGTTCAGCAGCAGGCGCAGCTGTGGCCACGCTCCCGGCGGCGCCCACTAGCCCCACCGCCCTCCCCGCAGCTGCCCGCGGACCCCGGCAGCCACCACACCATGTCGCCCAGGCGCCGACCCCCCTTCCCCCCCAGGCGGCCTGGTCCCGCCCCCAGCACCCCCGGGCCACCCCGCGGACCGCAGGCCCCGCCGGGGTCCCCACTTACCCCGGGCTGGGCCGTCCGATCAGCCCACTCACTGCCCCGGCTGCCCCGGAACCCAGGGCTCCTCACCCCAGGAAGTGGGCGCGGTATTTTTAGTTACAATTAACCTCCCGCCCAGGTTCCCTCCTCCCCAGGCACATCCAATTTGGTTTAATTAGAGAGAATTAAGCGAGAGGCATTTCCAGTCGCCGGGAGGAGGAGGGGGAAGAGGAAGGAGGGGTGCCCCTCCCCCTTAGCAGCGCCCCGGTTCCCAGGGGTCAGGCCTGGGTCCAGCGCCGCCCCCGCCCCATAACCCGTCCCCACAGGCCTTCAAGGGGGGCACGGGTGGAAGTCCGTCCTGCTGTCTCTTCCTCACCCGCCCCCTCCAGTCCTGGGGAGTTTGGGGAGAGGTAAACACCAACCAGTCACCACAACGGTCTCTAACCCAGAAACTAGTTCGTGTTGGGCTCTTTAAAAATCACAGAGTCTTAGATTCTATTTTCTTTTCATCCTCACTCAAGGATATATGTTTTTATTGATTTTAGAGAATGAGGAAGGGAGGACGGGGGGAGGGAGGGAGGGAGAGAGAGAGAGAGAGAGAGAGAGAGAGAGAGAGAGAGAGAGATCGGCTGCCTCCTGCACGCCCCCAGCGGACGATCTAGCCCTCAAACTTTGGTGCACAAGACACTCCAACCAACTGAGCCACCTGCACGAGACGAAAGGGGAGGGGCTAGATTCTACATATTTTTTAAATATATTTTTATTGATATCAGAGCGGAAGGGAGAGGGAGAGAGAGATAGAAACATCAATGATGAGAGAATCATTGATCAGCTGCCTCCCGCAGGCCCCCCACTGGGGATAGAGCCTGCAACCCAGGCACGTGCCCTTGGCTGGAATCGAACCCAGGACCCTTCAGTCCGCAGACCGGCGCTCTAACCACTGAGCCAAAGCGGCTAGGGCTAGATTCTATTTTTTTTAAGGAGAGGCCACTGAGCAGAGTAGTTAGCACACAGGCTCCGAAGCGGCCAGGCAGTCCTGGTTCTCAGAGAATCACACTCTCCGGCTGTGTGACCCTGGGCACGTGACTCCACCTCTCTGGGCCTTGGTTTTCTCCTCTGGGAACCGGACAGTGATCATCCCACCTCCTGGGACTGAACGGTGGGTTTACCGGGTGGGTAGGATAAAGCGCCTACAAAGCCTGGCCCATGCGCACTAGCAAAGGGTAAATAAACGTGTAAAGTGTATCCCCTATCCTGCGCCTCCACCAGCTTCTAGCAGACCCCACGACACACTCATTTACACGGTCCACGCCGGTCTCCCCATGCCCCCCCCCCCAGCTCCCCTAGGGCAGGGGTTTGGTTTGTTCACTGAAGTGATGAGCAGAGAGTGAGCCTGGGGCCCAAATGAATGAATGAAGGACAGGTGAAGGCCGTTGAGTCTCAGAACTGCTCCCTCCGCTCCTCACCTGTTTCCAGGCAGCCCTCAGCTCTGGGCTACAGTTTCTCTAGTTACAGAGAAGGACTCTGACTTTGCTTACTGCGTGCCAGGCGGCACCGTTCTCAGCACGTCTGCTGCCAAACCTCCGCTCATCAGCACGACAGACCGACAGACCGGTGAGGTGGGTGTGGCTACTACCCCCACTTTCCAGATGTGGAAACTGAGACCCACCCAGAGAAGTGAGGTCACTTGTCCAAGGTGCCACAGCTATTATGATCCAGAGGTGGGATTTGAACCCAGGTCTGTGGGCACCACTCTCCATGGGTGAGGCTGATTGTGCCCAGCCTGCCCGTCTCCCATGGGACAGATGGAGAAGGTGACTGGAGCCACAGTGTGGGAGACTGATGCAGGAGTGGCCCCATTCCTCATCTCTCCCAGGATCCACCTCCCTTATAATGCGAGTTTGCAGCTCCTCCCAAGAAGGGTAGCGTCTGTCTCCCCTTGGGCTGGCCTTGAGACTGTCCATGGCTAAGAGAATGATAACGGTGAGCCAGATCTGAGCAGGGGCCTCTGGAGGGCTTGGGCCCTTCTGCTCTCTCTTGGAGTCCAATCAAGCCTCTATGTGAACAAACTCGACAGCCTGCTGGCTGATGTTACCACGTGGTCCTGTTGCCCCCACTGCCAGCAAGCTGACCCCCAGAAGCAGAGCCCCCTTGTTGACCTGTCCCTGCCACAGACACACAAGAGGGCCCTGCTGAAACCACAAGACCTGCCTCACTGAGCCTAGTTTAAGATATCAACCCAGCCCTAACCGGCTTGGCTCAGTGGATAGAGTGTCGGCCTGCGGACTGAAGGGTCCCAGGTTCGATTCCGGTCAAGGGCATGTACCTGGGTTGCAAGCACATCCCCAGTAGGGGGTGTGCAGGAGGCAGCTGATCGATGTTTCTCTCTCATCGATATTTCTAACTCTCTATCCCTCTCCCTTCCTCTCTGTAAAAAATCAATAAAATATATTTTTTAAAAAAGAGATATCAACCCATAAAATGATGAGCTAAAAAGCAGTGGGCGTTTTGAGCCACAAAGTCTAGGGATTGTTTGTTACACAGCAATAGCTGATTGATACATATGGAGTGCCCAAGGGCAGAGCAGGATAAAGCGTATGATTGTCATTGTAATGAGTGCTCTATGAGCTTCAAATTGATGAGAATTTGAATCTTAGAAGAGACACAAAGACTCAAATTGGCTCTGGTCAGTATGCCTCAGTGGGTTGGGTGCCATCCTGTGCACCAAAAGGTTGCTGGTTAAATTCCGGGTCAGGGCATATGCCCAGGTTGCAGACTGGATCCCTGGTAGGGGGCATGCAGGAGGCAGCCAATCAATGCTTCACTCACATCGATGTTTCTCTCCCTCTTCCTTCCTCTTTCTCTAAAAATCAATAAAAACAAACACATCAGAACTCCAATTGGTGGCTTTTTGTTTTTAAGACTTTATCATTAAAAAAAAAAAGTAGAAGACATTAGAGAAGGGAGGTAGGAGGAGACAGGAGGGGGGTGGGCTGGGAGGATGAAGGGAACCTCCCCAAATATCGGATCCAGGTGACCCTCCTCCCCTGACGGCCCCAGCCCGCCCCAGTTCCCTCTCTGCCCTGGAGGTGGGGGACCCCAGCCACCATCTTCTGAGGACCCAGGTCGCAGCTCGGGTTCCTGGCAGCGGTGAGGGCAGAAGCGGGGCACAGAGCCTAGAGGCCTTGTCTTTGTCCTTGAGAGGCCCCCAGCAGGTGCTCAGGTGCCTCATGTCCTGGCGGGGCCCCAGGGAGGTAGGCGTTGAGTGGGAGGGCCGTAGGAGATAGGGGCCTGAAGCCAGAGGTGGGGACCGGAACCAGGTGTTGGCCCGCTGGTCACAGATCAGAAGCTGGAGTCTGTGGAGAGGGGAGGGGAGGTCGAGTCAGGGGGTGGGGAGGGACCTGGCCCCCATGTCAGCCCTTCTGAGTAGTCCCCACCCCACAGTGAGAGGGATGGAGAGAAAGAGAGAGAGAGAGAGAGAGAGAGAGAGAGAGAGAGAGAGAGAGAGAGAGAGAGGGGAGGGGAGGGAGGGAGGGGAGGGGAGGAGAAGGGAAGGGAAGGGAAGAGAAGGAGGAGGAGGAGGAGGAAGAGAGAGAGAGGGAGAGAGAGAGAGAGAGAGAGAGAGAGAGAGAGAGAGAGAGAGAGAGAGAGGGAATCAGAACAAAATAGAGAGGCAGCGCTGGAAAGAGAGATAAGGAGACAGTTAAGTCCAAGAGAGAAGGACAAAGAGAGAGGGAGATAAAGAGACAAAGACAAGAGTGGGCGAGGGGAGAAAAGGCAGCCCCCCCCCCCCCCCCCCGGAAGTAGGATGAGAAGCTGCCAGGCCACCCCATCCACACGGGTCAGAGCAGAACTGAGACCCCCACTGACCAGCCAGGCTCTAAACAAACCTGTCCTTCTCTCCTGCCCGGGCTCAGGCCTCCACTGCCCTCATGCCTAAGCCCTCCCAAGGCTCCACTCCCATCTCCCAGCCTTTCTGCTGGCCCTGAATTTATTACCAACTCGCCAGCTCAGGCCTCTCTCCCCATCATGTGTGTGGGGTGGAGAGGGGCTGTTTCTAGCCTTGAAGTTTCTAGGTGCGCTGGGCCTTTGCAGATGCTGTTCCCTCTTCCCCTGCCTCACTCCTCCTATTTTCCTGTCTCAGCTCCAAAGTCCCCTCCTCCAGGAAGCACTCCCTGAACTCACCAGCCTGGGTCTGATGTCTTCTCTGGGCTCCTCCGACTCCTGAGCTCCCTCATCCCACCCTGCCCACTCTGGGTCATCACTGAGATGGGTCTGCCTCCCCCACTGGATTGAGCCTCACAAGGGCAGGGTTGGGGCTGTCAAGGTGAATGCCATGTTCCCCGCACCACCCAGCACAGGGCCAGGCACAGAGGTGCTCAGGGAATGTGTATTGAATGAATGAATGAATGAATGAATGCTAAACTAAGAGTTTCGACTTCATCAGAGGGCACTAGGGAGCTATAGAAGGTTTAGTGCAGAGAGGGTCAAGATCTGATCTATGCTTCAGAAAGTCCGGGTAGCCTCTCAACCCTCAGCCTTTGCACATATTGTTCCCTTTGCTTTTCTGAGCTGACTGAACCTGCACAACTGAGCTCTTCTCTCTGAGCCTCAGTTTTCTCATCTGTAAAATGGAAATAATAATAGTTTCTCCCTCTTGGAGTTGTTGTGAAGAAGAAACTCTAAAACCTTAAGACCTGGGAGAATAAGAGAATGTGTCCTATTACTTTGCCCCTAACTCCTACCCAGGGATTCCTATTCATGCTCCAATATCCTGCCCAGGGGCCACTTCCCCTATGAAATTTTCCCTGATATCTCAGAGACAGCGGACGACTCCCTCCTCTGGTCAACCTGTGTTTTATTGTTTCAACGGTGGCACTGGTTTCTGATGTCCACTTCCTCACAAGCACAGAATCTTTCTCAAGAGCAGGCCCGCCCTAGCTGGTGTGGCTTAGTGGATGGAGCGTCAGCCTGCGGACTGAAGGGTCCCAGGTTCGATTCCGGTCAAGGGCACATGCCGGAGTTGTGGGCTTGATCCTCAGTAGGGGGCGTGCAGGAGGCAGCCAATCAATGGTTCTCTCTTATCATTGATGTTTCTATCTCTCTCTCCCTCTCCCTTCCTCTCTGAAATAAATAAAGATGTATTAAAAAAAATAAAAAAGAGCAGACCCTACCTGCAGCGTTTCAGGACATGTGTGTACTAGCATGCATGTATGTATAGATGGATGGATGGATGGGTGGATGAATCACCTTCCCCCCAAGCCTTGGAAAACCCTCGGTTCAGGGACCGACGCTGCCCTGCTCTGGGGGGTTCATGATTGGAGTCCACAGGCCTCACAGAGCTGCACAGCCCCCAGCCCAGCAGCCCTTGCATTGGCCACTCACACTTCTCCTGAGTCCTGCCTCTACAGGTAATGCCACTCTCCTTCCAAGTTCACACTCATCCCCATAGATCCTGGAAGACAAAAGAGGATTAGGGGGTCCTCACCAGGTACCCCATAGGCACCACAGTCCCTCTCGCCCCTTTCTGACCCCGGGGGTTCCTCCATCGGGACAGACTGAGCCATTGTTCAAAACCATGCTGGTCATTTAAGGAAAAGTGGAGCCTTCCCAGAGGTGGGCACCCGGAAGTCAGCCCCCCTGTTATGCAAATGAGGCCCTGTCTTCATTATTCATGAACTTAATCCCGGGAGGATTCAATAGAGGAGGGGCCTGGTGCTGGAGGTGTGGCTTAGTTAAGGGGCGGGGCCTTACCTGGTGGCCTGCCAGTCATGTGTGGCTGTGTTTCTGTGTAGCCCCCCATGGGCTGGCCCTCTGGGCTGAAGGCTGCACCCTGCCCTGCGGGAGGGGTTTAGGGGTGCAGCCTGAGCCCCAGGGTGCCTGGGTCTGGGCTTTGACCCTCCTCGGGGAGCACTGGGCCCTCTCTCCCCACCTCCTCCTGGTACCTGTGCGGTTGGATTGGTCTATCATGGGTTGCACGATGCGTCTCCGGGCGTTAATGAACCTGGAGGGGGGGTGGGGGGGTTATGGACATGGAGGAGGGTGTAGGGGGGAGGCAGAGGTGAGCACAGAGACAGAGAGAGCTGGGAGGAGAGGGCTGGAACGGGAGGAGAAGGCGCAGGTCTCCCCGCGCTCCGCGGGCTCCTTCAGCACCGCGGACAGCGCCCGGCCTCCCGCCCCAGCCACCGGGGCCCCTCACCAGTTGTTGACTTGCAGGATGGTGAGTCCCGTGTCCTGCGCCAGCTGTTTCTTCTGCTCCTCCGAGGGGTACGGGTGCTGTGGCCACCAGCAAGAGTCACCCTGCCTGCGGGGCCACCAGCTGGTCCCCGAGGCCGGCTGGCGAGCCCAGGCTGGGGCAGGGGCCGGGAGAGCCAGCGAGCGTCGGAGCTCCCCCTTTGCTCCCCGAGGCCCCGCCAGGCAAGCAGAGCCAAGCTTCGGGCAATTAGGCCCGTGGGCGCCCCGCCTCCTCCAGCAATTAGAGGCTAATTGGCCAGCTCTCATTCGGGAAGACGGAGCTGGGGACCGGGCTCCATGGCCGGGAAGGGAGGCAACACCCAGCCCCGGCCTCTGAGCCCGGCAGGGCCCTGTGCACGGCTGTCCCTGCCCCACTTTCTCGCTCTCCATGCCTCTCTCTCCTCCCCCTTCCCTGTGACTCGGTCTCTCCCCGTCCATCTGGGCTCACTCTCTCCTCTGCAGAAGGGAGGTAAGGCAGCCCTGCCCCCCCAGAGTCTGCTGGCTGGCGGTGGCTGATTGATGGGTGGGCGGCCAGAAGGGCAGATGGTCAGATGCAGGCAGGGTGGGCTGGGGAGGGCTGAGTGAGTTAAGAGCCCTGAGCAGCACCTGGCACACAGGATGCTTCTTCCTGGCCAGTCCCCCACCCCCCTCCTGGACACCCTCCCTCAATGCTCCCGCCTCAGTCTCCCGTCTCTGGGTGCCTCCGGGCCTCGGGCTCTGTGCCCCGCCCCCGGGGGAGGGCTCTCACCGAGAGGTGCTGGAACAACCAGGCTCTCATGATGTTGGTGGCCACCTTGGGGAAGATGCCCCTTTTCTTGTTCCGCCTCCGCTCGGGGTCCAGCTCCTCGTCCTCCCCGCCAGAGCTGGGGGAGGCCACGCTGGTGTCCAGTCCATCTCCTGAGGGGGGAGGGGTGTGCTGTGCTTGTGGACTTGAGGGTGCGAAACCGGAGGCTCAGAACCCTCACCCAAGACCCCCGCCCCCCCCCCCCCGGCCCCCTTGGCAGTCCCACGTGCTGTCTAACTTCAGTCCTCAGGCTGGCTCCTCATTTCCCTTCTACCTGCCCCCCCTCCCCCTCTCGAGCTTCTCACCTGGGTCACTGGAGTTGTCCCCACTCTGGGAGGCCAGGCCCCCGCTGGACGGTCCCGGGGTCCCCAGATGCACAGACCCGCTGTCTTCCTGGTCCCTAAGCCAGGAATTATTCTGGGAAAGAGGAGTTGGAAGTCACTGCACAGTCGCTAAGACCACGGGCTCTGGGGCTGGGGCTTCTGGGTGGCAGGCCTGTCCCTGCCTCTCCCCCTGGCTGCATGACCTGGGGCAGATCCCCTCCCCTCCCCGTGCCTCGGTTTCCCCAACTGGATAATGGAAGACTATCCTGGTCCCCACCTCACAGAGTGTGGAAACTCAGGGAGTTCATTTACACGAAGGCACAGCGGTCACTCAGAAAGGATGAGTTTAAACGGGCCTATGGCACCTTATCTGTGGCCCGTGGGGCCGGAGGCGGTTCCAAATTCAGAACTGGTCACATTTTTAGACCGTAAGTCAGCGCACAGCGCACACGCCGTGTGTTTCCTGCCACCCCCAGCGGGGTCTGGCCATAACCTCGTCATCAAGCTCATTAACATTTCTGCAGCAAAATGGATGGATATTTAACTAGGTGGAATAAATAAAGGCTATAAATAGCCTCTCATTAGTTCAGGTCAGATTTTGCTGCCAAATGAGTTTGCACTAAACTTATGGGCGCAGGGGTGGGGGTGGGGTGGGGGAGAGGGAACAGCTTTCAGTGTTTAGAGCAGTGATGGCGAACCTATGACACGCGTGTCAGAGGTGACACGCGAACTCACTTTTTTGGTTGATTTTTCTCTGTTAAATGGCATTTAAATCTATAAAATAAATATCAAAAATAGAAGTCTTTGTTTTACTATGGTTGCAAAGATCAAAAAAATTTCTATATGTGACACGGCACCAGAGTTAAGTTAGGGTTTTTCAAAATGCTGACACGCCGAGCCCAAAAGGTTCGCCATCACTGGTATAGAGACTTGGGGGGTCTCAGAACTGCAGACCCAGAGTCCGGGACTGTGCTTTCTTTATCCGAACTCTTTGAGGAACTTGACCAGGTGTTGGGCTCACCCTCTGCCCCAGCTCCGCGTCCCAGAGGCCAAGACGCCCGCATGGACACGGCACCATGACTTCTTTGTCATTCGGCTTAACGTTCAGTTCAATGTTGGGAGGCAGATTGGAATGTGTGGGAGGGATGCAGACAGCCCCAGGATCCCTGGGTGCCCGGCCTGCCCCAGTCATGGCCCTCGACCTGCCCGCTGCCTGTAAACAGCCCCTCCCCACAGGACTCGCCCTCTGAGGCCTGCGGAGCACAGCCCAGGACACCGGCCCAGGGAAGCCTTCCGCAGGCTCGTCCTGTGTGTGCAATTGCGTGCCTGGTGCCTGGAGGGGGCTTGTGTGTGAGCTGCAGGGGCATCGGGTCTGAAGGCTTCAGGGTGGACGTGACTGTCCCCTGCAGCGGTTCCAGCACTGGAGTTGACCCACTGCTGTGGATGAGCCTCCACGCTGGGGTGCATGAGGCTGGCCTGAGACTGTGACAGTGCGAGTGCTTACATGGCCTGGTTGTCGCTGGATGGGAGGTGGCTGAGGCGTGGGTGGAGCTGAGACATGCAGTGGGTTCTGAGGTGGCTGTCGCTCTCGGGGATGGCCAGGGGGCTGTATCTGATCACCATCGAGTGTGTGGCTGTAGGTTGTCCTATTTGTGAGACCGTGTGCGGTTGTCCTGGTTCCTGCTCCCGCGGTGGGCAGCTCAGTGACTATATTGGGTGGTAACTGCTGAGGGAGTGAGTCGGGGGCTGTGTGATAAGGAATATGGCCTGGGCTGCGTGGTTGAGCATCAACCAATGAACCAGGAGGTCACGGTTCGATTCCAGGTCGGGGCATGTGCCCAGGTTGTGGGCTCGATCCCCAGTGGGGGCCGTGCAGGAGGCAGCCAATCAATGATTCTCTCTCATCATTGATATTTTTATTTTTCTAGCTCTCTCTCCCTTCCTCTCTGAAATCAATAAAAAATATATATATATTTTTTAAAAAGATAAGGACTATGGCTGTGTCTCCGAGTGAGCTGTAGCCAGTTGTCACATGCACGTGGCTCTCGCCGAGTGGGCGGATACTATGGGCTGTGGTGGAGGGTCCTTGGGGCCCACCTGTGACTAGCATGAGGCACACCCAAGTCCGGTTGGGGCATGGCAGCACGCCTGTATCTGGGTGCAGGTGTCGTGCTGTATAACTGCTGGGTGTGTGAGAGGGCGACCGTCTTGAGGGTGTGGGCCTGGTTGGGATCCACGTGGCTGGGCTGTTCTGTGGTTGTTGGTGAAACTGTAGTCCGACTGTTTCAGAGACGGAGTGGCATGGTGTGTGCACACCCCCTGTAGGGAGACTGTCAGGCGGTCAGGTAGCGCGTGTGTGCGGGTGTGCAGGCCCCGTGGTCAGGCTGGGTCTTGGGGTCGCTGTCTCTGATTTGTGTGGCAGCATCTGGGGGCATGTGGCTCAGCCTCCGTCTGTGTGGTTGTTGCATGTGTACCACACACACACACACACACAGAATGACGGTGTCTCAACCGGGCTGTGTGGCCTACGATGCAGCTGGGTATATGGTGCAGGCTGTCACTGGCCATGAGTGGGAAGGGCTGGAATTGAGCCTGTGCAGTCGTGTGTGAACCTGTGTGGGTGTAGCTGAGTCTATGGTGGTGTCCTCAGTGGTTAAGGCGCGCGCGTGTGTGTGTGCATGTGTGTATGTGTGTGTCTCTGTGTGTGCATGTGTGTGTGTGTGCAGGTGTGTCTGTGTGTGTTCATGTGTGTGTGCAGGTGTGTCTCTGTGTGTGTCTGTGTGTGTGTGTCCTCATGCTGTAACCCCGCTGCCTGGCTGGCTCCACTTGCAGGCGATGCCTGGTGCCCGCCCGGCCCACCTGGTCCGGGAGGCTGGGGCAGGAGGCCGGGTAGTCCTCGAGATCCTCCCTGCAGCCGCCGTCCCGATCCTCGATGACCAGGTCGATGGGCATCTTTCCCTTGAGGCAGGTGATGTAGCGGTGACAGAAGTTGTCGCACAGGTCGTGGACCTGAGGGGGCACGGGGTACTGGGGGGGCCACCCGGGGGCCAGGGCTGGGGTGAATGGGAACGGGGGCGGGGAGAGAGCCTGAGGGGAGTGGAGGGGCCTGAGGGGGAGGGACAGGGGCGAGAGGGGGTGGGCGGGGGAGTGAGAAGCGCTCACCTTCTCCAGCTCCAGCAGGTGGAACCGCAGCACCTGGATGGCCTGTATCATCTGAAAACAGAGACGGGGAGCGGGCAGAGGGGCGGCGGGAGGAGAGGAGCAAAAGAGAGAAGAAGAGAGAGGAAGAGGAGGAGGAGGGGGCGAAAGAGGGAAGAGAAGAGACGGAGGGAGATGGAATGACAAGGACAGAGAGACGGAGCGAAGAGAGACACCGAGACAAAGAGACAGGCGCAGAGAGAATTAGAGATCCGAGATGGACGCCCCGAATTCCGGGAACGGCGTTGGATCGTGTCAGAGACAAAGAGAAGCGAGCGGCGCAAGAGACAGAAGAGGATCCATCACAAGAGGCGCGAACACCGGGAAGCTACAATAACAGCGCCCTCTCCTTGGCCGGCCTGCCCTCTGCTCTAGGGCCCGCCCGGCACCTGCGAACTACATTTCCCAGAGTCCTTTGCCAAAGGGTTCCGCCAATAGGAAGCGCCGGCGGGAGCTGGGACCTGAAAGAAGCCAGGGCGTTCCTCCCTCTCCCTCCCTTTCCCCTCTTCTCTTTCTTGGCTCTCTCCCTCTCCTCTCTCCTTTGCAGCTCAGTCCCCGCACTCATTTTGGGGGGGGGTGGGCTCTGCTCTCCCGCAGAACAGCTCCTGCGCACCGAGTCTGCACCAGGCACTGTTCTATGCACTTGACTCTCGTTAACTCAGCGGTTCTCAACCTTCTGGCCCTTTAAATACAGTTCCTCATGTTGTGACCCAACCATAAAATTATTTCCGTTGCTACTTCATCACTGTAATGTTGCTACTGTTATGAATCGTAATATAAATATCTGATATGCAGGCGACCCCTGTGAAAGGGTTGTTCGACCGTCAAAGGGGTCGCGACCCACAGGTTGAGAACCGCTGCTTAACTCATTAACTCCTCACCAGAGCCCTTCGAGGTAGCAATGACTACTAGACACACTTTACAGAGGAGAAAACGGAGGCTCAGGGAGACGGAACTACTTGTCCTGGCTCACAGAGCCAGGCTGTGGCAGAACTCGGCTTCGAACTCCAGCCACTGGTCTGCGTTCTCAAGTCTAGGCCATACCGCATTGCAAAGGGGCAACAGTCTTCACTGCGTGAAAATGTGGGTCCCCCAACCAACCCCAAGGCTAAGGAGGGCAGGACAGGAGACCCCCGTGCAGGAGCGGGCATTGTGGGGGGCCCAGGCCTCACCAGATTGTCCAGCTCTGGGTTGGAGGAGAAGAGGGGCCTCTCGGAGCGGACCTGCGGGGGGAAGAGAGAGGCCAGGGCGGGCACGTGTCTCCCGCCTGCCCTCCCTGCTGTCCTGGGCCTGCCTGCACGTAAGCGGGTGCCCACCTGCTTGGCAAAGGCTGCGATGTCCTCGTTGAAGGAATCGGAGGAGCAGACGTCACCGCCCAGAGCTGCGCCCAGCCCAGCCCCGGCCCCATCACGGGGTGAGCAGGTGGCCAATTCACATTTCTCAAAGACCAGGGCCAGCAGCGGGAAGAGCGGGTGTCTGGAGGGAGCAGGAGAGGAGACACCGCATGAGGGGAGGGCCGGGGTCTTTGAAACGAAGAGGAGATGGGAGACCCAGAAGGAGGGGTTGGAGAGAGAGAACCAGAGTGAGATACAGAGGGAGAGAGAAACAGTCTAGAGCAGTGGTTCTCAACCTTCTGGCCCTTTAAATACAGTTCCTCATGTGGTGACCCAACCATAAAATTATTTCCGTTGCTACTTCATCACTGTCATGTTGCTACTGTTATGAATCGTCATGTCAATATCTGATATGCAGGATGGTCTTAGGCGACCCCTGGGAAAGGGTCGTTCGACTGCCAAAGGGGTCGCGACCCACAGGTTGAGAACTGCTGGTCTAGAGAGACCAAGAAACAGAGAGGAAGGCCTGAATTCTGAGACCGCCCCCCACGGGGCTCCCAGCCCTGCCCCCACTCACCCGTAGATCTCATCCTTCTCCTGCTTCAGGCCATCACTGTCCAGGCCCGGGGGCGGGGGCTGGGGAGGCCGGTGGGGGCCGAAGGGCCCAGGGGCTCCAGGTGCGGGAGGCAGTGCCTCCGAGAAGCCAGCCAGGGTTGCAGCGCCGTCCACGATGCCTGGGTAGTGGGGCAGCTCATCGTACTGGGGGAGGCAGGAGGGGAGAACCCAGGGAGGCATCAGCACCAGCAAGAACCCTCCTGGCCCTGGACTGGAGACTCCATCTCCTTCTCCTTCTCCCTCTTCCTCTCCCTTCACAGGAACCCACCCTGGCCCCCAAGTGCCCCAGCCATGCCCCTCATCCCCCCCAAGACCCTCCGTGCCCCGTGGAGCTGTGTGGGACTGGGGTCCCTGTCCAACGGCCTCCTCTTGTACCCTGGGCTGTGACATACGTCCCATCAGAGACTCCTGAAGTGTGGGCAGGGAGTTCCAGAGGAGACAGACCCAGGTCTCCGACCTGAGGGTCAGGGTGTGTGTGCGGGGAGGGGGGTCAGGGATCCGCTGGCTGGTAACTACCAGCTCCTCACAGAATGAGGAAGAGAGGAAGGAAGTGGGGTCCCTGTCCAACGGCCTCCTCTTGTACCCTGGGCTGTGACATACGTCCCATCAGAGACTCCTGAAGTGTGGGCAGGGAGGTCCAGAGGAGAGAGACAGACCCAGGTCTCCGACCTGAGGGTCAGGGGGTGTGTGTGCGGTAAGGGGGGTCAGGGATCAGCTGGCTGGGAACTACCAGCTCCTCACAGAATGAGGAAGAGAGGAAGGAAGGGAGGAAGGCCTGGAGAGAGATTTAGAGAAAGACAGAGGGAAGGGAGAGAGAGAGAGAGAGAGAGAGAGAGAGAGGGAGAGAGAGAGAGAGAGAGAGAAGGTGAGAGGGATAGAAAAAGAAAAGCAGAGAGAGAGAGACAGGAGACAGAGAGGTGCAAAGAGGCAGAGGGGAGAGTGGAGAGGGTGAGACAGAGAAGATGCAGAGGACAGAGGCAGAGGCAGGAGAGAGATGGTCCCTATAGACACTTCCCAGGGAAACAGTGCCTGGCCTGTACCCAAGGCACATAGTCTCCCCACGTCAATTTCACTTCAGTTTTCAAATAAGCACAACCAGTCACAGCCCACTCACCAGGCGGGTCCAACACACACACACATGCCAGAGCCAACTGCCGGGCACAGGAATGAATGAATGAATGCATGCATGCATGAGGCATTTCGCACAGTGCCTGGCACACATTCAATCAACTCTTGTTGAATGGGGTGGGGGTGGGGGGACCGCCAAAACCCACACCCGCACAAGCTCACTTTTGCAAACAGCCCCCCAGAGAGCCCACGGGCAGCGGGCGAGATCTCTGTGCCCCGTCATCCTAGGAGCACAGGCGCTGGGAGCCCGGGACTCCCAGCGCCCAGGTCGCACCCTTCCCTTGGAGATGCAGAAACTGAGGCTTAAAGAGGCGACGGGACTCGGGGGCGCGGGGGGCCCTGGGTCTGCCCCCCCCTCCACTCCCTCCCCGAACTTCGGAGCCTGAAGTTGCTCCAGCGGCTCCGGGCGGTTCTCCGCACCACCCGCTCCTCCTGCGCCTCCAGCCCCGGGGCGCACTCACCTCCTCGCCGCCGCCTCCGCTCGGCGCATCCCCGGGACAGAAAGGGGCGGGGGACCCACCTCCCCCAGCACCGTCCCCACCCGGAGCCCCGAGGACTTGGAACAAAAGTCCAGCGGGAGGAGGACGGGGGCCGCGGAGGAAGCGAGGGGTGGGATCAAGGGCCTGCGGCGGGGGAGACGGAGGGACTGGGGGCCCGCGGGGTGGGGAGAGGGAGGCAGAGGGCGGGAGGGTGGGGAGGGCGCATGGGCAGGACGGGACCGGAGCGCCCACGGGGTGGGGGTAATGGGGGGTGGGGGCGAAGGAAGGCGGGCGGGGTGCTCGCCCTCAGACCTACCCTCCGGGCCATGGGCTGATGCCGGCGGCAGCTCCCGGGTCCCTCCAGGGCCTGGCCCGCGGGGAGGGCGCCGCCAGGGGTCCCCGATGGCCCGCGGCGCGGACGCCAGGGGGTGGGGCAGGAGGCTGGGTGCCCGGCCCCCCGCCCCCGCCGCCGTCAGCGGCCCGCGCCCGGCGGAGCGGAGGCTGCGAGCATGGACCCCCCGCCCCCGCCCGCGGGGGTCACAGCCCGGGGCTCATGCCCTCGAGGGAAGGGGCGCGCGGGCGGGGAGGGTCGCCCCGGGCCCCTCCCTGGGGCCCCCAGTCCCTTCCCGGGTCCCGGGAGGACCGATCCAGCTCCAGACACACGGATCGAGAACCGAGGGGTGGGGGTGGGGGTGGGGGAGGAGGGGCCCGGCCGGGGCGAGGGGGCGGCGGGGCTCCCCGCGCGGCGCGGGTGCGGGTGCGGGTGCGGGTCCCGGCGTGGGCGGCCCGGGGTGCCGCGGCCCTGGCGGCCCCTCTCCGCCTCCCGGCGCTGCCTCTCTCTGTGGTCACATCCGGAAGTTCCACCGCGGAGACGCTTAACCCGCTGTCCGCCGGCGGCGCGGGCGGGGCGGGCGCGCCTCCCCTCCCCCTCCCTCCCCCTCCCTCCCCTCCCCCTCCCCCACTCGGGGACCGGGCGGCCTTTGTAGCTGAGTCTCCGGCGTCTGATCTCCCCACCCCGCCCGCCCTCCTCTCTCTTGCCCCCGCTTCCGCCTCAGGGTCTCTGCCCCCCTCTCCCTCGGCTGCCACAGGTCTCTGTCCCCCTGTCCCCTGTCCCCGTCCCCCGTCCCCCGTCCCCCTGTCCCCTGTCCCCTGTCCCCCTGTCCCCCTGTCCCCCTGTCCCCTGTCCCCTGTCCCCTGTCCCCCTGTCCCCTGTCCCCTGTCCCCTGTCCCCGTCCCCCGTCCCCCGTCCCCTGTCCCCTGTCCCCTGTCCCCCTGTCCCCTGTCCCCCTGTCCCCTGTCCCCTGTCCCCTGTCCCCTGTCCCCCGTCCCCTGTCCCCTGTCCCCTGTCCCCCTGTCCCCTGTCCCCCTGTCCCCTGTCCCCTGTCCCCTGTCCCCTGTCCCTGTCCCTGTCCCCTGTCCCCCGTCCCCCGTCCCCCGTCCCCCTGTCCCCTGTCCCCTGTCCCCTGTCCCCCGTCCCCTGCCCCCGTCCCCTGTCCCCCTGTCCCCTGTCCCCTGTCCTCCGCGCTCTGCGCCCTTCTCTGCCTCTCTCTCTGTCTCCCTGGTTCTCTATTTTTTCTACATCTTCGACTCTCTCCCTCTTTCTCTCTCTTTCCTCATTTCTTTCCGGCTTTGCCTCTGTCTCTCTCCCATCTCTGCCCCCACATCTCTGCCTCCCTCCCCCGCCTCCCGCGGGTCCTCTCTCCAGCCGTCTCCCCTCTCCCCTCTCCCTCTCTCCCTGACTGTGAAACAGGAGAGGAGAGAACCAGAGGCTGGAAGTAGCCAAACCCCCATATTTTAGTTCTCCTCTTGCTCTGCCCCCCTAACTCCCCTCCCCCGGGAGACACGGACTCCCCTGCGCGCGCGCATGTGTGTGTGTGTGTGTGTGTGTGTGTGTGTGTGTGCCCAGCTGTGTCCGCGCACCTGGCTGTCTGACCCAGGCCTGGGGGGGCGGTATTTCTGTCTGAACAGGGGTGAGTTCCGGGGGGGGGGGGGTGCCCGAGGTTGCGCACACAATGACTGGGTCTTGGCCGGCGGGGTGTTAGCACAGGTGTGCGGCCGTGCGCGTGCGCCCGAGGCGTCCCTCTGTCCCTCCGCCCGCTCTGCCCCCCACCTGTTAGCAGGTCCTCAGCCTGAAGCCTCCGCAGCTGCCGGGAGGTCGGGAATCTCCGGGATCCAGGGCGCGGGGTGGGACTGGCGGCGGGGATGCTGGGGAGAAGGTCCCCGCTTTGACCTGGTTCCCCGCGGGGGGCGGAGGCTGGGACCCGGGCAGCCACTGAAACTGGTGTTTGGATGAGGCAACAAACTCTCAGTGCGCACCTGCTGTGTGCGGGGTGCTCTGGGGAATTCGCAGGGAAAAGACCAACTTCCTGACCTCCTGGTTCCCTCATGTTCTACTGGGGGTGGGGTGGGGAGAGACAGTCACGCACATAAGTGTGTGCGTGTGAACTAGTGCCTGGTGACAAGTGCCCTCAGGAAACGCGGAGTGAGGAGGCGGGGATGGTATGTGAGCTGGGCAGGGAGGTCAGAGGGGGTGGCATCAGAGGAGAGCCCTGAAGAGGGCGAAGGAGCCATGCAGATCATTCCCGGCAGGGGAAGAGCAGGTGCAAAGGCCCTGGGGCAGGGATGCGCCTGTGCGTTGTAGGCGGCCATGGAGGGCGGGGGAGGGCGAGGAGGAGAAGAGAGACTGGAATTCATTCCACGTTAAGTGTCTTTATCCTCAGGTGCCCTTGGATTGGGGAGGGGGGTGCAGCAGGCCACCTGTGGGCTTGGTGCTTGTGTGCCCCCCCCCCCGAAGATGGCACATAGTGTTCATCAGATTTTCACAAAGGGAAACGTGACTGCCCCCTCCCTCCCAACGTTACAAACCATCACTCCAGACTCTAGAGCAGCCGTGGGCAAACTACAGCCCGTTTGAAATGAATAAAACTTAAAAAAAAAAAGACCGTACCCTTTTATGTAATGATGTTTACTTTGAATTTATATTAGTTCACACAAACACTCCATCCATGCTTTTGTTCCGGCCCTCCGGTCCAGTTTAAGAACCCATTGTGGCCCTCGAGTCAAAAAGTTTGCCCACCCCTGGTCTACACTCTAGAGGGACAGTGCCAAAGAGCAGTGAGACAGTGGGCTTGGGGGGAAGAGAACAGGAGCATGGGAAGGGAACAGAGACCCAGAGAGGCAGGGACAGGGGCCCAGAGAGGGGGGAACAGAGGCCCAGAGAGAGAGGGGGACAGGGGCCCAGAGAGAGAGGGGGACAGGGGCCCAGAGAGAGAGGGGGACAAGGGCCCAGAGAGAGAGGGGGACAGAGGCCCAGAAAGAGGGGGACAGGCACCCAGAGAGAGAGGGAGACAGGGGCCCAGAGATGGGGGGGCAGGGCCCAGAGAGAGGGGGACAGGGGCCCAGAGACCGGGGGGTGGGGTGGGGGGGACAGGGGCCCAGAGAGAGAGGGGGACAGGGCCCAGAGAGAGGGGGAGGCTGAGCCGGGAGCCATGCGCAGCCCTGCAGGCCTCTAAGGAACCGTTTACAGCCTCATAAACAGCTCTGCCTGGGCAGCACCTGCTTCCCGGTCACCTCTCCTCTCCTCTCCTCACCTCTCCTCTGTGGAAATTAAACCTGCCCAGGCCGGCCCGGGCAGGGGTGAGGCCGCGGGATGGGGTGAGGACAGAAGCACTGCCCAGCGGGACAGAGCATCTGGGGGGCTGGGGGCGAGGTCGGACGGGTCTTCCCTCCCTGAGTCTCCCCATCTGCCGGGTGAGCCTGGGTTGAGGGGAATGATGGGGAACCAGCTAAACTAGAGGGAGCCAGGACTGGGGGGGGCCTTGTGCCCCCCCCCCAGCTCTTGTATGCGACTGTCCCACAGGCGACTCTGGCCCTTTAAGGAAGGCGGAGGGAAAGGGGTGCTTTAATCACTGCCACACACACCCCGCCCCCCTGATAGGGGTTTTGGAGCAGAAAATTAATTTAAATCACTTTTTAATTAAAGATGCAAAGCTCTTCTGTGTGTCCCCTCCACGGCCCCCAGCTGAGGATCAGGATGGGGGAGCCAGGGGCCTGGTCCCCCCCACCCCCACCTCACTTTGTGTCCTGGGGGGTGCACTGAGGCCCCCTTGCCCAAGTTGGTTCTGAAAACAAGAAGTGTGGCCCGAGTGATGGTCCCAGAGAGAGGTGAGGGACAGAGGCCGAGGCGACCGCCTTACCTGGTGGGGCCCAGGGGTCCCATGTGGGGGTGTCGCTGGGAGGAAAGGGCGGTTTCTTCCATGGCTCTGCGCACAGAAGGACCCTCAGCCCCCACAACACGGAGGGGGGGCGGAGCTGGGGCTCATGGGCATAAATCTTTTTAATTAAAGAGGAGGAGGCGTGGGGAGGGGAGAAATCGGAGTGTCTGGGAGAAGCCAGGGCCTGGGGGAGGCGGAGGGGCAGCTGTCACCGCTCCCCCGTCTGTGTGGTCACTCACGGTCCCATCTCTCTGGCCTCAGGCCCCTCTGCCGAGCTGTCCCTTAAATGGTCCCAGACCCTCACGTCCACGTCCGGGGAGGGAGCCAATGGGGTCCAGGCCTGGGCGGTGCTTGCTGCCCCGTGTGGCTGCATCTGGGCGGGGCAGGGGGGCGGCATGCCTTCAGAGGCTCCCAAACCAGCACTGTCCTGGGAGCCGTCTCACCTCCAGTCCCCCCCCCCCCACTTTATAGAGTGGAAGGTCCTGTCCCACCCTATTGAGACCTCCGTGAGTACAGCTGGGGGGCCTCCAGGTCCCCCCAACACAGGTGCCCCCCAGCATGGCTGTGGCTCTCTCAGTGGCCTGGGGAGGGCCCTCTTGCTGACTCCAGTCCCCCATCCCCAGTGGCCTCAGGGACCCCCAGCGATCCCGGGACCTCCCCCCCCCCAAATGTCTGCTGTCAGAGGCTACAGGAGCCGAGGGGTGAGCGAGGAGCTGCTCGGGCCTCCTCCCGTCTTCTCTCTTGGTGCCGCCAACTCTTGCCTCAGTTTCCCCTCTTTCTCATCCACTCCGTGTTCGTGTCTCCCTCCCTTGGCCCTCCTCCCTCACTTAGGGCTCTCCCAGGACCTGGGATCCCCCCCAGGGCCTTCCGGGGCTCTGTGCTGCCTTGGGTGTCTGTCTGCTCCATTTCTGTCTCCTCTCTCCCTGCACCTTCCTCTCCACCTCCGTGTCTCCTTCTCTCTGTCCCCATCTCTCTGTCTTACTCTCGCTCTCTCTCCCTCCCCTCCTCCCTCTACATCTGGGGGCCTTGGTGTCCCCCCCCCCCTCCGCCTCCCTGGGTTTCAGCCTTCCTGTCTCTGTCCCTCACTCCCCGCCGGGGCCAGACCTTTCACAAATGCATCGCCCCATCCCAGGCCCTCCCCCTCCTGGCGCGGCTCCAGGAGAAGGAAGTGTTTGTCTTGGTCCCCCCACCCCGCCCGCCCCTCCGCCCGCCGCCGGGCCATCCATCACCTGAGCCCGCGACTCGGGCGGCTCATTTGTCACCCGCCGCCGGCCGCCGGCCAAGCAATCATACCATTAGCCACGGCTGGGCAGAGGCCACCGGGGGACGGGGAGGACCGCCTGACCCGGCGGGGGAGGGGCACGGGCCCACCCACCCCCACCCTCCCTTCCTGCCCCCCATCCTTCCTCGGCGGCCGTCCTCCTCCAGTTTCTCTGTGCCCCGGTGCCCCTCCCCTGCTCCTCCTCCTCCTCCTCCTCTCTCCCCCACTGCCTCTCTCTCTCACTGTCTCTTATGTGTGTCTGTCCATCTGTCCGATTCCTGTGTCTCCCCTTCCACCCTTTTCTGTCTCTGTGTCTCTCTGTCCGCTTCTCCATTGCTGTCTCTCCTCTTCTCTCTCTCTCTCTCTCTCTCTCTCTCTCTCTCTCTCTCTCTCTCTCTCTCGACCTCTGACTCTCCCTCCCTCTCCCCCTCTCCCTCTCTGGGCTCCAGCCCTGGGCCCCTGTCTGTGTGTCTCTCCCCCTCCCTCCCGCCCTCCCGCCTCACCCTGCTCGGGTCCCCCCCCCCCCCGTGGGCCCAGCGCCTTGGAATCGCGGGTTTTCTCTGCCCGTCTCCAGCCACTGCTCTGGGGCTGTGGGCGCTGGCGTCGCCGGAGGATTTCTTTAAACCTCCATCCCTGCCCCGATCCCGCTCTCCCCTTCCTCCCCTTCCATGTCCAAGCCCCTCTCTTCTACCTCTGTATCCACGGCTGTGTGCTTTCTCCTGTGGCCCCTCCCCCCTCCCCCCCTGACCCCAGCTGCCCCCTTTCAATCCATCATCCGCGCTGGTTCCTTCCCTCCACCTCTGGGACGAAAATTGCAGGGGGCGGGGAGTGAGGGGGAGGTGAGGAGGGGGGAGAAGAAACAGAGCAAATCCCTGGGGAGGCCCCAGGACTGAGTCCACCCCTTCTCTCCCACAGCCCGCGGGCCTGGAAGTCCTGCCCAGAGTCTGACCCGATCCTCCGGGGCTGGCAGGCGGCGGAGGGGGTGCCAGGAGCTGCCCTGCCTGTTCCCTGAGGGACCAGAAGCTGTGTGCTGGGGGGGGGGGGGGGGAACGTGTGGCCAGGAGCGGGGAGACCTGGCATCGTGCCTGCCCTCCATGGTGCCCACGCACTTTCCCCATTGGGACAGAGGCAGTGAGGCCTGTGGGCTGTGGACGCCCCATTCAGACCCCTAGGGCGTAACATCAGCTCCCACACAGGCGCCTGCAACCCCTGCCCACTCCTCCCCCTTCCCCCCTCCCCCAGAGTATGCTCTCTAGCTGAGGGGGGTGGGGTACTGGGAGTCAACCCTGGAAGCAGACTCCCCATCAGCATCCAGGGGCTAGTGGCTGAACACCCCAATTGCACACCCTCAGGCTGGGCACCCAAAGCGGGTTCTGCCCGCAGGGGGTGACCTGCTCATCCTCCCGCCTCCCCTCCAGTATCTCGGGAGTCACCTCCCAAACAAACCTCCAGCCCCCCATCCTGGCCTCAGGCTGGCTTCTGTGGAGTCCAACCCAACACGGTGGCTGGGCAGGGGTGTGGCGGGTGGGCAGAGAGCAGCACAAGGGGAGACAAGACCCCCCTGTGAGGGCGAATGGTACACGCCCACTTGGTGCCCCATGTTCCCCAAACATGCATTCAGGTGTTGCTGCGGATCAGAGGAGACGGGCATCTCAATGGGTGAGCAGACTGCCCTCCAGGACGCGGGTGGGCCTCACCCAACTAGGTGAAGGTCTGAAGAGAAAAGACTGGGGCTCCTGAGGGAGAATTCTGCTTCTGGCTGCACTTGGACTTGAGCTGCAGCATCAGTGTCAGCCTGCTGGCCCGTCCCAGCCCCAGCCCCAGCCCCACAACTGCATGAACCAGTTTAAAAGAATAAGTCACGCCCTAACCGGTTTGGCTCAGTGGATAGAGCGTCAGCCTGCAGACTCAAGGGTCCCAGGTTCGAGTCTGGTCAAGGGCATGTACCTGGGTTGCAGGCACATCCCCAGTGGGGAGTGTGCAGGAGGCAGCTGATCGGTGTTTCTCTCTCATCGATGTTTCTAACTGTCTATCCGTCTCCCTTCCTCTCTGAAAAAAAAAAAAATCAATAATATATATTAAAAAAATAAAAATCAACATTCTCCCTTAAAAAAAAAAAGAATAAGTCCCTATCTATCTATCTATCTATCTATCTATCTAATACACATCCTATTGCAGGGGTCCTCAAACTACGGCCCACGGGCCACATGCAAATACAAATATTGTATTTGTTCCTGTTTTGTTTTTTTACTTCAAAATAAGGTATGTGCAGTGTGCATAGGAATTTGTTCATAGTTTTTTTTTAAACTATAGTCCAGCCCTCCAACGGTCTGAGGGACAGTGAACTGGCCCCTGTTTAAAAAGTTTGAGGACCCCTGTCCTATTGGCCCTGTTTCTCTGGGGAACCCTCATTAATATACCTTCCAAACCTAAAACACTGTGAGCAGTGAGACATGGCAAAGAAGGAGAGAAACAAACAAGATAGCTCCAGACTCAGCCTCCCTCACAGGCGGCTGGGTGAGCGGTGTGCTGTGCGCGCGCGGGGGCGGGGGCGGTGCGGGGGGGGGGGGGGGGTATTACCCGGCCTAGGACACAGGGACGGGGGAGTCACTGTGCAGACAATGCAAAGGACGACACGGCTCCTGTCCGCAGCCGCAGCTCTCGGCTGACAGCCTGCCTCGGCGCAGCCTGGTGAGGGGCAGCTCAGACCCCAGCTAACTTAGCAGCTCAGCCTGGTGAGGGGCAGCTCAGACCCCAGATAACTTAGCAGCTCAGCCTGGTGAGGGGCAGCTCAGACCCCAGCTAACTTAGCAGCTCAGCCTGGTGAGGGGCAGCTCAGACCCCAGATAACTTAGCCGGCACATGTGACTGCAGTCCCTGGGTCCCCAGGGAGAGAGAAGAACAACGTGTCATCTTAAGCCACTGAGTTTTAGGGTGATTTTTTTGTTTTGTAGAAACAGATGCCAAAACAGGAAGCTTGGAGGGTCTGGAAAGGTGGGTGAGGGGTAGGAAGCTGGGGGTAAGTGTGGGGAAGGGGGGTCTTAGGTTGCCGGTTATTTGGAGGAAACAGGCCAAGGACTTGGGGAACAAAGAGGAGGCCGAGGAAATCTGGGTTTCAGAGTTTGGGGAAGGTCAGAGGATCAGGACTGGCTCCAGCTGGGGCCCTTCACGTAGGAGCTGGTGATGCAAAAGCCCTGGGGCTCCTTGGCCTGAATTTCCACGGTGCATTCGGCTGGTACCTCTAATCTGATCGGTGAGCGTGTCTGAGCGTCGCCTCTGTGTTCCTTCAAACCTTCCGCAGGAGGCTGTTCACTGTCCTCCAAAACCCAATCTTCCCCGTTCCCTTTCAAATCCTCCATGAACTTTAGCCGATGACTTAGAATACAACTTCCCCCAGCTCCTCTGGCAGCCAGGCAGGTCTGGTCACTGAGATGCAGAAGGACGTGATCTGGGGAAGTCCTGGGTACAAACTCACAGAGGACGGTGGGTCCGGGCCCTCTCCTCCCGTCTCCATCCTCTGGCTGGAACGATGCCCGGAGGTGGGCCGTCTGGGACGACACAGACCAGGGCCAGACCGGCTGTCAGAGCCACAGGACGGAGAAACCAGGTTTCTTATTGCCCTCATGAAAGAGAGCTGCAGACAGTTACACAAGCGAGAAAGAGAGTCGTCTTATTTAAACCATAATTATTCAGATCGTCTCTTAATCAAAATATTAACGCCCTGGCTGGTTTGGCTCAGTGGATAGAGCGTCCGCCTGTGGACTGAAGGGTCCCAGGTTCGATTCCGGTCAAGGGCACATGCCGGGGTTGTGGGCTCAATCCCCAGTGGGGGGCGTGCAGGAGGCAGCCGATCAATGATTCTCTCTCATCATTGATGTTTCTATGTCTCTCTCCCTCTTCCTTCCTCTCTGCAATCGGTAGAAATATTTAAAAAAATATATTAACAGGAAGCCCTTCTCAGGGCTTACAGACAGACCCCTCTCCAGGTTCTGGACGTCACTCCCTCCGCTTGTCCCTCAGTCTGGGGGTGTTATGCTCCCCCTGCCACCACCCCCCGGGGGGGCTGCCCCATCCCTTGTCCATTTGCCCACACCCTGCACCCCTCGGCTCCCACTCCCTTCTTACACTTGGCCCCCCCCCCCCAGTTCCGGGCCATCGGCCTCCTCCTGGGGTCTTGCTACAGAGTCCTTGCCCTCGAAAGTGCCAACCTGGCCGCCATCTCTGGCCCCCTGCTCAGCGCGTGCCCCCCACTGTGCTGTGATCCCGGTGAGTGCAGGACGTGGGGGCCCCTGCAGTGTCCCCAGCAGAGCGCCAGGCACAGAGCAGGTCCCCAGTGAATAAAGTGAATTAAAGAATCCCAAGGGCCCTGCCGGTGTGGCTCAGTGGGTTGGGCATCATTTAACCAAAAGGTTGCCAGTTGGATTCCCAGACAGGGCACATGCCCCCATTGCAGGCTCCATCCCCAGTAGGGGGCGTGCAGGAGACAGCTGACCCATGCTTCTCTCTCTCTCTCTCTCTCTCTCTCTCTCTCTCTCTCTTTATATTTTTATTGATTTCAGAGAGGAAGGGAGAGGGAGAGAGATAGAAACATCAAAGATGAGAATCATTGATTGGCTGCCTCCTGCACGCCGACCAGGCATATGCCCTTGGTCGGAATCGAACCCGGGACCCTTCAGTCCGCAGGCTGATGCTCTATCCACTGAGCCAAACTGGCTAGCGCATTTCTCTCTTTAAAAATCAAATTTTGAAAACTTTTTAAGAAAGCCCTAGCCAGTTTGGCTCAGTGGATAGAGCGTCGGCTTGCGGACTGAAGGGTCCCGGGGTTCGATTCCGGGCACATGCTTGGGTTAAAGGCTGGATCCCCAGTAGGGGGCGTGCAGGAGGCAGCCAATCAAATGATTCTCATCATTGATGTTTCTATCTCTCTCCCTCTTCCTTCCTCTCTGAAATCAATAAAAATATATTTAGAAGACAAACAAAATAATAATAAAATAAAAGACATGACAACTCAATATGTTTGAATTCTGAGTCAAACAAACCAATGTAAAAAAAAAAAAAAACCTTAAAAAATTTTAAAAATCTGTAAGAAAAATAGAAGAATCCAGGGGCTGGAGGGAGAGAAAAGCTGGTCCCTGCTGCCCAGCTCCCCCAGGGTTTGGTGGCCTAGCAGCTGGGACTCAGGAGGTACAGCAGGTTCCCAGGACCCTGCATTCCTGTCCTGCGGCTGTGGCTCCTGGGGGAATCGGGCCTAAGCCAGCAGGCAGACGTTCCCCAATGGGTCTCAGACTTCGAGAGGGCGCAGGCCGGGCTGAGGGACCCCCACCCACAACCCCAGTGCACGAATGTCGTGCACTGGGCCTCTAGTCTAATATAATTATGATAAAAATGCACAGAAGTTAATATAATATAGTGTATATAATTCTAATAAATTATATGTTAAATTATAATCGAATACAACGGCCCTGTGAACTAGGTCCCATTACTGTTATTGTCCCCATTTTCCAGATGAGGACACTGAGGCACGAAGAAAAGAAATCTCCCTGTGAGGCCGCCCCCTGGGGGCAAGTCATTTAAGTCACTCCCACGCTGACTCCCTTGGACGCCTTCATCCAGGTGGGGATCCTGAGGTTTGGGGGTGAAGGGACATCTGTAAGGTTTTGCATCATCTCGTCCACGTCCCGAGCTCTGGGGACACCCAGCACTGAGCTGAGCCCTTACTCACCCCACCCCCACCCTCCAAAGCGTGTCCCTGTCCCCTGACCTCAGCCCTTCCTTGCCGCTCCCCTCCCCAGCCTCAGCTTCCTGCCCTGGGCAATGGGAGTGCCGCTGGGACAATGGCGGTTTGAATGAGGCTGTGACTGGGAGAGCCCAGCCTGGCATCGTAGGGAGAGAGCCCAGCCTGGCATCGTGGGCTCCGTAACTGCCAGCTGCTGAGGGCACTTTTTGCACAAACTCGTCTCCCAAAATGCTCTTGGCTGCCCTCATCCCCAGCACCCCGCTGCGTCACACCTGCCCCCCACCCCGGGACAGCCCTCTGGGACCCCATCACCCTCCAGCAGCTCCCCCTCTCCTTCGAGGTTCTCCCACGTGTGGCCTCCATGCCCTGACTCAGTTTCCCCAGCTGCCACTCCCTCCTCACTCTGGACCAGCCTGACTCTTGCTCCCACACCCCCCACCCAACAGCTCTCCTCAAATCCTAAATCCCAGGGGTCCCTTCTCCTTCCTCCTCCTCCTCCTCCTCCTCCTCCACCTGCCGCAGCCTTTGACCCTGCGGACCACGCCCTCACTCTGGAAACTTCTCTGGGTTTCATGCGCCCAGGTCACCACCTACCTCTCTGGCGGGTCCCTCTCCATGGGCAGCTCTCCCGTCTTCCATGTGCCCCTTAGAGGTCGGAGCCCCTCAAGGCACTGCCCGCACCCCTTCTCACTCTGCACCCTCTCCCTGGGCAGCCCTCCCCCTCCCGAGGCTTGGTGACACCTCATGGTCAGCAAATGGCTGATCTCCCTCCAGGCAGCCCCTCCCTGGAGTCTCTGGACGCCCCACAGGCACCTCGCCCTCAGCAGCACCCCCCTCAACCCAGCGCCTTCTCCACGCTTGTTCTTCCTCCCTCGCCCCCTGAGCCCTTACTCACCGCCCCCCTCTACCCTCCAAAGCGTGTCCCTGTCCCCTGACCTCAGCCCAGAAAAGACCTCACTCTGAAAACTCCCATCGCCCCTCCTCTGTGTGCCCAGAAGCTGAGGCCATTCCCACTCTGACCTCCGGCTTCTGCTGGAGTTGAGCCAATGGGATCGGGGGAGGGGGGGGCTCCAGTAGGAGACTGGTGGGTGGGAGGAGTAAGTTGGGGTGCTCACTCTGTCCCTCTTCTCTCCTGGGCGGGGGTCGGCGGGGTCTGCGCTCCTCTGGAGCCACAGCCTCAGGGGACTCAGCTCAGGGTGGCCACTGCCCCTCTGCTGGCCGCCCCGGGCACTGCGCTGTCCTTCTGTCCCGGTACCATCCCTTCCATGAACCCTCCCTGGCTGGTCCGAGCGCACCGTCTCTTTCCGGCCAAGGCCCGGATCCATTCTCCCTCTCAACCACCCCCTTTTCCCCACCTTCCTCCCCACCACCCGACTCCGGGACCCCCTCCTCTGCTGCCCCAGGCCCCTCCCAGAGCCCCCAGCCTCCGTTCTCACAGGTAGCCAGAAGGAACGTTTGAAACGTAAATCGGATATCCAGGGCCTGCCCCACTCCACCCCCAGGAAGTCCCTTCCAAAGCTCCCCTTCGCTCTGAGGATAAACTCCAAGCTCCTCAGTGTGGCCGAAAGGCTCCCTGATCATCGGTCCTTTCCAGCTCTCTGCTCTCCTCACGCCCGCACACTCCGTTCATGCTAACCGCTGGCTCGGAAAGGCTGGGGATCCACAAGTCTCCCCCCTATCCCAGCATTCTGAGAAAGCTACTTGCTTTATTGGGGGGAAACCCCCATCAACCCCAGCTCCTGCTCAGGCAAATCTGAGTTCCCAGGATGCCCCGTGTAGAGGAATATTTTGTTGCTGATGGGTTAGGGACGCTCCGGGCCAGGAGTGAGGGCTGGCTGGGGGGTGGGAGGCGAGCTGTGTGGACCTTCTGGGTGGCTGGTTGCATGTGGGTGTGTCCTGCAGAGGAAGGGGGCGGGGGAGGGGGCTGGAAAAAACCCCCAGATTTCCTGGTCTACTCCACAGCTGCGGAAATCCCAAAGTCCTCATTCGCTCCCTCCTCCTGCCTCCCAACTTCTCACCGGAAGGCCGTTTCCCAGGCAGAATTTCCAAGTTTTATGGCAACTTTTACAGAAATCACAGAGAAAGGAGACAGTGACTGGTGCTGGTGAGCTGGGGGAGGAGAAGGGGCGTGGGCGACAGTCTGGGGTGCTGGGCCGGTGCACAACAGGACGACCGGACGCTAAAAACCCGTGGGAAGGGGGCTGTGGGGGTGACGGGGGCTGCGGGGTCATCCTCGGCGCCCCAAGAAGTGGGCCGCACTCCCCACGCCCCAGGTATGTCCTTTGCGCGGGGGAACATCAACAGTAAGAAAACGCAGGTGGCCCACCAGCAGATGGGTGGCCCCCAAAGTTAAAAATGCCCCCCCTAGAGCCCCGGCCCCTGCCCCCCCCCCCCGCCCCCGGTCCCCATCAGGCAGAGATGTGGCAGCATGTGCTGGCTTGTAGGTCCTCTGGGACCCTCGGTCTCCTCTTCGAGGGTCCTGCCCGGGTTGGCTGGCACTGAGGGCACGATGAGCCGTCCGGATTGTCGGGGGGGAATGGCTGGACTCCCTTTGATTCCCGGCCTCCTCCCCAAAGTCGGTTCTCATGGCTGGGGGAGTCGCTGCCCTCTCCAAAGGGAAGTCGGCCACCTCCCTTTCCCCAAGACATGCACCCTCCCGCGACCCCTTCCCCAACACACTATGTACACACAGGCCCCGTCCGGGGCGCGGCTGGGCTCTCGGAGGTAGTGGACGAGAGCGGGGCGCTGGAAGGTGAGAGACGGCAGGTCCCACAGGCGCCCCCTCCAGCTCTGAACCCCGACTGCTCCTCTCCCTTCCCCAAGCCTCGAGAAAGAGCGCGCTCCCAAGAGCCTGATCGGAGAAGCCAGGGAGGTGTGCCCCCCTATGCACGCCCCCCCCATCTCCCTCCCTGGCCTGGGGGCTGAATGGCGCCCCCTGAAGGCGGGGGAAATGGCTGAGATCCTGGATATCCTGGGGTGGACCCGCCTCCTTCAAGGGCCCCAGGGAGGGCGAAGTTCCGAGGCCCTTCCCCTGGGGGGGTCCTGGAGGGAGGGAGTCAGGGCTGGGTGTCTGGGGAGGGTCCCTGAGGGCGGGGCCTCGAGGCGGCACCCCCCCCCCAGGGGTGCGGATGGGCTGGAGGGGGTGCCGAATAGGAGGAGGGCCTGGGAGGCTCCGAGGGGAGGGGAGGGGCTGTCGGGGGGGCCGCGGGCTGGGGAGGCTGAGTCCGGGCCGGAGGCCGCCTCTCCGGAGGCCGGGGAGCGCGCGTGTGGCCGCCTCGGGGGGAGCCGAGTCTGGGGGCGCTAGAAGCCCCGGATGTGGCAGTACGCCTCGAGGCTGGCGAAGAGGATGTAGAGGAACCAGAGGCCGAGGAAGAGCGCGGTGGTGGCGATCTTGGGGCCGCGCGGGCCGCCCAGCTCGCCGCCGATGTGCGGCCGGCGCCGGTAGAGCAGCACGGCGATGCCCACGAAGGCGAAGACGGTGAAGAGCGTGACGGAGAAGGCCAGCGTGCCCGTGCGCACCTCGAAGGGGCGGCCCTGCACCGCCCAGTACACGGCGGCCACCGACCAGGCCACGCCCAGGCCCAGGAACACGTTCACCGCGTTGGAGCCGGTCACGTTGCCGATGGACGCGTCCGCGCATTGGTCCTGCAGCGCCGCCACCTTGCTGGCGAAGGTGTCTGCGGGCAGAGACACGCGCGGGTCACCCCGGCCCTGGCGTGGACCCGTCCCCTCGCCTGCTGCCCCTCGGACACACAGCCTCCCCGTGCCCCTGGGTGGCCCCGTGCCCCAGGCTCCGCCTCCCCCCTCCCCCCTGCGGCCCTGGGGGCACCCTGTGGTAGGCAAGGGCTGAGGCCCTGATCCCACCCAAGAGGGAACGTCTGTGGCCATCCCTATGCCTGCTCTGCAGGACCAACCGCCTGCTTCTGTAGAACTCGCTGCCCGATTTCCCTGGGACTCGCTTCCTGCTTTCTATGGGGACTTGCCTGCATTCACTGGGATCCACTGCCTGCTTTCTTTCTTTAAAAAAAAAAACACAAATTTTTTTATTGATTTCAGGGGGGAAGGGAGAGGGAGAGAGAGATGGAAGCATCCGTGATGAGAGAATCATGGACCGGCTGCCTCCTGCACGCTCCCCCACTGGGGATCAAGCCCACAACCCGGGCCTGTGCCCTGACTGGGCATGGAACCGTGAGCTCCTGGTTCAAAGGTTGATGCTCAACCACGGAGCCACGCCGGCCGGGCCTCTGCCTGCTTTCTGTGTGACCCGTTGTCTCTTTCTGTGGGACCCGATGCCCGCTTCCTGTGGGACTCGCTGCCTGATTTTCCTGGGATCCGCTCTGCATCCTACGGAGCCTGCTGCCTGCTTTCCATGGGCCCAATGGGCTGGTTGCCACCAGGCCGGGTCAGGTCAGTGCCAGGCTCCACCCCGGGCAACCCCTTTCCTGTCCACTCCCCACGTGGTTTCTGTCAAGCAGGGGCCTGGCCTCTGCGGCCCCACCCACTCCCGAACGTATGGCTCACAACTCCGGCCTCTGGTCCGGAGGGCAGGCTTGGAAAGGCCAACCTTCCCCAAGGGCAGCACCACCACCTGCCTGGTGACCACAGCGACGTGGAAACCGAGGTTTTGGCCTCCCCACCCACCGGGCCTCCCTCCTCCTGCAGGAACTTGAGGCTCTGACACCCCGTGTTGAAGGGACTCTCGCTCTCGGGTCTATTTGGGAAGAGGGGATGGTGGCCGCCGCCTTTTAATGGGACATCAGCGATGGTCTCTGAAACGCCACCATCTTATTTGTATGGCACCCCCGCCTTCAACCTCTCATTTCTACTCGGCTCCCTCATCTTCGCGAAAGCTTCAAAACTCACTGGCCTGGTTCCTCTCCTGCCCAGCAACAGAGTTCTATCTGGTTCCTTGGCGGGGGCAGGGGAGAGAAGGGGAAATTAATGTCCTGCTTCTATGGAATCCATCATCAGGCTTCCAGCATTGCCTACCTCCTGAGTTCCACCTGGTGGGGCACTCCCCCTGGTTGCTTTGGGGACTCCACTCACAGTGAATCTGGGCCCCCCACCTGTCTCTATTATCCACCAGGATACTCCTCTGGGACCCCCCAACATGCGTTCTGGACGATCCTATCGGCTCATTTCTGCAGGACCCTTCTCTGAGGCCTCACTGCCTGGCCTCTCCCAGACCCCAGCCCGCTGGTGGTCCCCAGACGGTTACCGGGGATGGAGGTGCCCAGGGCCACGAAGACCACAGCGTTGACGGAGTCCTTGAGGCCCACGGTGCAGCCAAAGTGGGAGGCAAGGTCGCCGATGAGGGCGGTGAGCAGGCCGATGACCAGGATGCAGACGCCGAAGCAGGCCCAGCCGTGGCAGTACTCCGTGGGGGGCACGCAGGCGAACAGCACCTTCCAGAACACCGTCAGGAAGTGCATGACGTAGTCAAAGCACGAAGGCAGCCGCTCCTCCCGGGACCCGTCCTCCTCCTCCTCCTCGTCCCCTGTGGGCACACGACCCAGCTGGGGCACACACCCATGCCTCCTTCCTCGCCTGCAGCCCCACTCTGTTCGACTTCCGGACAGCCAGTCCCATAAAACGAATCGCTTTCCCAGGATCCCTTGCAGCTAGGTGTGTCCATGTCAGCAGCTAAGAACAATACTTTCCCAGGATCCCTTGCAGCTAGGAGAACGTTAGGCCCAGGTGAAAATATTTACTTTCCCAGAATTCCTTGCAGCTAGGAAAACATTAGGCCTAGGTAAAAATATTTACTTTCCCAGAATCCCTCTAAGTTTCAGGAGGCCGAATGCCCAGTTGAAAATATCCAGCTTCCCAGGATCCCTTGCTGCTAGGGGTGGCCACATCCCTTTACAGCTACTGACAGCCATGTAGAAACATTCACAGGTAGACATATTCTGCAGGAAGAAGTGTTCAGTTCCTTCGACTCATTGCAGCTGACAGTAGCCACACGCTTGATTTCCCAAAATTCCTTGCAGGTAGAGAGAGCCATGTATCCAGCTACCAGTCACTCTCCCAGAATCCCTTAAGGCTAGCAATGGCCATGTCCTCAGGTGAAAATATTCACTTTCCCTAAATTCCTTGCAGCTAGTAGTCCTAAGCTAAATACTGGCTTTTCCAGAATCCCTTGCAGCAGTGGCCATGTGACCCCGTCTGGCAATGAGGCCTAAACAGAGGGTTTCTGGAAATACCTAGCTTTCCTGATAGGGGCGGGGTGTTGTGGATGTGTCTTCTGAGCCTTGTGAAGGGCCCGTCATTCTTAGAGTCGTCTGTGTCAGCTATTGCGACCAAAACCAACCCGCTTTTGACCTGCAGTGACTTGTGTGATGAGAAGGCACAAATGACAATTTGTCCGCCTCGCCCTAAACTGACAAGCACAAAGCAATGAATGAAGAGCAAGGAGCACACGAGTATGCCAACCCAACATCTGGAAGGCTGCTGCTAAGAGACCCCGTGACCCCTGACCGGTCACTCAGAACAAGTCGGGGATAAAAGGCAGGCGGCCACCAAATTATGAAGCCACTTCCCGTGGTGCAGCCCAGTGGCTCCGCAGAATGTCAGCTGCAGAGGCTGCCCGGGGGCAGTGGGGGCCATGAGAGCTGGACGGGCTCGGGGATTCGGGTCAATTATATCTTCCCCACTTTCAGTCACTTGCCTTGTTAAGAAAATAAATGATTGAATTTGTAGATGCTTCATTAAGTGGTTGTGTGGGGTTTTGGGTGTTCTGCATGTTACATCTCAAAGAGGGAGGTTTCTGCTGTGACCCCAAGTTAAGTGGAATTGGAAACTCAAACGCGACAGGCCTGCTGCCCCTGGCTGATCCCCTGCTTCCTCTCTTCCTGCCTGGAATACAGACTCGACATCTGGAGGGGCAGCAGCCATTTTGCAACCACGAAGCAAAAGCTGAGAAATAAGGAAGTGGCCTGGGGATTTAATGACATTATTAAGCTGCTGCTAACTTGCCTCCTGCAGATTTTTTTCCTCCTGTGAGGAAAATAAACTCGTGTGCTTACGCCACCTGTGGTCGAGTTTTCTGTGACTTGCCACCGAGCGCACCACTCACTGACCACAGGGAGACACGGCTAAGGCCAAAGCATGGAGGACACACTCCTATTTGCATCTGAAGACGCAGCTCAGAAGCCTCCTCCTCCAGGAAGCTCTCCTGAACTTCAAGCTGGGCCAGGCCCCCTCCCTGTGCAGCTCCCGGAGGGCCCCAGTCCGGCCCTTCCCATTCTGGGTTGTCACTCTTGTGACAGGTCTGTCCCCCACACGGGACTGTGAGCTCCACGAGGGCAGGGCCTGAGCTGTCATGGTCATCTCTGTCCCCAGGAGTGTCCTGTACGGGGCCGGGGGGCCGGGGACCCCTCAGAAGGAGATGTCAGAGGATGTGGCCTCGCGGGGAGACACCACCTCGTTTCTATTAGGCCTCCCATCTGCTGTCTCAGCTGCTGCCTGCTGCTTTTCTATCCCCGAAGCCTGGTGTCTGTGGGTCCCACCTCTGACCGGGGTCTTTCCAACCACAGTTCTGTGTTTCGGTTCCCACTGGATAGGCCTCCCGGGGGGGACACTGGTGCTGTGCAGGGGACATAGCCCCGAGCCCCACCGCAGCTCTTTCTGGATTCCCGGGGGGGGGGGGGGGGGCTTCAGGCCAGTCCCGCCTCTATCTCTGGGTCTGTTTCCCCAATGTGTACCCCAGACTGTGATCCGAGTGTCATAGTGTCTCTGACCACAGGGGGGCAGTCGGAAACCGTCTGAGGCCTAAGGAGGGTGGACACCTTACAGGGGGGTGCAGCTGGGTGCTGTGGTGACTGTCTCCATGGCAACAGAGGAGCCCAGGCTCTATCTGGGGCGGGCAGGCCTTTTAACCTGTTTCCACCCTCCCATCTCCGCAGGAAAGCCTGGGCGGACTCCTCCTGCCCCCTCCGACTCTGTCCGCCTTTTTCTCTGGGTCTATCTGCCCCTCCCTGGCCCCCTGCAGTTTACCGACTTCGCTCTCTAGGTCCCATTTCCTCCGCCTCTGTCTTTCTCCCGTGAGTCTCTTTGTGTGCCTGTCTGTCTTGTTGGTCTCTGATCTCCATCTTTTCTTTTGTCTTCCTGTACCTGTTTCTTTCCTTTTCTCTTTGTCTGTCCCTCTCAGTGTCTTTCCTGTGCTTTTCTTTCTCTCTCTCTCTGTCTTTCTCTCCTTGTCTCTCTCTCCCTCCGTCTTTCCACGCATTTCTCTCTGTGTCTCTCTCTGCCCGCCCCTCCCTCTTCTGTCTCTCTCTCCTCCCTCCCCACTTACCTGCGCTCACCGTAATTGCCTCTAAAAACTGCTCCCTCCATGAATGGGTGCCAATCACCAAAGCCAAGTTCGTTTTCTTGATGAGTTTATCCACTGTGTTCTGGGGATGAAAGGGCAGGAAGAGATTGTTGTCCGCGATCACCCAAGACTACCCCATGAGGGGGACTGGGGTTGGGGGCCCACACCCCATGCTCAGCGGCCCCCAACCTTCCATACCCCAGGGCTACTAGCAAAAGGGGAAAGGGAGGCGTGTGCTGTCCGTGGTGCTAATGGAGGGACCTGGAGGGTGGCTCTGGACCCTTGATTGCCCCTCTCTTGTGACCCTCATAGTTGGTCTCCTCTTAGACTCTCTCCACGGAAACAACTCAAGCAAAACCCCAAGACAGGGAGGCCCCAGAAAATCACCTTAAAGTCATACGACTCTTCAATGATGACCTCCAGCCGGCAGTTTTCCCCAAGAACCGGCTTGCCCATCTCTGCTATCCTCCGAGCCTCCTCCTCCTCCGCTGTCAGCTTCCTGTCCCCGTCCCCTGCAGCATGAGGGATGAGGGTCAGACTCCAGGGAGGCCTAGCTAATTGGGCCTGTGATGCCTTCACTGTCTGTGACCTCTGGAAAGCCACCTGGTGACACCCCTCCAGCCTGCTCCAGCCTCCTATCTGACCATCATCTTCCCCAGCTCCCGCCCCAGCTCCCATGGCTAATCCACAAGGTTCAGTTGGTGGGCTCTGAGGTTCCTATGGTGGGCACTGTGTGGCCTTGGGCAATGCTTTAGCCTCTCTGTGCCTCAGTGTTCATATCTATATAATGGACACAATAATAATACCTCCCTTATAAGGTAATTGCAAGAATTAAAAGAATTAATTCATGTTAAGTGTTTAGAACAGTGCTTGGCACATGACAGTCAGAAAAGCTATTTTCTTTATTATTATCACTGACATCATCACAACTCTTGAGGGAAGAGGACTGGTCTCTATATCGAAGCTCTGAAAACATCCTAGAGTATGACTGAGAGAGTGAAGAAAAAGGGGTGACCCAATTCAGTACAAATCTTGGACCTAGACCCCTATAGCTGGCCCTGAATTCATTTGTCACCCTAAAGTATGTTGATCCTTTGCTCCAAGCCCAGCACCAACCCTAACTCTCTGAAGAAAGCCACCCACCGGGCAGCTACACTCTCAGGAAACATTGCCTGAGCAAGAAATGACGTTTGTGCTCATCTCCTGGGATTTGGGGCCTGTTTGTTACAGCAGCGTGTATTACTTACCCTGACTATTACAATCTTTTGTCCATAACCATAACCCCAACACCAATTCTATTCTCTCACTATCTCCAAGTCACTGACCCTATAGCCTCAACTCTCACTCCAGTCTCGGACCCTGACCCTAATTTTACTCACAAATCTGAACACCAGCTTTCATCTGAACTCTAACTTTGACCAAATCTTAATCCTTATCTCAAATCCTAAGTCCACCCCAGTCCTAATTAACCCCAAACCTGACTCCCTCTGACCTCACCGCAGACCCAGTTTGGATTCTATGAATTACTCCCCGCCCCTCTGACCTTGACTACAAACAAAACAATCTTGGTCTCTGAACCCCAGGCTATAACCCCAAATTCAACTGGCCCTACCAACTCTAAGGCCAGCTCCATCCCTCACCCAAGTCTCCTTGTATCTCACCTTCACCCTGCCTCAAACCTCACCCGGAAGAGCAGCTCGAGGCCCTGACCCTCCCTGACGCCCCCTCCACGGCCCCCCTTTCTGGTAAAGCCAGGAGGGAAACTCCACTCACCTTGATTGAGCAGCAGAGCTGGGGAGAGACAGACAGAGAGAAAGTGAGATCGCTTCCCTGGGAAGCTCAGATCCATGAGTTTGAAGGAGCACCCACAGTGGACCCCCCAAGGCCCCCGCACCCTGGACCGTTCATCTCTCCCACAGCCCACCCCTCAGCCCTCACCTGAGATCCCTCGCTTAAGCCACTGCGGCTGGCCCAGCTCGATGAAGAAATTATCCTTTTTCTCATATTCCTCGTCATCCACGATCTTCACCTGAAGAGTTTTCCTGGGCGGGCGAAGCAGGACACGGGGCATGAGGCCCCTCCCCCGAGCCTCCCATAACGTCCCTGTCAGCCACCCTGTTCCTTGAGCCCCGCTGTGTCCCGGGTCCCGTCACCTCATTCAGTCCTACAACCATCCTCAGAGGTAGGCTCTCTCTTTCTCTTACTATCCCCATGTGACAGGCACAAGCCCAGAAGCCGCCGAGGAAGCTGAGGCTTATTAAAGAGCGTCCCGAGGGTTCCGATACGACCCAAGTTACATCCGGTCCTTCCTCTGCTCAGGGCATTCAGGCGGTTCCCCTCTCAGCCGGGGTCCAGGCCAGGGTCCGAGTGGCCCGCAAGGCCCCGTGCCATGTGGCTCTGGTTCCCTTTCTGGCCTCACCGCACCCCCACGCCCCCTTGCTCACTCACCCCAGCTACACTGGCCTCCTCACTGTCCCTGGAACAACCAGCCTCAGGGCCTTTACATGGCTGTTCCTCCCACCGAGAACACTGTTCCTCCAGGCTCACGCCCTCACTCCTCTAGTTCTCAAACTCCACCTGTTTCTTTTCTTTCTTTTTTAAAAAATTTTTTTTTGTTGATTTCAGAGGAGAAGGAGAGAGAGAAAGAGAGAGAGAGAGAGAGACATCAATGATGAGAGAGAATCATTGATTGGCAGCCTCCTGCACGCCCCACAATGGGGATGGAGCCCGCAACCAGGCATGTGCCCTGACGGGGAATCGAACCGTGACCTCCTTGTGTTCATAGGTCAACGCTCAACCACGGAGCCATGCGGGCCAGGCTCCACCTTCTTTTTCAATGAGGCCCATTAAAGGAGGTCCTTTACTACCAAAATCCGCCCCTGCCCGCCCCCCAGCATCCCGAACCCCTTCTGTGTTCTGTTGTCTTTGTCCTAGCACACCATCTAGGCTAGGGCGTGCACTTATTTGGTTTATGCTTTGCCATCTGCCTCCTGGCATTAAAAGGCAACTTCCACCAGGGCCGTGACCCGTGTCCATTTACGTTCTCTGCTGACTCGCCAGCGCCTAGGGCAGGGCACCTTCCACAGACCTCTGTTAACTCGAACCCTTCGGCCCAAGAGACCGCCAGCTGCCTGCCCCCTGTCCTGTACACATCTGGAAGGCTAGCCGAGCGCTCAGTGACTCCCTCGGCTCCCCACTGCTATGGTAACCGGGGTGTGGCAGGGGAGGAACGGACAGATGTTATCCCCCTCCCCTCCAGGCACACAACCCACCCCTCTGCCACAAAGACCCACAACCCCAGAAAGCCCACACGCTGCACTGGCAGCGCTTTCGGCGGCAGGAACCACAAGGCCCAGCCCCAGAGCCCAGGCACACAAACACCGGCCCACACAGCCACCCAGAGAGGAAGCTCCGCCAATCACACCGCCCCCATCCGCACACCATCGCACCCGCAGCCATTCCCTGTGCAAGCGGCCAAGTCGCGGGGACCAGATGCCCGTGAACACGACGCCCCCACCACAGCCGGGCGACAGGGCCAACCTACAGACCCTGGTGTTACCAGGCAGCCTCTCCTCCCGCAGACCTCCCTCGTTATGCCTTTTGGTTCTGTTTATTTTTATTCCCTTCAATCTCTCTCTCTCTCTCTCTCTGCATCTCGGCATCTCTTTCAATCTCCCTGTCTCTGCCCATCTCTCAGCCTCCCTCTGTCTCTACCTCTCTGTCTCTCCGTCTCTCCGTCCCTGTCTCTGGCTGTGACCCTCTCTGCCTCAGTCTCTCCGCAGCCCTCTGCCTTTCTTTATCTGTTCTCTGTCTGGCTCTCAGTGTCCACAGAGTGGAACAGCCGTGTCAACACAACTCAAGCAAAAGGGTCTCCACAGGCCCATCTCAACACACGACAGACCCATCTCAACACACAAGTGCACAAGTCACAATGACACCGATGCAAAGACAGACACACACAAAGCGGTCATGCGGGGACGTCCGCCCACCGCCACCCTCTCCTGCTCTCAGCCTATTTTCACTTTTCTGTGGGTGCAAAGAATCGCCGGCCCCCACCTCAGGCGGGGGCTGGAGCTGTCCTGGTGCTGAAGAGCCTTGGCGAGGAGCAGGATCGGCTGAGACACGCTCCCCACACACCCTGACCCACGCGGAGAGCGGCTGACAGGGTGACCCGCCGACAGGGAGACACACACACACACACACACACACACACACACACGCCCACTCTCTCACAGACATGCCACGATCCACCGACACGCAGTGACTGACACGCAGTGACACGTACACCAACTGGTGCCCTGACAGGCATGGCCTCAGGGGACCCAGGGGGAGACACCCCAACTGGTAGGGACAGCAGGAGGGACTAGAGCGAGACGAGGGCAGGGCTTGCTGAGATCAAGGAGGAAGCCTTCCCCCAGCCTGACTCTCCGTCCCCCTCACGCCTGCCCTCCTGTGTCCTGGAAGCTCCCCTCTCCCGCCCACTGTGGCCTCTGACCTCAGACCCATTCCCTTCTCCTGCTGCTTCCTGTTGTCTCTCGCTACCCGACCTCTTTTTTCTCCGTTGCTTCCCCAGGACCTCTCCTTCCCCGAGTCCCTCCGAGGCTCCCGTTCAGAATATCTCTCATCTCCTTTCAGTCTTCCTTCATCTCAGTCCCTCAATCTCTCCCTCTCCCTCTCCTTTTTTTTTAAATGTCTTTGATTGTAGAGAGAGAGGAAGGGAGAGGGAGAGAGAGAGTGAGAGACGTTGATCAGATAGCCTTCCGCACCAGGAATCGGGAACCGAACCCCTGGGAATTGAACCGGCGACCTTTCGGTGCCCAGGACAACGCTCACCCAACGGAGCCACGCTGGCCAGGGCTCCTCGGCCGCTCTTGCTGTATCTGTCTCTCCGTTTCCTTCTCTTTGTCTCTAAGTTTCTGTCTCTCCCATGCTCTCTGTGTCTCTTTTTTGTCTGCTTCTCTCTCTCTGACTCTGTTACCCTGGCTCTGCCTCTCCCTCTCTCCGTCTTTCTCCAGGTCTCCTCTGTCTCTCTGTCTGTCTGTCTGTCTCTTCTTGCATCCTCTCCCCTCCACGGATGGTGCTCTGAGCCCCCAACCCAAGTTCTCAGCCCCAGCCAGACAGACAGAACGATGGAGAGGTATGGAGAGAATTCATTACTGAAATATTACCCGGCCGGAGAGCTGGATACAGAGATGGAGAGATGAACAGAGACCCGGGGCGAGACTGCGGGAGTGGGAGGCGGCAGGGACGCACAGGGGAGAGCGGGAGAGCGGCGAGAAGCTGGGCGGAGGCCAGGCACAGAGGTGGGGGGAGGAGGGGAAGGAGCGCGGTGGGGGCTCTGCTCGGTGGGAGGAGCGTGGGCGGCAGGAGGAGGGAGACAGACGGGCGTGCGGGGGCGGCGGAAGGGAGCGGCGAAGGGGGACAGGCGCGCGCAGCAGCCCCGGCAGGCGGGTGGGGGAGGTGAGGCTGCAGGCACCCCCGGGAGACTCGGGCATCTGTGTCAGGCCGTGGCCGGGTGTCTGGGCGTCAAAGCAGCCCTGTTTCAACGTGCCTGTCTGTGACATTTTGTGTCTGTATGTTGCTAGTGCGTGTGTGTGTGTGTAAGTGTGTGTTGGTTGTGTCTGTGTGTCTACAGATGTCTGCCTGTGCACCCAGCCCCACTCCCCAGGCTCCACGCCACCTTCCCAAACCCCAGCCCCCCAGTTTCCCAGGCCCTGCCGCCCCCTTCCCCGGTCCCCATATGGCTACTCAGTCTTTTCCCAAAGCGTTGCCCACATTTCACTCGGTCCAGTGGTTCTCAACCTTCCTGATGCCGCGACCCTTTAATACAGTTCCTTATGTGGTGACCCCCAACCATAAAATTACTTTCGTTGCTACTTCACCACTGTAATGTTGCTACTGTTATGAATCGTAATGTTAATATCTGATCTGCAGGATGCATTTTCATTGTGCGAGACCCACAGGTTGAGAACCGCTGCTTCGGTCTCTCATTTCTCCAGGTTCCACCTGCTCCCCACAAGCCCCGCCCCACCTCCTTATGCCCCGCCCTCTCCCGCTGTCCAGGTCCATTTCCTCGAGTCCCTACCCAGACTCCACCCATGCCATAGCCCTGTCTCCATTCCACAGACTCACCCTCCACTCCGTCCTCTTCCCACCTCCACGGGACCCTCCCCTCGTCTCCGCAGGCCACACTCCATCTCCACCAACTACCGATGAAGTCTCCACACTCCTCTGCCCAGGCCCTTCTCCTGCTCTTCCCTGACCCTCCCCCCAGTCCCCACTTCTCCCCAAACAACCAGTTTCTCCCAGGCCCCACCCACGTCCCTTCCTATCATCTTGGCCACACCCCATCACTGCTGTCTCCTCCCTCCTCTCTCCTGACCCTGCTCCTCTCTGTTCCCTGTCCATCTACCCGGACCTTTCCATGTCACCAGCGCGGACCTACCCAGGCCCCACCCACAACCAGACCACGCCCATCCCCACCACCACGCCCCGCCCACTAGCAGCCCACCCGCTCATTCCCCTTCCCGGGCATGGCCCCGCCCCTCCAGCAGGCCCCGCCCCCAGTCAGCCCGCCCCTCCAGCAGGCCCCGCCCCAGTCAGCCCCGCCCCTCCAGCAGGCCCCGCCCCAGTCAGCCCCTCCCCTCCAGCAGGCCCCGCCCCCTCCAGCAGGCCCCGCCCCTCCCCGGACCCCCAGGGGGAGGCGGGGGGGGGACCCTGCGCTCTCACATGGTCTCGTCGTCGCCGAACTCGAGCTCCCCGCACGCGTCCTCGTAGTGCACGCCGCCGCCGCGCGCCGTGCCGTCCACCGTGCGGTAGGGGAGGCGCACGGTGCCGCGCGCGCCCGAGCTGCGCACGACGCGCACGTCCACGGTGCCCATGCACTCGCTCACGTGCAGCAGGCGGTCCTGGAAGGAGAAGATGCCCGCGTGGTCGTCGTCCAGGATGGTGACGGTGGCCAGCAGCGGCGCCACCAGCCGCCCTTTGGGCCGCCCGCCGCCGTCGGGCTCGAACATGCCCTGCGCGTCGCCCACGCGCAGGTTCAGCAGCCGCACGAAGAAGTGCTCGTCCTCCTCGAAGATGTCGTCGTCGATGATGCCGATGCGCAGCTCCTTCAGCGTCTCGCCCGGCTTGAACACCAGCGTGCCCTCGCTGCAGCGGAGGGGCGGGGAGAGAGGGGTGAAGGGGAGGCGGTCTACAACGGGGGGCAAAGGCAGTCAGGGAAGACTTCCCGGAGGAGGAGGCAGTGCCACGGGACAGCTCTCAGGCATGAGAGTGGACAGGCATTCAACAAGTAATACGGAGGGGGAATCAGGTGGGCTGCCGGCGGGGAGGGGATGCAGGAGGGGAACAGGGCAGAGTTGGTCCAGCATTATACAGATAATGATGACTGTGAAATCAGGGCGGGCTTCCTGGAGGAGGCTTCTGTGGGCAGGAGTTCGCCAGGCAGAGGGGACAGCACATGCAAAGTCCCAAGATGGAGAGAGAATCTGGAGGGTTCCATAGTCATGAGTTTCAAACCGTAATGTGCACACAAATCACGTGGGGATCCTGTTAAATGCAGGTTCTGGTTCCGTAGCTGCGGGTTTCAAAAACTCTGCATTTCGAATTAGCTCCCAGGGGATGCAGACAGTCCCCGTCAATGGACCACCCTTGGAGTAGAAGCGCTGCAGGGCCCAGGACTGACCTTGTCAGGCTTCTGACAAACCCCTCTGTGTTCCCGGGGACCCCCAAGAGAAAGACCACATTCCTGAACTTGGCATCATTCATTCGTTCATTCATTCATTCATTTAACAAACACTCCGTGAGCACCTGCTCTGCCCTGTGCTGGGCCCTGCTGGGAACACAGCGGGGAACAGGCTGTCTTCACAGAGCGCACAGCCTCATGGCAGAGCCTATCACGGTGACAATTACACATTTAACGATTTAATTGCAGTTGCTTCGTTCAACCAATATTTATTGGGCACCTGCTGTGTGTGCCAGGCACTGTTCTAAGTGCTGGGGAAACAGCAGTAACACCAGAGCAGCGGAGAGTTTTAGTGCAGGAGATGAATAACAAACATGACTTCAGGTGGGGACGGTGCCGTGGAGAAAACAGAGGGAGAGGGTGGAGAGTGAGGGGGGCGTGCCGTGTTAGGGTGGTCGGGGAAAGCCTTGCCGAGGAGCGCACATCTGAGCAGAGACCTGAGGAGGGAGCCAAGTGGAGGAGATCTGGAGAAGAGTATTCATGTTAAAGGGAACAGCCCGTGCAAATGTCCTGAGGCAGCAGCGGCCCGGAGTGTTTGAGGCCAGTGTGGCTGCAGTGGAGGGAGCAGGGGGGAGAGGGGGGCAGATGACGTCACAGGGGGAACAGGAGCAGGTGGCGTAGGCCTTGGTGCGCCACGGTGAGGGCTGTGGCCATTCGTCCAAGTGAGATGGAAACGGCGGGAGGCCTCTGGGCAGCGGAGGGAGGTGGGCTGGCTTATGTTTAAACATGTCACTGAGGGCACACAGGATGCTCTACAGTGGGGTGGGAGAGGGTGCGAGGCAGTGACATTAGCTTAATCAGGGGGAGCTGTGAGGGGACAGGGAATGAGTGGGCTCTCCCTGGTGGAGCTGTAGGCAGCAGAGTGACTCTGGGGTGTCAATTCATCTATAAAACCTTTAATTTTCCCTCCCACCCCTCCCACCATGCACCTCAGGGACTCGGCTCCGGTTCTGAAATGCACTATATGATCGATAAGTGTTCACTATCGTTAATTATCACTTTCAGAAGAAAGGGGTCCTGGGCTCCAGTTCTCCAAGGGAAGCCCAGCCCTGTGGGAGGGGCAGAGGGACCCCAAGGTTCTGGCAAAGCGGTAGAACCAGACGACAAGACCCCGAGTGGAGGAACGTGGACGCCGTTGCCAGAGCCCGCTGGCCCCTGAGGACTCTGTCCATGGTGGCTGCGACGCCCAGCCCGTGGGCCAACCTGCACCCAGCAGGGCCGGCCCCGGGCCCGCTGGAACTTGGGCAGTTAGGATGCTGCAGCCCCCTGAGCCTCAGTTTCCTCGACTTAAAATGCAGCTAATAATAGTGTCTACCTCATGGTGCTGTGATAAGAAAGGAGTTAGCCCAGCAGGCGTGGCCCAGTGGTTGAGGTTGACCTACGAACCAGGAGATCACAGTTTAATTCCCAAAAGGGCACAGGCCCGGGTTGCAGGCTCGATCCCCAGTAGGGGGCGTGCAGGAAGCAGCCAGTCAGTGATTCTCTCTCATTGCTGTTTCTATCTCTCTCTGCCTCTCTCTTCCTCTCTGAAATCAATAAAAATATGTCTTTAAAAAAAGAGAATTGCGTTAATACAGGAAAAGCACTCAACAAAAGCTAGCTAGTGATATTTACATATTAATATTAGAATCTCAGGATCCTAACGTTGTGGGGTGTTAGAAATGTAAACTTATTAACAAACAAGAGCTGGTAAGGATGTGGAGACAAGGGAACCCTCAGCTGTTGGTGGGAATGCAAATGGGTGCAGCTGCTATGCAAAACAGTGTGGAGATTCCGCAAAAGGTTAAAAAAAAAATAGAACCGCCTTATGACCCAGCAAGTTCACATCTGGGTATTTATTTAAAGAAATCCAACGCACTAGTTTGAAAGCAATATACATCTCTATGTTCATTGCAGTGGTATTTACAACTAGAGGCCTGGTGCATGAAATTCATGCACTGGGGGGGGGGGGGATGGAGTCCCTCAGCCCAGCCTGTGCCCTCTCACAGTCTGGGAGCCCTAGTCCGACATCCTTAACAGTGCTGTGGAGACGGGAGAGGCTCCCACCACCGCTGCTGCACTAGCCAACTGTGAGCTGATCTTCTAGCTGAGTAGTGCTCCCCCTGTGGGAGCGTGCACTGACCGCCAGGGGGCAGCTCCGGCATTGAGCATCTGCCCCCTGGTGGTCAGTGTACATCATAGCAACCGGTTGTTCTGCTGTTGGGCCGAAACCGGCTCTCCAACATCCCCCAGGGGGTCCTGGATTGTGAGAGGATGCAGGCCAGGCCGAGGGACCCCACTGGTGCACTATCGGGCCAGGGAAGGATGCAGGAGGTTGGCCAGCAGGGGAGGGACCAGGGGAGGGCTTCAGGGCATGTCTGGCCCATCTCGCTCAGGCCCGATTGGCTGGATCCCAGCAGCAAACTAACCTGCTGGTCAGAGCATCTGCCCCCTGGTGGTCAGTGCACATCATAGCGAGTGGTTGAGCACCTTAGCATATCATTAGCATATTATCCTTTGATTGGTTGAATGTCCAACTGAACGACCGGACACTTAGCATATTAGGCTTTTATTATATAGGCTAGCCAAGATATGGAAGCAACCTAGATGTCCATTAATAGATGAGTGGATAAAGGAAATATGGTACATATACACAATGGAATATTACTCATTCATAAAAAAATAGTGGAATCTTACCATTTGTGACAAGATGGAGGAACCCAAAGGGTATTATGCTGAGTGACATAAGTCAGTCAGAGAAAGACAAATACCATAAGATTTCCCTTATATGTGGAATCTAAAAAACAGAGTAAATGAACAAACAAGACAGAAACAGACTCATAGGTACAGAGAACAGACTACTGGCTGCCAGATGGGAGGGGAGTGGGTGTCTGGGAGGAAAAGGTGAAAGGAATAAGAAGTACAAACTGGTAGCTACAAAACAGTCATGGGGATGTGAAGTACAGCATAAGGAATAGAGTCAATAATATTTTAATAACTATGTATGGTGCCAGGTGGGTACTCGACTTATTGGGGGAATCACTTTGTAAGTTTTATAAGTGCCTAACTACTATGTTGTACACCTGAAACTAACAGAATATTGAATGTCAATTGTAATTGAAAAAATTAAAAAAAATCGATTGACCCAACCCGTGTGGCTCAGTAGTTGAGTGAAACCTATGAACCAGGAGGTCACAGTTTGAGTCCCGGTCACGGCACATGCCCGGGTTGCAGGCTCGATCCCCAGTAGGGGGCAGGCAGGAGGCAGCCGATCAAAAATTCCCTCTCATCAATGTTTCTATCTCTCTCTCCCTCTCCTTCCTCTCTGAAACCAATAAAAACATATATATATATTTTTTAATATATTTTATTGATTTTCCACAGAGAAGAAGGGAGAGGGATAGAGAGTTAGAAACATCGATGAGAGAGATCGATCAGCTGCCTCCTGCACACCCCCCACTGGGGATGTGCCCGCAACCAAGGTACATGCCCTTGACTGGAATCGAACCTGAGACCTTTCAGTCTGCAGGCTGATGCTCTATCCCAGGGGTGGGCAAACTTTTTGACCCGAGGGCCACAATGGGTTCTTAAACTGGACCGGAGGGCTGGAACAAAAGCATGGATGGAGTGTTTGTGTGAACTAATATAAATTCAAAGTAAACATCGTTACATAAAAGGGTACGGTCTTTTTTTTTTTTTTTTTTTTTTTTAGTTTTATTCATTTCATTTGCCCACGGCTGCTCTATCCACTGAGCCAAACCAGTTCGGCAATAAAAACATATTTTTAAAAAGAAATGTAAACTTCAAGGGATAGTAGAATGTGGTGATTTTAACACCATCATTTTTTTAAGGTGCGTGTTTTTAAAATTTAACTTTACTGTTGAAAGTCTTTAGCACCATCTTTACCAAAGGGCTGAGGTGGACGTCACCAGTAAGGGGACAAGCGGGTGTCGTGCCTCCTGGGCAATGAGGAGGACACGGCATCACTTCCCCGGGCCTCGCCCGAAGCGCACCCCCTGAATCTGACCACAGGAAACGGACAAGCCCAAGCCGAGGACTGTCCCAGTGACTGGCCTGTCCTCTTCCAAAGCGTCGGGGTCACGAAAGCCATGGGAAGGCTCAGGGACTGATCCAGCGTGAAGCGGACAAAGAGACATGACAATCAGACACAAGGCGTGGTTCTGGGATGGATGGGAAGAGAGGGAGGGGGGAAACGCAGCCATAAGGGGTGTTCGGGGGGGGGGGGGAGCCGGGGCGATGCACGCATGGGCTGCACACCGCGCAGTAACACTGATTCGGTAGGGAGTGTCCTGAGCGTGGTAATGTTGGTGATCACGCAGGAGAATGTCGCTGTTCTTGGAGAGGCACGCTCGAGTGTTTACGGGCGCAGGGCCGTGCTGCCTGCAGCTCACACGGAGCGCCACGATGATTCATATGAAACATTAAAGCCGGAGAGGAACGCACGGACAGGGCATGAGCGGTTCGTGGATCTGCGTGGGGGACCAGCGATCTGTGACTCGTTCAGGGAGAGGGTGGGAGGGGGGGGTGGCGGATGGTGAGCGGAGGGCACCGGTGCACAGCTCAGCCACCAACACGCTCTCCCGTCCTCTGCCTTAGTTTTCCTCACGGCTCTTGCCTCTTCCTGGCATTTCTATGTGTTCAGCGTGGCCTGTCTCTCCCTAACGGCTTGCGAGGACGTTGACTGGTCCGGCAGGAATTTTATGTGTTTCATTGGCTGCCGTCTCCACTGCCCAGGCCCATTGCTGACCCAGCAGACACACAATAAGTGCTATTATTTTAGGAAACCAAGGGAGGCTTGCACGCCAGTTAACTACAGTAGCTATCCTGTAATGCTACAATTCGTGAACGAGTGTGGTATGGACAGAACTACAAATAAAGAATTTTGTGGGCCGCAGGAGGGCAGCGACGTTATCTTGCTGGCATTTGTATGTTGAGCCACTAAAGAAAGCGCCTGACGCACAGTAGGTGCTCAGCAGGAACTGCTTGCATGAGGGAAGATCACAGGTCTGGTCAGAAGGGTGTGAGGACAGGGCATTGGGGCTCAGTAGGGTGCACGGGGCGGGTTGCTTTATGGTGGAGCCAAAAACCTGGGCACAATTGGGGCACTGTCGCCTTCCTCTTATCTTACTTAATATTCCTACGTAGTACTTACATCACCTGATGGTGTGTGTTTTTTTATTAATGTTTTTCGATTGATTTCAGAGAGGAAAGAAGAGGGAGGAAGAAATAGAAACATCGATGATGAGAGAGAATCATTGATCGGCTGCCTCCTGCACGCCCCTCACGTGACTGAGCCTGCAACCCAGGCATGTGCCCTTGACCGGAGTCGAACCCAGGACCTTTCAGTCTGCAAGCCGACGCTCTATCCACTGAGCCAAACCGGCTAGGGCTCACCTGATGTTTTCATATAGTTTAATAGTTTGCAGCCTTACTGTAGCCGGACGGTAGGGACCTTAGATATCGTGTTCACCATGATCTACCCATGGCATACAGTAGGCACTCAATAAACACTTCTATTTTAGTCACGGTGCCCGTGGGGTGCTTGTTCTACCAGGGAAGCATACAGGTAACAGTGTGGTGCCGAGCCCAGGAGCCCACAGGTACGTAATGAACATGGGAGGGGCAGCCCTGGCCAGGGGGCACTCGGTTCTCTTGTGTGCGCCGAACGCCCGGGACAGTGTGCTGCCAAGTAGGCTCTCCACAGTGAGTGAACGGCCTGACCGGCGTGGCTCAGTGATGGAGCGCCGGCCTGGGAACCAGGGGGCCAGGGTTCGATTCCCGGTCAGGGCACAGGCCCGGGTTTGGGGCTCGATCCCCAGCAGGGGGCGTGCGGGAGGCCGCCGATCGATGATTCTCTCTCATCATTGATGTTTCTCTCTCTCTCTCTCTCTCTGAAATCAATAAAAAATATATTTAAAATTTAAAAAAGGAGCGAATGCATGAATGAATGAATCCAGGTCTGCCCATAGCAGAGCGAGGATGGGCGCGGAGGCAGCCAGGAGACCCGGGACCCCCGAGGCCCCGCGAGGATGGGCGCGGAGGCAGCCAGGAGACCCGGGACCCCCGAGGCCCCGCGAGGATGGGCGCGGAGGCAGCCAGGAGACCCGGGACCCCCGAGGCCCCGCGCACGGCCAGCCTCCCCCCCGGACCCCGGACCCACCTGTACTCGTAGTCGGAGCCCGCCTTGGCCGAGCCGTCCTCCGTGCGGTAGTCCACGTAGAAGGTGCTGTTGCCCTCGCCGCCCTGGCAGGTGACGGCCAGCAGCACGGAGCCGCAGTTCTCCAGGCAGTGGTACAGGCTGGGCTCGAAGAAGATGCGGCTGGCGCCGTCGTCCTCCTCCTCCGCGGGCCCGTCGGCGGGGCCGGCCCGGCGCGAGGCGTCCGCCGCGTGGCGCCGCAGCACGTTGCCCGCGCCCGTCATCATGCGCGTGGCCTGGATGCGGTAGAAGGCGCGGCTCTTCTGCTGGTGCAGCAGCGCGTAGTAGTTGGCGATGCCCACCAGCTGGTCCAGGTCCTTGTCCGGGTGCTTCTGCTTCAGGTCCTTGAGGATCTGGATGACCTCGCGGCGGCTGGCGTCCAGCTCGCGCGCCTCGGCGGGGCCCGGGCCCAGGCCGCCCGCCTCGCCCGGCCCCTCGGCGCCCACGAACGTGCCGTCCAGCTCGATGCTCTTGGGGGGGTCGCCCTCGGCGCCGATGATGATGCCGCTGCGCGGGTCGGTGCGGTAGCGCTTGTACACGTACTTGTAGAAGAGCAGCCGCTTGTCCGCCATCCAGGCGAACACCACGCACACCGGGAAGAAGATGAGCGTCAGCAGCGCCTCCCACACCTGCGGGCGGGGCGGCGGGCGGGCGGCCGCGGGTCAGCGCCGCCGGCAGGGGGCGCGCTCCGCCCCCCGCGGCTCTCCGCGTCCGCCCCCCGCGTCTGGGTCCCAACACTCCGCAGGTGGTCCCTGTCCCCCATCTCCCCCATCTCCCCCATCCATCTCTCCCATCTCCCCCATCTCCCCCATCCCCCAACCCTCCATCCTCCCATCCCCCCATGCCCCCATTCCCCATGCCCCCATCTCCCCATCTCCCCCATCCATCTCTCCCATCTCCCATCTCCCCATCCATCTCCCCATCTCCCCCATCCATCTCCCCATCTTCCCCATCTCCCCATCCATCTCCATCTCCCCCATCCATCTCCCCCATCCATCTCCCCATCTCTCCCATCCATCTCCCCATCTCCCCCATCCATCTCTCCCATCTCCCATCTCCCCATCCATCTCCCCATCTCCCCATCTCCCCATCCATCTCCCCATCTCCCCCATCCATCTCCCCCATCTCCCCCATCTCCCCATCTCCCCCATCTCTCCATCTCCCCCATCTCCCCATCTCCCCATCTCCCCCATCTCCCCATCTCTCCATCTCCCCCATCTCCCCATCTCCCCCATCTCCCCCATCTCCCCATCTCTCCCATCTCCCACTTCCATCTCTGCACCCTCCTCCCTCTTCATCTCTGTTCCGCTCTTGTCCCTGTTCCTCTCTGTCTCCTCGTCTCTCTGTGTTGGTCTCTGTCTCGGCCTTGTGTCTGTTGGATTTTTGTTTTCTACCTTTCCTCCTCCTCCTCCTCCTCCTCCTCCTCCTCCTCCTCCTCCTCCTCCTCCTCCTCCTTCTCCTCTCCCTTAAAAAAAATTTCCACCGAGGATATGTTTATTGGTTTTAGAGAGGAGGAGGGAGAGAGGGAGAGAGAGATCGGTTGCCGCCCACACAGGCCCTGACTGGGAATCAAACCCACAACCTACGCACATGCCGACCTGGAATCAAACCCGCAACATTGTGGTGTATGGGCCGAGGCCCCAACCACTGAGCCACCCGCCAGGGTCTTCCTTTCCTGCTGCCTCCTGACTGGTCTCCACGTCCTTTTATGTATTTTGTGGATTTCGATCTCCTTCCCTAGTGAGATGCTTGGAAGTCTGTCTGTCCCTCTCTCCCTGTCTCTCTCCTGGTCGCCTCATTCACCCCTTTTCTCAAGCTCAGGACCATGCCCAGGAACCAGCTATTCTCCGCCATCACCAAGGCAGCCCCCTCCCCGCAGTCCCAGCTCCATGCGCTCTGCCCACCTCCCCCCCCCCCCCCCAATGCGGCCTGGCCAGGCGCCTTTCTCAGAACGGGCAGTGGGGACAGGGTGATTCTAAAAGAGGCTCAGCCTGGCCCCTCCGCGGCCTCATGAAGCCAGTTCCCATGTTTACACGCTGCCTCCCCAGAGAGCCCGGCCATGCCCAGCCCCGATCCGGGACGTCTGGCCCAGCCTCTTGTCCACGAGGTGGGCACCGACCCAAGACTGAGTGAGTTACGCACCAGGGCACGCGGCATGGTCGGTTCCTGACGTGGAAAATACTCAAAATGCGAAATTACTATTATCATTATCATCACTAGTATTCTCTGGGCGCGTTGCAAAAGCACCCACTAGCACATGACAGTTCACCCTGAAAATATGCGTGAAAAGCCTCAAACGGAGCCCAGCCGGCCGGCCTGGCTCAGTGATTGAGCACTGACCTATGATCCCAGGAGGTCACAGTTCAATTCCCGGTCAGGGCACATGCCCGGGTTGCGGGCTCGATCCCCAGTGGGGAGTGTGCAGGAGGCAGCCGATCCATGATTCTCTCTCATCATTGAGGTTTCTACCTCTCTCCCTCTTCCTTCCTCTCTGAAATCAATAAAAAAATATTTTTTAAAAAGACTCAAATGTTACCTTTCTCATTAAAGATAAAGAAGAAACGCTGTTGCTCAGTGGTTAGAGCACCAGCCCGGGGACTGAAGGGTCGTGGGTTCAATTCTGGGCAAGGGCACGTGCTTCGGATGCCGGCTCACAGTGTACGCAGAAGGCAACCGGTTGATATGTCTCTCTCCCATCCATGTTTCTCTCTCTGTCTCTCCCCCTCCCTTCCACTCTCCTAAAAATCAATGGAAAAAATATACTTGGGTGAGGATGAACAAAAAACAAACACAAAAAAGATAAAGAGGAGAAGAGTAAAAAGGATTTACTATTTGCTGTCCCCAGAGGTATCTTAACAATGAGTCTGGTCGGGGAAATATCTCTGAAGATCTCGCTGTGTTTACTGATGGCTCAGGGAAAAGGCAGGAATTGGGAATAGTGAAACCGCACAAAAGCCACCAGATGGGTTTGTGAGAAGAAGCTGTAAACCGAGCCCCCGCCTCCTGGGCACCGGACTGGCCAGCGTGTATGTTGCGGGGGATTCTCTCTTCGTCAGAGGACAGTCTCCAGCCCCTACGATTGGCTTTGCTCCCTGCAGGGAAGTTAAAGGAGACCCCAGCACAGCGGTTCTCAATGTTCCTGATGCGGCGACCCTTTCATACAGCTCCTCATGTTGTGGTGACCCCCAACCATAAAGTTATTTCCGTTGCTACTTCATAGCTGTAATTTTGCTACTGTTATGAATCGTCATGTAAATATCTGATCTGCAGGATGTATTTTCATTGTGACAAATTGAACATAATGAAAGCATAGTGATTCATCACAAAAACAATATGTAATTATATGTGTGTTTTCCGATGGTCTTAGGCGACCCCTGTGAAAGGGTTGTTTGACCCCCAAAGGGGTCGTGATCCACAGGTTGAGAACCGCTGCCCTAGCAGGTCCCGTCTCCCCTGTAGGGCACCCACAGTGAGGGCGTATGCATTCGCCCACGGTGGGAGGGGAGTGAGACACCGCAGGTCCCGGTGGACAGGCACGCCCCCCAGCGGGGGGATCAGAAGTCCAGGGGTGCTGATGGGTGCACATGATTGGGGAGTTCCAGCCTGCTGACATCAGAGACGCATGGGACAGCCCCCCACAATACACGTCTTGCCGACTTTGTTTCGGAACCTCCCACTGGACGTTCATGTCAGTGAAAAGCCTGCTTATAATAACTGGAGGGCAGAACTCCACTCTGACTGTACGTGCGAGGCCTGCTCCTGGGTGTTTCATATGCACTAAAGATGCCCGCTTTTAACCTCGTGGCGACCTGGTCCTCTGTTTGAATCCTTGCATGGAATGGTCTCTGGTCTTTTCTTTTCTTTTCTTTTTTTAAAGATATTTTTATTGATTTCAGAGAGGAAGGGAGAGGGAGAGCGAGAGATAGAAACCTCAATGATGACAGAGAACCATGGATCGGCTGCCTCCTGCATGCCCCCTACTGGGGATCGAGCCCACAACCGGGGCATGAGCCCTTGGGACCCTTCAGTCCGCAGGCCGGCATGCTATCCACTGAACCACACCGGCTAGGGCTAGGTCTTTATAACTGGGTGTTGGCATGCGGCTCCCTCGTCATGACGGTTAGGTAGTCATGCGGAAGCATTGGCATGTGGGAACGCACACTGTTCTATGCGAGGTTACTTTCCTTTATGTCATAGGTCAGGGGTTACGCTGACGTGGGGAAGCCAACAGCAGAGGCAAGTTCAAGGTCACTCATGAGAACAGCTCACCCTCTCTCTGTCCCTGGCTGGCTGTTCTAGGCCCTTCCACAGGTGCCAATTCAGCGGATCCTCATGCAGCCCTGAGAGCATGTAAGGGACTTGTCCGGGGTTAGTTACACAGCTAAGAAGCAGCAGAGGTGGGATTTGAACCCAGCCCTCTGGCTCCAGGGCCCACGAACTAAACTCTGAGGCTAGAAGACCTCTCTCTTCCTACCTAAGAATTTCCCATCAGCAGGATAAAGGGCATATAACAAATTGTTATTCAAAAGGAGCATTAGGTATGAAGGGCCAAAAACGATTGGTCGAGCCCTGGCCAGTGTTGCCTAGTGGTTAGAGCGTTGGCCTGTGCACCAAAGGATCTTGGGCTCGATTCCCGGTCAAGGGCATGTAGTTGGGTTGCAGATTCGATGCCCAGCCCCAGTTGGGGCACATGCGGAAGGCAACCAATTGATGTGTCTCTCTCACATTGATGTCTCTCTCCCTCCCTGCCTCCCTCTACCTCCCTTCTACTCTCTCTAAAGATCAATGGAAAGAATATACTCAGGTGAGGATTAACGACAACAAAGCCCCGGCCGGTGTGGTTCAGTGGTGAGTGTCGGCCCATGAACCAGGAGGTCATCATTCGATTCCCAGACAGGGCACATGCCCGGGTTTCAGGCTTGATCCCCAGGAGGGGGCCTGCAGGAGGCAGCTGCTCAATGATTCTCTCTCATGGATATTTCTCTCTCTCCCTCTCCCTTCTGCTCTCTGAAATCAATAAAAACATATTTTTTAAAAACATTTTTAAAAAAGAACCAGTGGTCTAGTTCAAGCCCTTCCATGGTTCAAATGTGAAAACGGGCCCAGAGAGGGCACAGGCTTTGCCGGAGGTCACACAGCACTTCCGGGGGGAAGCCAGAGCCAGGCTCATCTTCTCCCTGCCCCGTTCAGCGCATCCAGGGGGAACCGGGGCCGTCTTTATCTCATGCCAGTTCCTTCAGCTGTTTCACAAAATGTCCCATAACCCTGGTCTCTGTGTTCCTCCCGACAGGCCCCTCCGTGGCTGCTTCTCCACCCAGAGCCGTGGGGTCCTATACCCTTTGTTCCCCACATCCGAGCCAGCTCCTTCTCGGGGGAAACCTCCCCTCCACCCCCATCCCTATCCACCGCTCAGCCGTGGTGTCTAAAATTCTCTTCACAGTTTTGTTATGAATCCTCATCCAAGACCATTTTGGAAACCTTTTTAACAGCCTGAAAAGTGTGATAGTGTCCTGGCCAGGTAGCTCATTGGTTGGAGTGCCGTCCCAATATGTCAAGGTTGCGGGTTCGATCTCCGATCAGGGGCACATACAAGAAGCAACCAACAGCCCGGCCAGCGTGGCTTAGTGGTTGAGTGTCCACCTATGACGCTCAACCTATGAACCAGGAGGTCACTGGTTCTATTCCCAGTCAGGGCATATGCCCCGGTTGCAGGCTTGATCCCCAGTGTGGGACATACAGGAGGCAGCCGATCAATGATTCTCTCTCCTCTCTCACCATTGATATTTCTATCTCTCTCACCCTCTCCTTTCCTCTCTGAAATCAATAAAAATATATTTTTAAAAAAGAATCAGCCATAGCTGGTCTGGCTCAGTGGATAGAGCATCAGCCTGCGGACTGAAGGGTCCCAGGTTTGATTTTGGTCAAGGGCACGTACCCGGGTTGCAGGCTCAGTCCCTGGTGGGGGGCGTGCAGGAGGCAGCTGATTGATGATTCTCTCTCATCACTGATGCTTCTATCTCTCTCTCCCTCTCCTTTCCTCTCTGAAATCAATAACAATATATATATATATTTTAAAAGAATCAACCAATGAATGCATAAATGAGGGAAACAACAAATTGATGTCTCTCTCTCTCCCTCACCCCCTCCTCTAAAATAGATACAAATTAAAACTAAACACAAAAGAAAACTGTGACACATTGCTCTGTACTATTGGCCATGAAGCCAGGAACTCAGGGCCACAGTCACAGGTCCGTCGCAGTAACTGTCTCTCCCTCCCTCCCTCCCTCCCCGCTGTCTACTGCCGCTGCCGCCATCTCCCCCTCTCCCCTCTGCCTTCCCATCTCTCAGTTCTGCCTTTGTATCATCTGCAAAGAATTTTTATGCCTCTACCTCCAGATCCTTCCCGGAAAGAAACATTAACTCTTAAAACCTGACAGATATGCATGAATAGACTGCACACGTGTGAAGGCATCCTGGGCAGCCTCAAATAAATTCTGCATGTGTGCAAATGAATTAGGCAGGCCCATAAATAAATTATGCAAATATAGCCTGCAGTCTCCGGGATTGTGGGAAATAAATTAGGCAGATGTTTTAAACCAGTGGTTCTCAGCCTTCCTAAGGCCGCGACCCTTTCATACAGTTCCTCATGTTGTGGTGACCCCCAATTTCATGGTTACAAACTGAACATAATGAAAGCATAGTGATTCATCACAAAACAATATGTAATTATATATGTGTTTTTTCGATGGTCTTAGGTGACCCCTGTGAAAGGCTCGTTCGACCCCCCCACAGGGGTCGCGACCCACAGGTTGAGAACCGCTGTTTTAAACGCAGGCTAGACAGGATGCCGGGTAAGACACTGGACAAACGCGAGGCAGATGAGCATGTGAATGTGGGTGTAAATTATGCAGCTCGGTCTCAATTTTGCCTCACTATTGGAATAAATTATGCAAAGCGGGCTTTGCTGCGGACTGGGCTTCTACCTGTGCTGATGTGAGTATAAATTACAGTCAGGTGGCATAAATTATCCGAGCATCAGCAATCACTGGGGAATGGGGAATGGAGGGTGCGAACCACGACAGCCTGCCCGGGGAATTCGGAGCTAGAGGTGGCAGATGTGGGCATGTATCTGGGCATGTATCTGTGCATGTCCACGGATAAGTTATGCAAATTGCACCCGTTGCCCAAAGCAATTAGCATCGTCAGGAAACACAAGGCTGGCTTATGCGACCGGAGCATGACTTGTGCCCAGGGGGGCGTGTCTCCTGGAAAAAGGAGAAATAAATAATGCAAAGGACAGGGCGAGGAGGAGAACGTGACCACACCTAGCAAATAGCTGGCTACCGGAACGGCAGGATGCATTACAGAGACCACAAGGATCCGCAGCACACGTGGCTCCCTTGTGAGAGTTAAAAGGTGGGGCCTTCTGGGTGGGAATATTGCCACTGGCACACACACCCCCTGGCAGAGGACCCCTTTCCAGGGCCTGGAGCACCATCTAGACACGGCTTGGGAGCACCCTCAGGACTCCAACCCCACATGCCCTCCCTCCCCAGCCGGAAGCTCTTGCTCAGGGCGTGACCGGGCGCCCTCTGGGGTCTGAGCATGCATCTGTGCTGACACATGAACCGGCCCCCCAAGCCCAGGGCGCCCCCCCCCCGGGTTTTGCAGACATGCATGCACCGAGGCGGTGTCCACGGGCCGTGCCTACCTGGACCACCCCTGGGGAAAAGACGGCCAGGATGAGGTACAGCCAGACGTAGGCGAAGATACTCCAAGAGGCCGTGACAAAGAAGACTCTCAGATGCTTGATCTTGCGGCTCTCGCCGGCCGGGATGACGTACACGCACACGGCAATGACCACAAACATGTTGAAGGCCGCGCTGCCCACGATGGTGCCCGGGCCCAGCTCGCCCGCCTGGAAGTTGTGGCCGCAGACCTCGATGACCGACAGCAGGATCTCGGGCGCCGAGGAGCCCAGGGCCATGAGCGTGAGGTTGGACACGGTCTCGTTCCAGATGCGGACGGTGCCCACGCTGGTCTCGCCGTTGGCCTTGGTGATGGTGATCTCCTTCTCCTTCGACGTGATGACCTCAATGGAGGCCATGAAGCGGTCGGCAATGATGGACACGCCCAGGAACATGTAGACCATGGCCACAAAGTAGACCACCGCCCGGGCCGCCTTGTCGCCCAGCGATGGGTCGTCGGGCTCCCAGACAGGCAGCAGGACCCCCGGCTGGCAGCGGTTGGAACCCTGGCAGACCTCCGTGCTGGTGTCGCTGTCATTGGTGGGGGAAGGTGGCAGAGAGGGGGTCGGGGTAGCTGCCCCCGAGCAGGGGGGAGCCCCCAGGAGGAGCGCAAATCCCACCAAGGCCAGGGGAGCCATGGAGGGTGGCGGGGTCCTGCGGGGGAGGAGGAGGAAGTCTGGGTGAGAGGAGGGCACCCCTCCCGGACACACAGGAGTCAAGGCTTGTGGGGGATGGAGAAGGAGAGGGAGGCTGAGGACTAATACAGGGAGGATGGAGACCGAGGGAGGTAGACAGAGACGAAGGGAGAAAGACCCAGAAAGATAAAGACAGACGCACGCCAGATGGGACTGTAAATTGGTCTAACCACTCTGGGAAACCATAGCTGAACAATGTGCATGCTACGACTCAGCAATTCCGCTCCCAGGCGTTACCCAGGAGAAACAGGTCATGTGTCCACCAATAGACTAGACACATACAAGAGTGTTTAAATATACATCCTATATAATAAAAGCCTAATATGCTAAGGGTCTGGTTGTCCAGTCAGCTGTTCAACCAATCAAAGAGTAATATGCTAATGATATGCTAAGGCCACTCAACCACTCGCTATGACATGCACTGACCACCAGGGGGCAGACAGTTGACCAGTCGACGAGTTGCTATGATGCGCACTGACCACCAGGGGGCAGATGCTCAATGCAGGAGCTGCCCCTTGGTGGTCAGTTTGCTCCCACAGGGGAAGCACAGCTCAGCTAGAAGCTGGGCTCACAGGAGTGGGCCTAAGCCGTCAGTCAGATATCCCCCGAGGGCTCCTGGACTGTGAGAGGGCACAGGTTGGGCTGAGGGACACCCCTCCTCAGTGCACAAATTTTGTGCACTGGGCCTCTAGTATATATATTAAATTGATTTCAGAGAGAGGAGGGGAGAGAGAGAGAGAGAAACATCAATGATGACAGAGAATCATTGATCAGCTGCCTCCTGCATGCCCCACACTGGGGATCGAGCCTGCAACCCAGGCATGTGCCCTGACCAGGAACGGAACCGAGACCTCCTGGTTCACAGGTCAACACTCAACCACTGGGCCACTCTGGCTGGACTGGACTACAAGAGTGTTCATAGCAACTTTACTTCTAATAGCTGCCACTTTGGAACCGCCCAGATGCCTGTCAGCTGTAAAATGGAGAAGTATCATGTGGTCACGCTGAGGAATATTATACAGCACTGAAGAGGGAGTGGGCTACCGATACACCCAACAACACAGATGGGTCCCACAGACACGCAATGCATGGATGAAGCCAGACACAAAAAACACAGACTGAATAATTCAGTGGGTGAGGCGAAGGGCTGGAGGCGATTCATGAGGTGATTCTAATGGTTCCCAACTTGGCCCTCAGTGC